>CAWVNZ010000056.1:0-100120 GCA_963930735.1 Dioctria linearis
AAAAGTATGGCCGATTCGAAAGGATTTTTCCGTCTTGCTACGTCATGAGGTGACAATGTCATTTCCAGCGAATTTGTTTTGAGTTTTTCGTATTTTATTGAGTGAAAGTGTATATTACAAATCTTAGTATTTGAACATTGTCTGATCTAAGATCGCATACATTTTTTAATAAGTCCTAAAACAGCTGTTCGAATAATTCCTTCAAAGTTTTGTTTTGCACTCTTACATTATCTTTTTTTCAAGCAAATATTATCCTGAGCGGAAAAGATCATTTCAATCTCATTTTCTCGTAACCCATTTAACGAAGCACACATTCAAGGTCCAGGCTATTTTGTCTGTACGAAATAAAACTTTATAAAAATAACAAAATTGTAAGACTATCTCAACAATTCTAATGAAAAATCTCGAGTAAATTTCTAAGAAAAGGAATATAGCTATCGGAAATTATTTGCGCAGAAAATTTCCTCAGAAAAATTTTGGAGTAAATTCCTAAAAAAAAAATTATCAATGCAGCAATACTGAATTCCTGCATTTCCTGCAAAAGAAAACTGTTTTAAAAAAGATGTTAATATTTTTGCTATCCTCTTAGATAATTAGACTTAAACTTAAGGTACGATCGTTACAATCGTATAGTGAAATATTTCCTCTAAAATGTGTAAATTTCAATCAGGTGTTTACATATATTTTGAGCTAGTAAAATTATTACACTTAGAGTAGGCAACCTATTGCCTGCTCTATGGGTAGTAAATTTTTTTTACTGTGTACGATTATACATTGCAACTTTTACTGCACAGCTTTTAGGCCAATAACACAGGAGCTTCAAAATGACCACGCGCCATCATGAAAGACTTGTTGTTGTCACAGGAGCGGAGTCTTATTCGCACAACGGAAAACTGTGTTACCCTTTTCTATTAGCTATTCAGCTTGACTTTAACATTTGATTAAAATGAATGTTCCAAATAATGTATTTTTTTTTGTGTTCTGTTAGAAAACTTACAAAAAAGTAAAGAGCTCTTGAATGCATCTACTAAACAGCGGGAGAGATTTCAGCTGAAATTTCTCTTTGAAACATCCTAAACTTAAGGAATTTTCATAAAAAATGTTCAACTATCGCTGTATATTTCATTGCTATTATCCCAAAGATTTGATCTGTGGCGTTTTGGTTTGTCAACATTAATCAAGGAGGAGCGACTTGAAAAACAAGTGAAAAAATAGAACAAAGAAAAGAAATGAAAAAGTGAAAAAAATTGAGAAAAATTGGAAAAAAATATTTAAAAAAATTTAAAAAATTTAAAAAATTAAAAAAAAAACACCAGATTCATTCGAAACGAATCGAACCTGTATTCGCCGAAGTGGGCTGATTTTTTTTTTTAATTTTTTAATTTTTTTTAACAACATTTTTTTTCTATTTTTCTCAATTTTTCTCATTTTTTCATTTCTTTTCTTTGTTCTGTTTTTTCATTTGGTTTTCAAGATACTCAATTTCGATATTTGGGACCTGCTGATGAGTCAAACCAAGACTTGAAACTTGTTACAAAAAATATAATGAGTTGTGTGATGAAATAACAAATTAAAAACATTTTTTAGTTCGTGAACTAAAGTTGCGAGCAGCCTGCAGTTTTTGCTTTCGAAAAAAGTTACAACGGTCTTTACACATGAATATATGCACATTCAATTCAATTCATTTATGAGTCAATTAACACACGACGTAAATCTTAATTAGTACTCTATATAACTTAGTCAAGCTACCGGAAATCAGTAAAAAAAACATAATTTTTAGAAAGTACATACCTACTATAGCTAAGAAAAACGAAAGACAAACAACAAATATATTGAGGAAGCAAAAGAAAATTAAAATTAAATAAAGTTATGTTAATAACAAAGAATAGAAATAAGAAAATCTTGCACAGTCATACACAACTTCCCATATCACTCAAAGGATACAATCATACAAATACCTTTTGTATTCGTTGACCGAAGCCGCAGACTGAGTATTGTGAGGGAGGGAATTCCATAATCGAACAATTTGGACAAAGTAAGCTCCCTCATAAGTCAATGTACTAGAACATAAGCTCATTCCTCTCCTAGAATGCAGAAATACCATTTTTTTATAAAGATACATGGACTTCCTAGTCTGTATAAAATTGAATAGGAATATTATTAGCTTGCGTTTTAAATAAGTTTGAATTGAGGATCCCAGTAACGAGAACTTAACAAGAGTAATGTGGGCAGATCTGCGCAGGTTAAAAATTAATCGCAAACAATCATTAAAAGAAACTTCCACTTTACGTTTGCACAAGGAGTCAAGCTGTGGGTAAATCCGACTGCTGTAAGTAAAATGAGGCAGCAAAAGGGTCTTAACCAATCTCAAAGTGAATTTGTAGGTAAGATATTAGAAAATAGCAAAGTCTTCACAAGCCACCATAAATTTTACCCTCAACATGATCACAACATTTCAGGCGACAGTTGAACCTCACTCCCAGATTAGATACGTAGTCAACATGACGTTGTTGAGAATAACTGAGGATATATCATCGAAATCAGGGGGTCAGCTGCACAGCACCAAACACTGTGATTTATTTGGATTGAGAAAAAGCTTATTATCATGCATGTTACGCATTTATAAGAAAATATTTATGAAGTTATTTGCATAACTTATTATTTTACAGTAAAATAATCCGAGACTGGGGCAGCACGCAAAAGTTGCAAGCAATCGAGCTGCAGGCGCAACGATTTGAGTTCAGGAGTGTTTACACATTGCAACCCTCGATTAGCATTTTGTACTGCGCTGCAGTAAAAGTTGCAATGTGTAATCGTAACTTTACAGGCGTAAAATCAGCAACTCTGTGTACCGTACGTTAGTTACATTGCATAAAATGCTGCTTAAGAAAATTTTAATTGAATTAGCACATAGAATAAGGAAGGTTGACAGATGGAGAGGGTGGCTGACAATTTGACAACGGTACAAGTGAGATGTGGCTGGAGTGAAGTTAAGAGTCTAGTAGGCTGATAAGGTTGGTAAATGAGGACTTGTTTTCAAATTTCCTGGAAGATTTTTCTTTCCAATTCTTATTCAACTTTAATGACTTTGTATTCCAGGTCCAACCAAAGCCTAGAAAAGTATTAGTTGTTTTTTCTAAGGAATTTATTCGAGCAATTTTCTTCAAAATTTTATGCTGAGAATGCAGTTCAAAAAATTTGAATTTTCTCCTGTATCCGGCCACTTTTTGGAGTATTTTACTATGTAAAGTGTTTAGAATTCAGTACTATGTGCCATAATAGCTTTCAAAAATATTTTCGAGACTTTCCAATTTATTTTTGTATAAATCTGTAAGAATTTCAACATTATTTAAATATTTTCGTTTTTTTAGTTTTCTAATAAAATTTTTTCTAAGAATTTGCCAAATTGATTTTATTTTCTGGCAGCTGTTCAGACACTGTCACTGTATTAATTTTCCGGAGAATTTTTTTACCTACAGTATGCATATAATTAAAAAGCTATAATCACCAACATCCCTGCTGCCATTGGCTATTTCAGCACTGACTTACTATTTTTGAAAATGTTCCGCTGAAAAACTACCAGAAGCATGTTGTTTCATGTTCAGACTTTCAACAAAAACCATCCGATAAATTTTCACTGTGCACCTAAGTAAATAAAACTAAAAGTTTGTTGTAAATCTTGTCGTAGTGTGAAAATTTCCTTAGTTTTTTTTTTGAAAATTTAGAAATTCTGCATATTAGTCGTCCAGGCAATGGTTAGGTTCTGACTAGAAGAAGAGTTGAAATTTGATAGATTTGACCAGTTCGTTGTCCTAATTAATATTCCGAGCTTACGATCTTGAGCGACTGTCGCTCGCGCCGCCATATTAGAAAAATAGTATCAAAAACCAGTTTTTCTTTAATATCTTCTCTCCAGCGTAACATAGATTAAAAGTAGGTACCAATTACAAAATTTATAGCAAATTCTACAATTCGAAAATTTGCTGCCATGGAGATACTTGTGAAAACAGCCCAGAGATTTTTGTGAATTGTAGAATTTACTGAGCTTGACTCAGCTGTAAGTCGTGAACTATTGCTCTGATTGAAAAATGTTTCCTACAAAAATTGCAGGAAATGTTATGCTCTATAATTTTCGTAATAGCTATTTTTAACCTATAGGTGGCGCTGGCGAGAAGATATTCTCAAGAAACTGGTTTTCTAATGCATCGCATCGCATACCAACATTAACACACGTTGTGTCAACCAACTAGTTAATTGCTGTAACACTTACCAATACTGGAGTGTATTGGTCCAGTTTATTTTGGCGTGTTTGTTTTTAAAATTAATTAAGAGCTTGAATCTGATTAGCATAATTAATTGTGATTGATTGATTGTCTTAGAGTTTCTGCGCCCCCTCCCCCTCTCTAAAATGGTTTTATTATGTGATGTGGCGCTTTGTTGATTAGTACGACCCGGAGCGATGTCAGTGACGATAATCAAGATTGCTCTACCAAGCACGCAAGAATATTCCTTTCATTGTCTTAGGACTAATAATTTGGAATGCGAGAAAAATTAGGCGGGCCATGGCAAAGTGTCGTGAAACATATTTTCCACTGTTCAGTTTGACTTGGATTCTCCCCCATAAAAAATATTACGAAAACGTCTTCAAATACAAACAAAGAAGCGTGTGAAAAGTGATTTATTACGTGACGAATTTACTTTATGACGTTTTAATTACGTGGCTGCAGTAAGTATTTGGAATTTATTAAAAGCATAAACTTTAACAATGTGGCTATTAACCGGCTGCAAGTCGTTACAAAATTGTAATTGGAAAATTCTAGAGTGATTTTGGTCTATACTTGAGGGTAGTCAAAGTTAGATTCTAGATTTAGGGAAAGAAGATATACTTAAGGCTATCAAATTGTATTGCAATAACAATGACGTCCGTTACTAATGAGAGTGTATAAGGCGTCTATCAGTGGTCAAATATTGATAGGTCATATGCTCTTAACCGCTTTTCCATACATCTAGAAAAGCAAACTGGCGTTGGACTACAAAACTCTCTCAAGGAGAAATTTAAGGAGACAACTCCATGTAAAGCTCCTCATGAACAATACTTCACATGAGATTGCGGGAAAATTCTTGTAATGCAGTAGATCTAGGTTTGGGATCTTCATGAAAATTGTTCATCGGATAATGTAATCTTAAGAAAAATCTGAAAGGGTCTGGTAGCTGAGAAAAATTGAAAAATAAAATATTAAGGAAAGAAATCCAGGAAGGCAAAATCTCAAAGGAAAAATTCCGAAAATCAAGTTCTCAACAAAAAGAGAATGCGGAAATGCAAAATTATGCAACAAGATTTGCGCTTAATTTAGTACTTTGATATTTTTCTGGGTTAGTTGCATTTTTTGGATTTTTTTTGTTCGTCTTGATTAGTTTACTTAATGCGCTCTTTTATTCTTTTTTTTCAGTTTTTTTTTAGAATTTGTTGTTTGATTTTTCTTGTTCTTTGAAGCTTTTTTTTGAATTTTCTGGAATTTACTTTCATTTGTAGGGATTATGTGTTTTTTCTAATTATTAGTTTAGTTTTGGTTTGTCGGATTTATGTTTTTGGGAATTTTGTCGTTGTTTTTTCTTGAGATTCTTGTGGGGTTTCTATTTTTTACGACTTTTTTACTTTTCCGGGATTTTTTTGGTTTTCGGGAATGTTTGATTGCATAAGAAAAAAGCTCAATAATCCTGCAAACAATTTGGAAATAAATGTTAAGAAATTAATAGACATTATTTTGATTTTTCGGAATTTTCCTTGGTGTGTTCTTTTGTTTTCTTGGTTTTACGTATTTTTTTAGTTCTTTTGGGATCATTTTGTTTTCCGGATTTTTTTTTACTCTTTGAGATTGTGTGTTTTGGGATTTTTTGGTTTTATGGTTTAGTTTTGATTGTTGCATGATATTTGTTTTCGATATATTTTTGGTTCTTCTGGATTTTTCACTTTTTGATTTTTTTTTGTTCTTTGGGATTTCTTTGGTATTTTGCAGTTTTCTGATCTGTGATATATTTTTTTTAATTTTTGGTTCTTTAAGTTCTTTTTTATTTTTTCATATTTTTTTGTCGTTTTCTAGGGTAGTTTTTCGTTTTTCTCTTTTTTTGGCTTGTAATTTATTAAGCTTGTCGGACTGTTTTTAGTTTTTCGTTTGTTTTGTGATTTTTTTTATAAATTTTCTTGTTTTGGTCTGTGTTTTCCGATATTTTTGTTTTGTTTGTCGGAATTCTTTATTTTGCAGTAGTTTTATTTATCTTTGTTTTTAGTATTCCCGGTAATATTTCTTGTTTATGAGGGACCAAGCCGTTCAGAATTTTGAATAACTCTAATTAACTGTAGTATGAGAGGTATTTTATATAATTGCCTGTATAAATTGGTTGCTCTTGAGTCTCATTATAACAGATATATCTGAGAAATATGCAGATGAGCTATTGCAAGTTGATTTTTTATATAAGCTCATTTTGGAACAGTACTAGTTGTTTGTCTAATAATCACTAAAATCATAATCAGAGGTGTACAGACAAGACAACTTATAGAAAGCGATTTGATGTCCTGCACTTCCTTATAAGATGAACGAAGGCTAATAAAATTCCTTTTTGTGTAAAATAATAAAAGTAAAAGATCATCAACAGAAGTTCCCAACTCAGTTTAATTATTGTGTTTCTCACCCAGTTCGGACAACGGCTTGTCTCGTAATGTCTGTCAACATAATTTGTGCCCAGAGTCTTCAAAGAACTTTATTTTGCCTATTCTCTTCGCAATGCAAAGCTATTTCGCCCAGGAATTTATTACTGAAGAATGTGGAAAATTAAAGAAAATATACAGAAGACAGAAAGGGAAGTGCAGGCTAAAAATCATCAAAGTCGACTTCCTGTCCCGCGTTTATTACTAAAAGCTTCTGGTCGTAACACGCACAGCGAATTATGCTTTTAATGGAAAAGTTGGAACGCATTTGACGTAAAAACCAGTAGACCGGCAGGAATAGACAGACAGGAATTATGGGACCGATAAAGCACCTTTTCATGTCCTAAGGGCATAATATAAGAATTAAGTATAGTCATGCTTACATTTCCGGTTGTAATCAAAAATGGTGAGCATAAGAAGAATATTCTCTCTATAATAAAATAAGTGTAAGTGGGGGAGTTCGGTTCACATTATTGCGCCACCATAACTAGTTCAAGTAATTCTGTTCACCCCAAGTTAATTAATTTTTAATCTTGAGGTACAATTTAAGGAATAATGCGCGTCATGCTAAGGGCAAATTAAATAATTGCACCTCCTCCCCGTTTTGCATATCTCTCTACCACTCGCGGATTGCAGATATTGTGTTTGCATTCGCATTGTAAACCTCAAAAGTTTTTTTTGTCGAATCTGAAAAGCAAATAAAAAAAAACCTGAACCAGAAGGAGGTAGAAATATGAAAAGTTTTTGGATCGTGTTTCCTTTGCTTCAATGAAACCTTCACCAACTTCCACCATCCCTGTACTGACTGAAATTATCCAGTTTTTAAAGCTTCAAGGCTTGTTTTGTTTGTGAGAAGAGTGGTTGTCCTCGGCAAATATTACAAACTTTGTGTAATTCGTCCAATCAAAACTTTTTCAATTCAACTACACGTGGCAGGGCGCGGGATAGCAGCATTATGAGAAACAAATTTCCTCCAAACTTTCAAGTCTCATTTATAATTCCATTCACTATGGACACCTTTTGCTCAAAGATTTTATATGAACTGCACTGCTTCTGAATGCACTGAATGTCGCTCAGAAATCAGCTGAATGCATTTTTAAGTACACTGCTTGATTGCTCCAGGCGTGGTAAGCAATTTATTATATAATTTTATGCACTTTCATGTAGAATTTCTGCAGGGCTCTATTTTGTTACCCCCTGCTATTTTATCTAAATTTGGCAGTGATTTAAAATTATGCCCTCAATTTGATTAGTCTACTTAGATAATTGAGGATTTTCGTATCCATCCTGATACAATTTCTTTGGCACAGGTTTTTACATTCTGAAGAACTTTTTTGAACATTGAAAACATCTATTAATGACCTTAAATGTCAGTATATCTGAAATAGCTTCGTACGTACAAAATTTCAGCAACTCCCTGGTCGACACGTTCTACACCATTGTTTAAATAAGTAGTGAAAAACGACATTTTTGTGTGGCAGCCCCACCAAAGAGTTGCTAAGTTTTGAAACTTATATCGAATTTTTTTACCTACCAAGCATCCTCGCATTTTCTAAGACTTTGCATTACGTATCTCCACTTCTATAGTATAATCCCAATTCTACCAGTAGCAACCCCTATGGGAGATAGAGTGCCTTTATAAGGTTATATCTGGAACAACAACAAAGAAACTCCCATAATTGTAGGCTTTTCTTAATGAACGATAGATAGTAGCTTCATCATTCGGGTAGGTCCTGCGTGCTATTCACCTAACAGAGCGAATATAGACGGTTCAGGAAAAACCGAAGCAGAGCCTCAGATTCGAACCGATAAAACAGAATCAGACGTAAATGTTATGTATATGAAGGCCCCTGGACAGGAAAGTGAAAATTGAGCCATCAAGTCTGAAGAGAAAATGTATAAAATTAGAAAAATAATAGGATTTAACAATTTCATGATCCTAATACTTCTAGATTTCTCTAAGGTTTTTGATAGCGTGAATTACTGCATCCTCCTCGATAACATTTCTAACTCTTTTAATACTGGCAACTTAGCCGTTGCATTGACCAACAATTTTCTTGCTGGTCGTAAGCACTACCAACCGTCAATTAAGATGGGACCGCCATTTCATGGTAAAAAAGGTTTGAATACGTCAAAATTTAAAGCCCAATTAGGGCTACTTTAAAGCCACGAATTTAATACTTTTCTATTTTTTAAAAAAATCCATGGATAATCCAACTTATTAAAATTTAGGACCAGCACTACTGAGAAGAGGTTAAGTAGCATTGTTACAAGTGTGCAATAGTGGCATTAAATTAGTCCTAATTGAGCCCTAAAATATTATGCAGTGCCCACTATTGTGACAATACTATTTAACTTATTCTCAGTAGTGCTGGTCGTAATATTTAATAGAGTATATTACACATTGTAGTATCCGTATGAATTATATATTTGCTATAGCTGGTATGGGATAATAATAAAATCTTTTTCTTTTTGCCAACGTCGTTTCCTGTTATATTTTAACGCTTCATCAGGGCTAAAAATACAAACAACAACAATTCATTGGAACAACAGTAAACTTTAAAAATATCTATAAATTACCTCAAGAAAAGTAGCAATAGAAATTACAATAAAAATCACAATAATAAATTAAACATGATATAAAGAGCATCACATAAATCTAAAAACATGTTTTTTTTTTGCGGCTGTCAGATAGCATCCTAGATAAAAATGGAGAAAGTCTGGTACTAGTAACACAAATAAATATATAAATCAATTTAATGATTTTAACGTAAAGCTGCAGTTTACATTTGAAGTAGAGATAAATAATAGATTACTATTTCTAGATGTGTGTATAATTAGGAAAGAAGATGGCCCCTTAGATACGGATTGGTATATTTAACCCACAAATTCTGGTAGAAAATTGAAATTTTCTCTTGGATCGTCCTCTACATCAAAAAAGAAACGTGATTTGTAATATGTTGAATAGATTCATAATATATGCTGGCAACAATATATTAAAAATAATATTATATAAATTAAGATAATTCTGCAGATGAATAACTATCCCAACTTCTTTGTTAATAGAGTGATCAATCAATACTTTGTAAAAAATACAAATATCCAAAACGTTGATGCTACTAACATTAATAATCTACAGATTCAAAATAAAAAATACATTAGACTACCGTTTATGACACCGATGGCTTACAAATTAAGAGACTTATATACAGTAGTGGTGGTACTTTTAATAAGCTTGGATTATCCATGGATTTTTTTGAAAAATAGAAGAGCATTAAATTCGTGGAAGTAGCGTTAAATTAGCCCTAATTGAGCCTTAAATTTTGACGTATTCAAAATTTTCCTACAATGAAATGGCGGTCCCAACTTAACTGACGTCACTACCGAACTAACGCTGCTAAGTGAGGTTCCTCAAGGCACCATATTGGGTCCTTTGCTACTAATTCGATACTGGCCTGATGTTCCCCAGGATATATATATATCCATTTGTATGCGGATGATGTCCAGTTATATTTCAATACACCTCTTGGGCTTTTAAAAGACTGCATTGAACGAATGAATTGCGATCTCAGGAGAATTTATGTCTGGGCGAACTATATTCAGTTAAATCCTGTTAAGTCTCACTGTACCTACTTCTGGAATAAAAAACTGAATTTTTCTGATATACCACCAGTAGCCTTAAGCAACGTTTCGTTGCGTATGCTGCGAAAGGAAGTGTTGCGACTTGCTTAATAGCACTATCAGAAAAGCTTATGCAGGGCGTCGGAGTCTCTGGTTCTCAGCGAGTAACCTATTTACTGCAAATCGCATCAGATTAATTAAAGCTTTAATTTTGCCGCACTTCAATTTATTTTACTTTATTACTCAATTGTTATTATGAATTATATGCATGATCTCTACAGCAAAATTAAAATGAAACTAAGTTTTTTTTATTCTTCTGTTTAGTATTAAAATTTGAACTTTAGCATCTATATAACAATAAAAAGATTATTAACGCTTGTGTACAGTATCCTTGAATAAATAATTCAATATCTATTTCTATGATTCTTTACGGTACTCCACTCTATTCAAAGTGAAAATTCATGAGTACCTTGCAAACCTAAGGCGGTTGAAACTGTTGGCCGGGCTAGTTTTTATAATTTTCCTTTGAAATCAATTGAGCAGTAGCGCCATATATATTTTTTTGTATTCGTTTTTGAATCACCCTGTATGTAGATCCTACAAATTTGTCTCTTCTAAAAAATTTTAATTTTTCAAAACTATTCGAAAATATAATCATTTGCCTGAACTGTAGAAATTTCTCAGATCCTCATTCGATTGTGAACAGTTGCTCTAAATGTAATCATAATGAGAAAAGAGTAGCTTATAATAAAAACCCTCATGACACACATACACACACATACTTACTTAGCCTTTTTGTACTTGGCTGAAACTGGAATCTTGATGTTCAATCATAAATAATTATTTGAAAAAATAAACAGGGAGGACATGAACTTGTATCCACTATTTATGCAAATAAGCTCCATGTTTACATTCGTGTCTATCTATAAAATCCATAAAACTGTAAACATCCACCTTTCGGTCGTTAATTTGTATTTTATGAAACATGAAATTAGTTGTGAAAGCGAGAGACTCAGTTGGTTGCCCCCTCACTAATTAACTCCTTCTCTTCGGGACAGATAAACTTTAGCAGGCTCTGATGAACTAACTTCCTGCTAGAGTAGAGACTCGAGAATTAAGTGAAAAACAAAACAAAACCAGTCTCCTCAACGTTTGCAGTTCACAGACTTGTTGTCTCTTGAAAAGGCCAAGATCTCCGTTTGATGGTTATCTTTCTAAACTGAGATAGACTTTAAATCTTCTGGTTTTTCCCTTAATGAACGTAGGCTGAAGCTACAATAAAATGGGCAGTGCATTGCTAAGACTATGCAAGACAACCGCACTAAGCACCTTGAATGGACCACCCAACAGGATTAACAAAAGATTCTCCCGAGATGAAAAAATGAAAAATGAAAATCGAAATCATCGTCCACGCCACTATCTGGACTTTTATCTGTTCAACGTTGTCTTCAGGTTTACATTCTTCGGGAATAATTCGCTTGTTGTCATATCGTCGATACAGAGTCACCCAAGACAAATATTTATTAACCTGATTAGGGCAGGTATTTCGGATGTGGTGACTTCGTCTGCCACACACTATCCTTTGAGATAATCGTGTAAGACATGATCACTAATTATTTGTTTGTACATAGTGTCTGCGATAAGATACCCCTTCAGGTAGGATGGCGGTCTCTCCTGCTTACATATTTCCTTTTACCGATATTTATTGATCGAACCACTCCTTCTGAAATGCTGGGAATATGTATGTTCTCGAGAAGGTGCTTGCCTTTGGATAGAGTTTAATTTGATGACTTTACCTGCAATGTGAATGAAGCATTTAAGTTGAGGCTCCATGTAAGTATCTAGAGCTTCAGGAGAATGTTTGTATGAGTGAATGTATGTCGTGCACATTCATGTTTACATAGCACGGTTTAATGAACGATTACATTTCTGAAGGATGGAGTTATGAGATTTATGAGCACTTCCTGATAAAATTCATACAGTTGTCCGTCCATCATTAACTCTATATTACGTATAGCTACGCATTTCTAAGCAAGAATATCTGCTAGCAGAGAAAGGTATTCTAGGTCAAAGATAGCGGCGTTCATGTTGCTTATATTACACAGTTGAGAAGCTTTAAAGCTCTGAAACTGAAAAGCATTCAAGAGGGCTTTGGAGCTTGTAAAGAAAAGTCTTAAAACTTTTAAAGAAGAGCTTGCAGTCTTCAAGAGAATCTTTGGAGCATTAAAAAAACACTTTTGGAAATTTGAAAAAAGTTTTGGAGTTTTCAAATAGGCTTGAGGCTTTCAAAAATTCTGGGAGCTTCCAAAACAGTTTAGAGGAGCTTTTAAAAAAGTTTTGGAATTTTCAAAAAATATTTTGTAGTTTTCAACCAGTATTAGGACCTTTAACCCTTTGCACACGAATGGAGTCTCTCAGGAGCCATCCTATTCTTTGCTTCCACTCGAACGGGGCTTGAGAGGCGCCATCACTATTATGGTCCTGCATATCTTATTTTGCGCAAGAAACTTTCGTATTCCTTGCACAAATATTAATGTAAAATTGTATTATCGGTATTTGTTTACTAAAACAAGTAATTTTGTTATGGAAATAAGTAAATAAGTAAAGTAATAAAATATTATTGAATACTAGTATTATTTTCTGAAAGAAAAGGGATGCTGCCCGGCATTTTATACACTTTAAATATAAATACCATCAGCATAATGTTGACAACAAGGCACTAATGGTTTTTAACGACAGAACGGTTAAAATATATGCGAGTTGTAGTAACTGGGGTGTAGGCGACTCAATTGTATGAAAATTGCAAAAATGTTAAGATAAAGTTTTCTGAAGCAAAACAAAAATGTAGTCAATAGTACTCAGCGAGACCTTTAATTTTATATGCAGCATGCCGTATTGGATCCAGCCCCCGGCGGGGATTCTAAACTCTCACTATAATAAAGATACACTCAGTAAAAACATTTTCTTCTACGAATTATAGCTGACAATTAGTTGAAAGGAATAGCGAAAGCGGTTTCCCGATCGGACATAACCCTACCAAGTTAGAGCCTATATAAGGTGCGAAAAATCTTAGTACCTCAGTTTGAATAGAAAAAGGAAATACTAAAAAAGTGAGTATGGGGATCGAAAGATCCCAGAAAGGAAAAAACGCTTTTATTTTTTTTTAATTAGAAAATATACTGCGCTTCCTGTAAGTTTTCTGTCTGCACCTCTAATTCAGTCGTGTAAAGTTTCTGTCTATTCTTGAATTTTCATATCTTCAATTCATATGACAAATCTTTATTCTTGATTACCTTAGTTATTTACAAAGAGAGATCTATTAACCTTTATCCTTAACACGATTCTTATTGTACTCATTCCATTTACCGATTCGTAACTGAGAAGGAATTCAGGATTCCTGTTACTGCGACCGATAAATTGAAAAGAATTTTACGGAGATGCAACAACCGGGGATATTAAGCAACTTTTGTAGAAAACTGCGTTCATAAATCGGATTATATATCAAGTTTATACATCTAGGTCCCTACTTCTATTACACGTGTGCATGCTTGTAAATGAACGGACTAATTTCTCATATCAATTTTAATTTAATCAGATTTTCCTTAAAACATGATTTGAGTCCGTTCAACCCAAGTGATGAGTCCGCTCAAGCCGCTCAATCAGTGGGTCCGCTCAAGTAGTGACTCCGATCAAGATTGAGTCCACTCAACCAGTGAGTCCGCTCAAATATCGAGCGATAAACCAACGCTCAAGTGTTAGTGGACTCAATGATTGAGCGGACTCACTGCTTGAGTTGAGTCACTGCTTGAGTCTTTTACGTCACTACTCGTACGTGTCAGCTATTTCTTTATACTGACAATGACAGTTCAAGCTTGAGATTTTGATAATTAATACTCGTATATAAAACCAACTATGACTTTATTACAGAAGAAAACAAAACTGAGTTGTCAAAAGGCGTCGCTGCATGAGTTCCAGCCGATCATAAGATAATTATAATGTTATTGGTGAACGCCGATTTTCTTTTTGTTTATTTTCAGCCTTCCCCAGCGATAATGACAAGGAAGCCTGTGCGCAGATTGAACACTTCCCGCGGGTGGTCAAAGTTTGATCTACTAGATCTTGAAAAATCTAGTCAAGAATCGAGTAAGCCAGAACCTGAGAAGAACTTTGATTATCCACACCCCTACGCTCCGAGGTCAATTGACTGAGTTATAAGTGAAAACCCCCCTGACTCCCTACTTTCCCTCTCCCCCCGATCGGAAAAAAATAACCTATGACATGCGAATTTTAATTATCAATGATGATCTGAAATATTAATCCAATCGGATTGTTGGTTTAGGAGGTAGATGGTCCCCCGATTTTTGCAATATACGAGTATGAAAAATTTAGAGCCTTAGCCTTTATAAACCTACGACGGGTAGCTGAGTACTCATACTAAAAACGGGTTCGGGTGAAAAAGGTTAAAGTTCCATGAGAGTGTATAAATGGTTTGTGAGTGTTAATGCTGGAAACAAATTGTTGAAAATCACCATGGGCTATTCGGAAATGGTCTAAAGCAAACTCACGGATAAAATTTCTGAGTATCAAAGCTCAAACTCAATGTCAATACAAATAAGACGGCTATAATTGGTGTATAAAAGTAATAAACTTCGTCGACCAATTCTCTTGAAGTGTTTACAGAATTGTAAAGCTAACCTCCACGTTGACTCAAGTATTAAAAAATGCACGAATACAAGTATACTAACACTTTCTGTGCTTTCTAACTAGCTGAGAGCCACGTTACGGTTGCCGAATCTGGTCTACTCATTCAGAATTGAGCTCGGATAAACCCAATATCCAATGTAAAGATGGAGGAACCAAAATCGATGGCAAGAAGTTTAGAAATAAAATTGACTTATGAGTTCCTCCCTCTATAAATATCAAACAATTCTGAGACTTTAAGTCGGCACGATAAATGTTTAAATATTTTGAGAAGTCAGGGGAGAAAAACCGTCGACCATATTTCGACAATGTCATCTTCACACACACTGAAATGCCATATCGATGATGTTTGCTTTAACTGAAGATTGTATTAATGTAGAAAAGGATTGCTGTCCATATTCAAACCTGCTTCATAACTCCAATAGATAATTTGTATTTTCTCCTAGCGGCGGTGGGCGTTGATGTAGCCTTAATTTTAGCAATATATCCGCTCAAGCCTCCTCATCTCGTGTGTTCCTAAACCTAACCAGAATTTGTAATGTGTTAACTTCGATAATATCACGTAACACAGAAAAGTCCCATTGAGTATTACGTGACATAACAAGTTTCAACAATCGCTTTTATAAGATTCCTTTTTTGCTCACTTCCAAACAACACCAAACCTTCCTTTTTGCGTTTTCTCCCCGCAGAACTGGACCATAATACATCTCTTAACACTAGGTGTACCAAATGTACACACATAAAGCACATCACATCAACCTTGTTCATCTACCTACATGACATGACAATAGAAAATTAGATAAATTTAATTAAAACTAAATTGTCTTACACCCTCACCTTTTCCTCAAAAATATCTCTAGATGGAGTTAGCCAAAAAATTCAAAATTCCTTGGGGGTATGTAACCCCGACTTGACCAACACGTCGCAAGAGACAAAAATTAAAACATTCTATGATTATTCTTGTGCCTTTATCCTTTTCGTCCGAAGGGTCTTCACAAACATGTTTACACACGGGTTTTATGAAACTTAGGAAAGTAAGACCATCAATTGAGGGAGATCTGGAAAATGTTATTAACTAGAACAGTAAAGTTGGACTATTGTTTAATGCAACAATAACAAACAATGAGAGAATGGGATAGCACTGCAGAAGACCAGATTAGTCGGTTTAGCCAAAAGGTGTTTGAAATATTTACATAAGACAATAATTGTGAATGGATGTGGGTTTATCGTGGCAAAGTTTAGCAGATCGATTAACATAGAGATGAGAAATTAATAATTTTTGACTAAGGAATTTAAAATTCCTCAATATTCTGTGTTGTCCTTATGTACATTTTTTATTAAAAAATAACTTAAAATATTATTTGAATCTTGAAACTATAAATAACTATAAAGGAGTTGTATAACATATTTCGAGCTAAACTAGCGCCATCTCTGTTTCGAAAAAGACATTCTAAGAAAATCTATTTTTTTGTAAAGCTAGTTTGGTGGGTTCACTCATATATTCGCGTATCCAGAAATACAAGTCTAGTTCCAGATAAGTTAGAAATTAAATATGTTCATTTTTATTAGTTTGATAGATCGAAGTTTCGATACAGCGCACGTGTCCACAATGATGGACAATTCTTTATGCTTGATCTGCTTTTAATAGAAATTCGAGCACCAATTTTTTTGGCATGCTTGATTTGTTACAGTTGTTTGATTACTCACGAGTGAACAACACAAGCCTCAAGACCAACAAACTGCAAAAAATAACTGGTGATGCAAGGTAGACTCTGAAATGTTAGTAGGATCTGCTTGGAGTTATTATCTGTCTGCATAAATTGACCATAACCCATTGCAAGTAATATAGAAAAATATAAATAAATTATGTAATCAAAAATGCGTCACATAAGTATCTCAGGTAGAGTCCCCACTGCAAAGAGGATTTATTTGAAGAAATAACACCTTTCTTAATGACGGTGTTTGAAAAAAAAGATGTTTTCCATTCTATTGCCCTTCTGTCACCTATCATCATCATTACAAAATCGTCATCTGTCACCACAATTAATGAATCAAATATTAAAATTAAAGTCATTTCCTTCTTAAGATAACGACGCATGAGTAAAACAGATATAGGTTGCTTTACCATAGTTTTATGAAATTGTGAAAGAAGTGCGCATGGACATTATGTTGTCTGTATAGAAAAGACAAAAAACAAAGACTCCGTTCCATTTGAGAGCTCTCGTCACCTAATCACCAGAATTTATAGGTCTGAACTATTCACGGATGTTATTTTACAAGAGTCCGGATCCATTTTTTTTTTTTTACTAATTCATTTTTAATACGTGGGATACGACTACGACGCATTGGTAAATTGTAAATCCGGCGCTGTAGAGAGATAATTAGTTAATGTTTTTTTTTACCTATGTTAAATTTTCCGTTAACGTAGTGATTTTCGAAAGTCGGGTCGTAAATGTTGAGGCAGAAGTGACATCAGCAGAACTATGGATGGAGTACCTGGAGTGCGTTCCAAAATACAACTGCAGCTATAGTTGTAGTTATATCAGAGTTATATCAGAGCTATGTCAAGTTGTCTGCAGTTAACTAAAGCTGTTTGAGGTTTTGGAACGATCTGAGTAAGCTAGTATTAGAACTGTCATTTATACTGATTGTATAATTTTATTGATACTTAAAACTAATATTGTTTACTGTGTGTTAATCTGAAATGAGCCAGAGAAAATTAAATAAATAAATAAATTTCGCAAAACGTCTGTAAGAGCACGCCAAACAAAATATTTCAATTGACAGCTAACGTCACGGTTTATATATTAGATAACTAGCAGTTTAGAGCACAGTCAGGGATAGTTGTCTTTTTTTGTCAACTTCATATGTTTCGGAACGCTCAAAAGTCAAGTCAGCTGACATAATTTAGTTGACTACGGAGCTTTGGAACAATTGAAGTCAGCTATAGTCAACTGTAGCTATGTTTTGGAATGCACTCCTGGTTGATAGTAATATTGAAAATTAAGAAAACTAATTTGACAGAGAAAAGATACCTGAAGTACACCGATATTTATATGGTGATTAAGTTTTTTTTTTGTTATAGCATGCGCAGTTTAGTTGGTGCACCATTGTTGATTGCGACTCTTATTCCAAAATATGTACTTATGCGCATTTTTGCGTATCCAAGTTTTGTTTAGATGTTACAATTTTAATTTATGTCGATGCGCAAGAGCGTCAACTTTAATATACTATCCGTGAGAATCAAATAATCAAACTGTCGTCAGACTCTATCAATGACATTAAGACATATTTGGTGAAATAAATTTGAACTTCTCAATGTTTTGGGAAACAACTGTCCGGAAAAAATTTTGCAAGTCTCCAGATAGGAGTCCAAACCAAAAGCATTGGTTTTTTTTTCTAATATATTTAATATCATTTGAATAAATCCAAGTGATTGCAATTGATTGATAGTATAAAGGATTGTCACCTTCTCCACATTTCTTTTTTATTTTAATTGAGCTAGTTTCCATTTAATACCAATTAATACATTTGATTGATAGGTTTATTTAATTTTTCCGCTTCAACCAACTTTGCTATTTGAGGCTCTGCCTATTAGCATGTAGTCGCTATCCAAAGACGGCTGCCATCTGTTGATTATTAGAAACAGCCTAACGCGTTCGTGGAAGTTTTTTTGGTGATTGTTATAAATATTTTTTATTCTTTTGATATCGTTTGTCAATTCTACCACAAATTGAAGTCAATTCTTTCGAAGTTGTTGTTGAAGTGTCTAAGCATTGTCCAAATCGGATAATGTTTAGCGTAATTATTTATCAAATGTCGTGCAGAAACAAGAGACGTTAAATGTAGTTAACGTTGACGTTTAATTTTCGAATGAATTTTTGACTAATTATTGAACTCATGATTTCATATATATTAATCCCTCAAGTAGAGATTGTCGTTCATTTTCTGAAGGGTCATTTGTCTGAATCTTGAAAACGTCGGTGTTTATATATTTAGTACTTTTCTGTCGAAGAATACGGGTCTTATATGCTTGCCTTAGCGGGTTGATCCATTTAGTTCTTCTATTAGTAATTTTTTTTATTATATATCTAAATATGGACTCCGATGTGATACGATTAATACACACATGCTAATTACAAATTTAAACGCTTCTCCTAGAACCGAATACTTTAACGACCCCCCCCCCCCCACCCCTGCGTTACTTTCAGGACTTTAGTAACTTCAAAACTATGAACAATTTGTTTCAATATTTTCCCTGAAGGAGTATTTAAATTTTACGACAAACTCTCCAGCGTACAAACCTTCTTCTAATATTGTTTCCTTCACCGTTAATATGTGTAATTCGAATTCCCTTAACGTCTTTGAAGAGGGCTTAAAGTTTCCTCCGAAGCGTATAATCTCATTGTGCGGGTCCACCCAACATAACTAGCTCCATTAAGGCCATCATATCGGCGTCCTATAACGGCAATAAGGGCAACCTTTACCCGGCTATAATGGATTAAGATTTAACGACCACGTTCGGTGTATCTTTTCAATAACTCTCCAACTTTTACGACCATATCAGCCATTAACATTTCATTTGGCTGCACAGCCGGAACATTAATCGCTGAGAACGGAAATTTTACGACCGCAACTTTACGTCGGGACGGAGTCTCATTTCGGATGACCACGACGACGCCGTCGGCACGGATTGATTTGCCCCAATGATCGGAGGAGTCGATATTATTTGCAAGCCAACAAAAATGTCAAATTCCCGCACCATCGTTGATGAATGGCGGCAAAAACTTTTCCATCGTATATCGTGGGCTTTCCTGGGCTGGGCGTTATATCTTTGCTAATAAAGTTTGTGTAAATCTCAGGACCAATATTTACCTTGAAGTTAGCGTGTTGTGTATTAGCAGTAACCCAGTTTTTGGTTGGATTTTCTGCTGATGCTAGGCTCCATTCCATATGTACGTACGATGATGATGTTAGCGCGATTATTGTGTGTCGTGTTTGTGCTACGTGTGAAAGGTGAGAGCCATAAATCTTAGCGATTTGGTTGTGAAAGTGGAGATTGTGTGAAAATTCAAGGTAAAATAAAGAAAATCCGAATTTGTTGGAGAATTTTATGGGCAATAGTAATTAGGGGGATTTTTCATGTTATGGATGTATGTACATAATATACGCGAGTATTTATTAGGGACAGAAAGTATCAGTCTTGTTAGGATGAGAAATTCATTGGATCATTTATATCCTGCCATAAGGTATAAGTCTTCCTCATCTCAGAGGTCATATGCAAGTTGAGAGAAGCTGCTTTGGAATAAACGAAGTTAAACTCTATCTGTTACTTCAGATCATAAGTAACTGTTTTTGGTGTGTGTGTGTGTTAATTTCTTGGAACCTGTTCAGTTCGTCTTTCCTTAATATATTAATCAAAGAGGTATGAAAAATGTTAAGAGTGTACAAGTTGAGGACTTGAGGCTGCTATATTTAGATTTACCTTCAATCTCGTATATTTGCAACTATTGTAGATCGAATTTCCAAAATATACGACCAATATCTATGGAAGCATGATCAATGGATTTTTCCCTTCACCATTAGCACGAAGACGATTGAATTTCATTTTTACGTTCGTGAGCAATGCATGAGAATACTTTTCGAAAGTGCAGGAAAAAAAATTTTGATTGCGATTTTCGATGAAGATGACACGTGGAACAGGATTTGAATTTATATAAAAGCAGCGCGAAAATTTATTCTAGTTTTCGATTCACGGCTTGGTTAAAAAAAATCAGGCAAATGTGACAAAGAAAACATAATTAGAAACTAGAACAAGTGGAAAAGCTAGAATTCGTCTAAGACCAATTCTTATGATACCCTAGATGAATGCCCGTATGAAATTTCGTATGGTCACCCATTTGAGCAATTTTGATTTTTTGCATTGGTTTCTATCATATATTTCTAGAACGGCTCGTCGGACAGAAAAAATGATTATAACCATTTTATAGGATTTCTTATTCTGAAGAAGCTTTTAGTACAATAAAAATGTCTAGGACTGATCGTTTTCAAAGTATATGTAAAAAACCAAAATTTTTATATAACAACACCAAGAAGGGGTTGCCCGATTTAGTCCATTTTTGAAATTTGATTTGCTATTACTATGAAAACACAATGTACCAAATTTCGAAATTTTTGTATGGCAGCCCACGAAGGAGTTGCCCTATTTGTCTCATTTTCGAACTTAATTTTACTTTTTTTTTTAATGTCCGTGTACAAAATTTTAGCTTTCTAAGTGAACGCGTTCTCGAGTTATCGTGCGCACGGACGGACGGACAGACGGACATGCAAAAATCAAAATAACTTTTAATTTTATGCGGGGGTATTCAATCCATTTTGCTCTACCATTATTATTTCTGTGCGTTACAAACGGAATGACAAACTTAGTATACCCTATAGATTTCATCTAGGGTATAAAAAGGGTAGGGAAGAAAAAGTGGAAAAGTGAAAGGAAAAAGAAAAGTGTAAAAAAGAGAACCAGTGTTTGAAAAAGCAATAAAGGCTGAAAGTAGCTCACTATGTTGTAACGAACAAGTATGCTTGCTGACAGCACCACCCATGCACAGTTTAACCCGAGCATGAGCAGGTACTGTAGCCAGCACCATCCGTCAAAGAAATCATCTAGGGGTCTTTTGTGGGCGACGACACAGCATTTTTGACGCTAGCTGATAGTCAGTCGGATTGGGGAAGTTCTTGTCTCGCACGACCCTTTGATGCTTGTAAGCTGTGTCATTAAGACAACGGACGAACGGACGGACTAAATATTGAGTATTGGTGAGCGGACTACAGATAGACAGACAAACAAAGAATTGTTGAAAAATTACTAGAAAAAAGTTTGTAGTTAGTAACAAAAAAAATAATTATAATAAAGCCGTATGTAACTTTCCCCGTCAAACCACGCAACATTCCAGTCGGAGGCATCATCGAAATAGGACAAATGCTGGTGAAAGATATAGATGGAAAGTTGCCATGCAGTCTCTTTACAATGCGCAAGTGTGGAAGAAACAACATCTGTATGACTTATGCTGAATTAAATATGTGAACGAAGTTGAAGGAGCGAAGGGGCGATTCACTACAATGTGGAACTCAAAAAATACTACAGATGTAAAGAGTTTGTGAATCTGTTCCAGTCCAAAGGGCATTAAAGGAAACGTTCCAAGTTGATGTTTCCATTGAGTTTTTGTTTTGTTTACCCAGAAACTCGGAAATATCATAACCACTTTGTTGGAATATTAATAATTAACAATTAATTTTTGTTATAATTTTATTTTATGACTATCAGAACCAGCTTAACGCAAGCTCGCTGCATGGACACGTTTAATAAATAAACGTCTCAACAATACATGCGTTTCATCATTTAGTCGGTGTTAGTACTAGTATGTTACACTAAACATACACCGAACACCGGATAAAATGACATGCAACATAGAACAAGACAATTTAAAAAAGTTAATTAAAACAAAATTAAATATTAAATAGGCGTTTTTTTAAAACATGCTTAGGGACGTCAACAACAAAATTCTCAGCCATATTATTGACAGTAATACACATGCGATTAATAGGTTCATACATGCTAAAGTTAGACCTTGAGGAGTTAACATGCAACAGAGGTAGCCTTCTCAAATTGTGGCTACTATCACGGAAAGAGATTTTGTTACGTAACAATAGAGAATCAATATTCGCGTTTAAGAGTTGATGCACAAATGTTACATCGGCAACCAAGCGACGTTTCTCAAGCGAGTGCATATTCAAAAGCTTCAAGCGATCCTCGTAGGGTGGAAGAATTAAAGAATTATTCCAGGGTAGATGCCTGAGAGCAAATCGTAGGAAGTTCCGCTGAACAGACTCGATACGGTCGATGTGTGTACCGTAAAATGGAGACCAGACCTGGCTAGCATACTCAAGAAGTGGTCTCACAAAGCAAGTGTACAAACGCAATGTTATGGTAGGATTTGAAAACTCTCGGGACCAACGTTTTATAAAACCCAGCATAGAACTACTCTTTGAAACCATGTAGTTTATATGGGAGATAAAATTCAATCTGTGGTCACATTTGACACCCAAGTCACAGACAGAGTCCACACGGCGAACCGAGGAATCCGAGAACTCATAATCATAAGTGATGGGTTTCTGATTCCTGTGGAAAGTCATAACCTCACATTTGTTGATATTGAGTACCAAATCATTGCTCTTGCACCAATTGTAAAATTTTTGAAGGTCACCCTGTACCTGTTCACAATCGTTAACAGATTTAATCTGAGCGAAAAGCTTAATATCGTCAGCATAAATCAAGACCTTACAGTACCTCACAACAGAGACAATGTCGTCAATAGACAGAATAAAGAGCAACGGGCCCAAGTGACTCCCTTGTGGTACGCCAGACGAAGCCTTCAATACTCTAGAGATGGAATGGCGGAATAAGATTTGGTATGTTCTGTTATCTAAATAAGACTCCGTCCATTTTAGAAATATTGGGGGAAACCCATATTTTTCCATTTTAAACAGTATCACGGAGTGAGATAACTTGTCGAACGCCTTACTAAAGTCTGTATAAATGCAATCTGTCTGATAGCCTTTTGCAAACCCGCAAATGGTATCCGAGACAAATTCCAACAAATTAGTGGTTGTAGACCTGCCCGAAATAAACCCATGCTGGTTTGAAGAGAGTAAATTCTTACAGGAAGATGAAAGTTGAGAGTAAATGATAGATTCGAATAATTTGGGCATGCAAGATAATTTTGCAATAGGTCTATAGTTAGAAATTTCATTTTTACTACCTTTTTTGTGGATAGGTATGATAAAGGAGTTTTTCCATAGCTGCGGGAAACAACCACTATCGAGCGATTTTTGGAAGATAATTCTCAGCGGAGCTACCAGGGCGAGGCAGCATGACTTAAAAAAGGCTGGAGGGATCCCGTCAGGACCAGTTGTGAAGTCATTTGGAAGCCCATTAATATGATCCAGTATATCCTCTTCTGAAATTGAAGGGATACTGAATGAAACGTTATGGGAATCATTCATATGACTGAAGTTGCCATTTTGAGGTTGAAAATTTGATGAGGCAAAGGCATTGTCAAAAAATGAAGCAAACATATCGCAAATTTCAGACGAATCATCACTAGCAGAATCCTTGTACCTCATGGTATTGGGGTAGTTGTCCGTTTTTTTCTTCATATTAATAAACTTAAAAACATGCGTGGATCACTAAATAATTTCGTACGCATCCTTTGAACATACTCATCATAAAGTGCAGAAGAAAGTTCTCTGAACTTATTATAGGATGTGAGGAAGTTGCTGTGACTTATAATGTCCTTGTCCCTCATATAACTTTTCCATAGCTTATTCTTCCTATTTTTAAGACGTTTAAGTTCTTTATTGAACCATGGCGGTGATGTTTTATTCAACCGCTGACGCTCGCGAGGAATACAAGAAGAAAATAAATCGAAAAGAATTATGTAAAACTTAGAAACGTTTTCATCAACACTATTGCAAGACAGAAATGTGTAGAAATCAATAGAGGTAAGTCTACTGGAAAGTTCTGAAAAGTCAGCCTTTCTAAAATTGAAAAAGTATTGCGCTTCGTCACAATATGTGAGGTTTTCGGTTACATAGCAATGTGTAATTTGAAGAGCGGGGTGGTATTTGTCAAGAGTAGACATTATAACTGGGCTAGGTTCAACTAATAAGTTACCCGCGTCAGTAGAAAATACCAGGTCTAACTGCCTACCCATGTCATTCTTAACATTACTGATTTGGCTGAGACCAAGAGATGAAATAGTGTCAAGGAAAAGTGATTCCCTTGTTGTCAAGTTATTAAGTGGAAGATAGTCATCGTCATCATCATTAAGTACCCATTGTATATTGGGTAGGTTAAAATCACCAATAAGTAGTAATTCGTCAAGAGGTTCCATCTTACCATGGATAAAATTAGATGTTAAAATGAGTAGGTCATAAATATTCTGACCTTTGTCGTCGACTATATTTATGGAGTCTGGAGGAATATAGCAACAAAGTATGTATAAGTCATATTTTACGAGAGACATCTTAAGAACTATAAGTTCAATGTCGAGAGTGTTGGAGAAACTGGGGAGCTCAACTTGGCTGCAATTTAAGTGGTTTTTACAGGCGAGGAGTACGCCACCGCCAAGAACTTCAGAATCAGTATACCTATCTCTTCTAAAAATTTGATAAGAATTGTCAAAGATTTCAGCATCGCGAAAACCATGATGCAGCCAAGTTTCAGTAAAAGCAACTATATCAAAACAATTTGCAACAGAGGACTTAAAGATTTCTGTAGTTTTTGTCCGAATCCCCCTTACGTTTTGATAGTAAAGGGAGAGCGATTTTATGGCATAAAATCTCTATATTTCTACAAACCAAAACGTGACTTAAACAAAACTACATTAAAGTACTTCTAGATTCCACCTGTATGTTTTTGACGTTTTTCAAGCACTAAACTGGGAAATCAAAATATTCTTTGTATCTTTCCATAAATTTGATTCTCAAAAATATTATAAATTGCACAAACGCTAAATTTATATTTTTATCAATTCCAGCATTCAAATCATTTATTTCTTGGAGTCCACCTGGATAAGTAGCTGCTGACTGGTTAAGTTACATTGTACGTACTTCGATTTGTGGTGGTAATTACTGAATATTTTTCTAGTTACTATAAGTACTTAATTGAATGATATTATCACCAGGGCGCTTCTATAGTCCTCGTCCCGACCGCAATGAGCTAGATGGTTAAAAAAAATAATAATCGTAGTATGAATAATCGCGATATGAACTTTCCTACTTTCTCAATCCCTATGTTTAAATTAAATGATGGATATGTTCAAATACTACCCTCATCTCACCAGGCAATAGGATAGTCGTACTTGCCTTTCCTCCAACACATGTATTTTATTGAATGTCTATATTAGGCTTTTTCTCGCTCGATTTACATAAGAAATATCAGATATACATATATGAATGCTTTGCAGTAACAGGGGTGTGTGCGACCCACCCCATTGATGAAAGATTCGGAACTCTGGGGAGTAAAATGTGAATTACGTAGTTGCATAGTCCAGATCGAGAAACGAGTTATACTAATCAATAGTACACTCTAAGACCATTAATTTGATATCAAATATCCCTAAATAGATCCAACCCCCTCCACCTTTCACTGGGACAAAGAGTAGGTATCATTTACAACAAAACATTATCCCTTTACTTAGTAACAAAATTATCACCATTAACTGTGCTGAAAAATAATGTTATTGTAATCGAATATCCACACACCCCCCCCCCCCCCCCGCTAACCCACCGAACTTTCTCATCCAGCTCTGATGGTCCACATACTAAAAAACAATTTAGAACAATTTTTCCGATAGGAATAAGCTTAGTACTAAAAGTATGAAAACTTTCATCGAATGAGCATCTTCTAGCGATTCTAAAGCAGTTTTTTTTTTTTTTTTTATTTTTGCAAAAACATTATAAAATTTTCAAAATCTCCGTAGAAGTTTGACAACATTTTTCCCAATATTTTCATAACTTTCTGCATGAGATGAGGTTACTCTCTATCTATGTACATATAAGGAAAAAAAAATTTAAAGCACCCAGCATACTTGGAAGTTCTCCCACACAATTCGTGCGGACAAACCAAGTCATAGCTCCCATTATACTGCCGTTTAGAAGAAGAAATAACTAAGGTCGCGTGAAAAGCAATTATAGATGAGAAATTCTCACAAGGACGATATTTTTCCACAATTCTCATACAATTCCGACCTCCTGCAGTGTTCAATTTTTACAAAACGACAGATTCAGCTCAGCCTTAATGCGATTAACACTCGTCAGTGAGCAAACCTAATTCACTGTTAACCACTTGCAGTGTCCATTAAATCCCGGCATTAATTTTCACCGCCCCAGTCGCCTATATCAAGACCACCACCATCAGCTTCTGTTCCTGTCCTGCAGTAGTGGAGGAAAGTCCCTTCCTTTATGCACTTAAAAGTCTCCCAATTTATAAACCAGCTATCGTGCTTTATTTATCCGAAGTATCGTACAGGATAAGTGTGGTGAGAAAGGTTAAAAAAAATTGGATATGGTCATATGGACTTCGTCCTGTTCCAGACAGGGTTTTTGCGTCATGGGAAAACTTATTGTTCGTAAGAAACAAAGGACAAAAAATCCCTTCAACAATTAGTGATAGGATTGAAGTGGCTGGTGTTCCGACGTGGTGTTGACTAAAACGGGTATATGTGCGAAGCGCACAACCCAAAATTAATCTAGTCAAAAGTAGTTTGCGAAGCGCACACCTATTTTTAAGGGATTACGCATTGTTTTAGGTCGTATCTTTACCTTTCCTAAGTAATATACCCACGTAGGGTGTATTTGGCAAGCGCAAAGAAACACA
This sequence comes from Dioctria linearis, assembly GCA_963930735.1. Classification (NCBI taxonomy): domain Eukaryota; kingdom Metazoa; phylum Arthropoda; class Insecta; order Diptera; family Asilidae; genus Dioctria; species Dioctria linearis. Next base: position 27,465 of record CAWVNZ010000056.1, read on the forward strand.
CACGCATGCAGGTAGGCACACACACACAATCATACAGGCAGGCAGGCCAACACACACACACACACAGGCAGGCTGCCTGTGTGTGTGTGTGTGTGTGTGTGTGTTGGCCTGCCTGCCTGTTCGTGTGTTCTTTGCGCTTGGCGCGGAGCGTACTCCTCATATTGATATTAGTGGTTTAAAAAACTTAATTTAACTTACATAGATCAGGTAAAGATACGTGCTATAACAATGCATTGACCTTAACCATAGCCGCGGGTTTCCAAAACAATGCGTAATCCCTTAACAATTGTGCGCTTCGCAAGCTCCTGCTTGTGCGCTAGGAGAAGTGTTTTTTTATGGCTTGTGCGCTTCGCAAATACACCCACTAAAACGTTTGCCCTTCTCTCTCTGCTGCAACCATATTTTATGCAATACAAAGCGTTAATTTTGCAGAGATTTCTTAATGCACTCCGACGATGTCCGTCTGATGCCCGTGTGACCTCTTCATGATGTATGGACCAAATGATGGTATAAGCGGAACATCTTAACAACATATGGGCCATCCCAGACGAGTATTCTTGTTGCAGTATGCAAAACGGTGTTTTAGGGAAGTGGTGAAAAGACGAAAAGACCAATCACGTTTTCTCATAGGACACAACATGTGCTGCTTCTGCAGCTGGTTTCCTCCACCAGGTGATGAATAGTGTGGAAAGGTATCTTGCTGCATTTATTTCGTGGATTTATGAATGAACGGAAAAGGTAGAAAGATTAACAAAAAACTGCATAATTGGATTCGCGTTATCACGACAATAAAGTGAGGGATACTAATGTAGAGGAGATTCCTGGACGTATGTCCCTTCATGCGTGAAAAAATTACGGGCCCGAATCGAATAAGGAGGAAATGAAATTTTCCTAATTAAGTTGGGATCTATGTGCTAAATTTCCGTGATGTGATTTGACTATTCCTAAAGAAATTTTATAAAACTGTTGGTCATTTTAGTTTTGAGCGTTGAAATGCGTTTTTAATGGATGTTTTTTTTTTTTTTTGTTTTGAGGCTTCTTCAAACATTTTGTTGGAAAGATTTTTCCGTTGCATTTTAATAGATGGACGAGAATCATAAAAAATTGTGTAAGAAATATGCAAAAGTGTTAAATCGATTTGGGTGGATATTATACCTGGGTTGGAAAAGTTTTTTTGCCTTAGAAATTAATTCAAACAAACATTTTTCTTCAGAATTTTTATGCAGCATTGGAAATGCAAGATGAAATGTTGTGAGAAATGTGAATCTCTCTTAAAACTTAGAAATTTTGATTAGAATTGCATAAGGCGTTGTTTGATTCCATTTTATATCTGGAAACTTTTAGACCAGAAAATCCTATAGTGAGAAATCTTTTTGTAATGATGGCGCCCCAATTTAAATACTCCAATTTATTTCTATTTAATGATTTGAACAAAACTTCCTCGTATAAGTTGAATTCATCCTGCATCATGGAATGCAATGCGCTGCTGAACTGATTTGTTGAAGTTGTGGACCTGTCACTCTTTCCTATTCCTGAATGTTTTGGTATTCGTCAAAAACTTCAACTGCTGTTTGCACAAATTTGTATCCAGTGCTATAAGAGGTCTTCAAATGTGACTCTCACCAGCTCACCTGGACAATAGAAATCACTTAAAAATAATTTGTAGATGTGTTCTGTTAACACTGTGAGGTAAGTTCGACTAATGTAAATGCGAACGCTCTGAAGATGATTTTAAGTTATTTATAAATTTTCTACTTTTAATTATATTATAGGACTGCTATCTATTAGTAAGGCAGTATAGGTTAACTTGGAGGTTCCTTAGCGCTTACAAAGTCATCAAACTAAAATATTTCATTGATCATTTTGCTAATTGTGGCCGAATGGGGATTTTATGTCGATTTCGGAGATCTCCGCCAACCAGCAATGTTGGACCTAGAAAAAAAGTCACAAAGGAGTTCAATAGTTCGGCCAGCATATCTTACCCCTTGGTCGAGTGCACCTAGTGTATTTTTCAAATGCGAATGTGCTAAAATATTATTCAGTTTAAGTTAACGGTAACACTGGCATAAACACCCCCACATATTTTGGTTATCTCCAAGAAGCCCAAGAACCGATCGCTAATTTCGAGGGTGTCAATTGTTCCTTCTGAGTGTATATTTAATTGGCAGCTGCCAAAGGAGTTAGTGATGCGCAATGCTGCCAAGGGATTGTAAATGCAAGGGAAAGGCTGTATACATGCTCCGTGCTGAAAAGATACAGCTACTCTGAGCAATAATGGATCATCCCACACGAGTATTCCTGATGAAGTATGCAAACGTTTTTTTTAGGGAAGAGGTGAAAAGTAGCAAAGAGATATCTCTTTGCTTCTCTTACTTCTTCTCTAAAAAAACCGGTATCCGTACTGTATCAAGAATACTTGTGTGGGCTGGTCCGATGATTGTGCGTGTTTAGAGTGAGGCCTGCTTAGCAGTCTTGGCTATTAACTAGTGCTTTGGTATGCAATAAGATTACTGGCTGTAGGTTCAACCCTCTCCTAACATGAAAGGCGTATCATAACCTACATAACCACTGCCATCACTTATGTACTACTATAACAAGCCCGAACGATGTTGACAGTCTCGTTTAAGAATCCTGCATGCAGAATTATAGTTCTACTATAGTAGTACTATTCACCTCAACATGCAGAAGATCCCTGGATGGGAGCATCGTGGTGGTTATGGTAGCCCATATGCGGGCAGAGAGGGACTTATTAGGACATTCTTCTTTGAACAAAGAAGTATGTCTGAGGATCTGAAGGATGGTCGCATATGAATGTATGCTTAGATATTTGGCTTTCGGCGTGGTGTTGCGCTAAATCACCTGGGTCGTGTGAACCTCAGTTCGCTTGGCAGAGATTTGAGATGGATCTCGCTTCGACCAGTAATTTAATGTCCAGCATACACTGGAGAATTAATATTCGTTGGAGCAAGATATATTCTGTTTCATGAGGGCGTTGATTGTCGCATTGATACTAATCCGTGCATTAAGACTGCCGTGAAATTAAGGCTTCATAGGTGTTCACGTTTAACCCCGACAGATTTTTCTATTTAATTATGGCCAGAAAATTTTTTTAACTGATCTTAGTGTCAAAAACTAGAACATTTTCAAATACGGTGTAAAATATGCAGAGAGCGAGACATAAGCTCTTCAAGGTCGTTTGAAGTAAAGTAAAAGGATCAAAAAATATTTCAAAATTAATTTCAAAACCTTTTAGAACAGTTACGCTATAAAAGCAGCATTTCTGCCCCCTCTTCCGGTCTACGCTCTCGATGATATCCGAAAAATTCCCAAATTACATAAAAATGTGTGTAATAGAGCAAAAATAAAAAAAATTATTGCCCTACATTTTCAGCATACAAATGGTATGCTAATTCTACATTTTCCCAATAGGAGGCTCCCGTAATGCATAATCCAGAAGGTATTCTCTGTTGATTTGTTAGACGCAATGATTACAGAGGACAACCTAATTCGCAGGGAATTTTGTTTAGGGTAGAATATCAGAAATTCTTTAAAACTTGAACCCAACCTAAAACACTTAACCTAGTCGCGAAAAAAATTACCTTTTATCTGCCATTTGAAATCCCCCCGAGATATGGAAATGAAGTGGGTCTCAGACTTTGAATTTCTAGGGGGTACATTAAGGCGCAGTATTTTCACTAATTTCAGCCCTTAATCGGTGGCTGTAAAATAAAAAGACAGACGAACTCTACAATTAAAGTAATTATAGAGTTTCGGAGGAGAAAAAAAAAAACACGTCCAGGTGAGACTAAGTAGACGTGCGATGAGCATTGACAAAGACAAAATTGTCGGATTTTAAAGATTCTTTTTTCAGATCACCTTAACTTTTTTTGCACCCATTATCGCACCACCATTTTTTTCTTTAGCAAGGCTCCTGCTTTCTAGTCCTAGCCTAGACTGTAAGTGTAGTAGTCATCGCCTTGACATCCTCCGTGTGTTTTTGATTTCCCTCTAAATAGCGCCGTTGTTTTTGTTGTTATTGTCCGTTTTTCAATCAGAATTCCTTTATTTGAGTCAATTCTACTCGCCCGCCCGCCGGTCTGCGCAGCATGGTTTATCATTCAGTGGAATTTCAACTAATCGGCTCCCTAGGTACATAATCCGGGGTAGCATCCCCGGACAAGGAGTGGGGAAACGAAGACAGTAGGTGCGAACGTTGCACTGACACCACAAGCACGCCACTGCTGGTATTCAAATTCAATTAAAGTTGGTTTCGGAATTAAAGTTGGTTCCGGAATTAAAGTTTGTTCCTGTGGATGAGGTGATGAAAAAGTGGCGTGCTCTATATAAAAGGGAATTTCGTGTTTTTTCTCATACAAAAACAAAATGGGAAACTTCGAATTAAGTTCGAGCGGTGGTCATATGTTCTTTGATCAAATAGTTGGGATGGCTGGGAAATTTCTCGCCGGTCAGCACTGTGAGGGATTGTTGTCAGAGTTCTGCAGAAATATTCGGTTTTACGGGTTGGAATTAGATTGGAAGAAATTTGGATTAGTTTGCATGGGGAAGCTTAGAGGTGCTTCGACTTTAATTGAGGTGAAGGAGTAGCGAACTATTTTCATTGAGGCAAAGTCTTTTAGATTGTTTTTATTACCTCTGCCGTAGATATTTCATACAATAAACTGTAAAGTTGAGAGGATGAGAAGGGTGAGTTTCTAATGAATGCTTTTCTTTTTGCGTGCTACTTTTTATATTCCACATCTTTGGATCTCCTGGAATTGTCTATTTTAGAGGGGTGAACTTCATATGCTACGGTTCCAACAGAACACGGTTGGAAATGGAAGGCGAGTTCCTTTGATAGTTTAAGTGTTTTCATCTACACTGATGTGATGAAAGTAAACATGTATGAATAATTGAAGGAATACTGTTAGGACTTCTTTTTTAAAGCTGCGAACTAAATTCTAATTTTGGACTAGGGAGTTTCATGGAATTCTAATAGAATATTTCGGGTTTGCGAGGATCATTGAAATTAGTTTTTTATCTGGACTGAATGAAGATATGCACTCCAGTTTTTCTATCCTAAAATATATCATTACAATAATTTGTATTTCACAGTATATTTCGTGAATTTGAGGTTAGGGCCTATATTAAGGAATAGGAAGTAAAGTAGCGAACTTATAGTTTTGGTATAGAGGGAAGAAAAGAAAATTGTTTTATTAACGGAAAATCAGCTAAATCCATAAGATTTTAGGAATATCTAGAAAATAAAAACACTAAATTCCAAGATTTGGACAGTATTGTAGAAAAGGTGCAAGCTTTATTTAAATTTACCGTAGAGCTTTTTCCAGAGCTTCTTCATAGAATACTCACATCTACTTCATACTCTGGTGAAAATCCTTAGATCCTGCTACTCCTGGGATTACATATGTACCTACAACAAAGAAAAATCAGAGTAACATACACACCAAAAGCTAGGAAAATATACATTGATTAGCTGCAGTCTAAGAAGGCTATGAAGGCATATGAGAGATGAACAACTACACAACGAATTAATGAAGAAAAAGAATTATACCAGCCAGGTAGAGAAATCATAATAGAAAATGAAACCCTAACGGCCGCAGTTTCTAAAGTGTGCCCACAAGGTTGTGTATTCTCCCTCTTACTGCAAACGAGTTACAAGTTGCAGATATGAGAGATGTCTTAAACGATCCATTATGGTACTCTGAGCATGGATCATATTTTGATCTAGTATATACATTTAGGAAAATCTAGTACAGAATCGTATTCCTTAGGTCCTGAGAAAAGGTTTGAGCACCCACACACATATACTCGCAGGCTTAAAATACTCACTTTTTTAGTATTATTATCCTCATTTTTATTCCAACTGAGGTACTAGATTTTTCGCTCCTTAAATCGGCTCTAACTCGGTAGACTTATGTCCGATCCGAAAACAGTTTCACTGTTCGCTTCGCCTCAGCTCATTATACCAGCTACAATTCGTAGAAGAAAATTGTTCTCTGCAGACTTTTAGGGTGGTGTTCGGAAGCCGTACTGGTTTGGTGGGGGGGGGGGCGGTTCCAACAGCACATGTGGCATATAAAATTAAAGGTCTCGCCGAGTACGGGTGGTGTACTTTTTTCCCGATTTAGAAAATTTTCTCGAACGTTTTTACAGCCGGAAAACTTCTTTTCATGCACTTAGGTCACATACTACTCAGCTACTACATTTAGCAAATATTTCTTCAGTTCTTTCTTCTAAAGTTTAGTGTTTTTATAATCATTTGTCTTTAATTTCAGGTCGCTTAATTACGTTATAGTTGGGCTTTAAGACCAATGTCAGATGCAAACAAGAAAAGGGTTCACGCACTACTGTGGCCCAACAGTGCATCACCTCCACAGTTTTAAACATGGCGGACAAGTTTGCACAATAGGCCTTTTTACTTGTCCCTCTCTCTCAAACTTTTTTTCACTAACTAGGTAATAGTACTTCAACACAATCAGCGATAACTATTTCGACTAGTACTACTTAATACAATATTCGAAGTTTAATCATATAACTGTAACTTGTCTAGGTGACATTTTATATTTACAATATAATTCAAGCAACTACACAGCACCTGAAAGAACTCTCATTACTTATGCCTGCCAGGTGCCTCCAGATCTCCACATTGAAATCAACTGTCACCTAAATAACTTAATTTCCTCCTCTTTCACTTTTATCCAATTTATATTTCAATTTTATCTGCGGCGTTAGAATTTTGTAATCATGCACTTAAATATGAAACGATGTTGCTATCAAATGTGTTAAATCCGTTATAAGTGATTCCTTCCCATGACAACTTTCAATGAACATGTAAAAAAAATTGAAACACCAATTCGACACCATAATTCAAGCAGTTGTGCCTGAACATGTTCATTTCAACGTTTCCAGTAACATGTCAGATTGTAAAATGATTTCCTGACACTTTGGCAATTTTGCAATAAGCTCTCAACGAACGTGAACGGTTCGAGTCCACCCGGTAGATAGACTCATAAATTCTTGTAATGTTGCCGCTGTGATCAAAGTGTTTTATCGCAGTTATATTTGAAATTGTCTTAATTGGAATTCTTCACGGCACGGGACTTAGTCTCAGGCACTTACATACTTATGGCCAATTATCTGGAAATTATTGTGGAGAGTGTACAAGTTTTCCTCCACCTTCTCTCCTTCGAAACCATCTAACCAAAACTATTTCATGTAATAAACTGCACTCGTCGTAATGGACGGACGTCAGACCGAAAAGCAATAACTGAAAAAATCCATTAGACAACAATTTGTTTCTATTGGAAATGGTCCAAAGCATGCCATTGAACCATTAGCACCAAGATTTCAAGCAATTTGTCTAAAGCCGTCCTGAAGGTGGACAACAGACTACCGCGTTCGTATGTGGAAGTACTTGCAAAAATGGGTAAGAAGGAAGGCGACGAACGGCTGAAAATCACTAACGAGGAGAAAGTTAGAAATTCTATCGAAATGGACAAAATATGGCAAAGTCATAAATATGGGTGTCAAGTGGACAGCAAATATTTGTAGATAACAGAAATCAATACGTCAACCAACCGAAATTCTTTACTGGCCTATCTAATATTCTGGAGACTCTTATATATCTCCTCCAGGAGTGATGCTATCAATGAACGAGTCTGCCTGTGACTACTTCTTGGATTGGTCAGTTAGTTTCTCATTGCGGCGGAAGATCATTGAGCTGAGTAGTAGCTTTCTTGCATGGATGCAATATTTAATCACATTTCAACTACATCAAGAAGGTCGGCATTTTTGGATGCGGGTAATGTCGACATGACTCCAAGCTAGGTGGTTCAACAGAAACTTTACTTTGATTTTCATGCACTAGGAGATGTATTTTAGACAAATGGTACTGGATATGATTTACGGATGATTCCCTGAGGGTTCAGGGGTAGAACTGATTATTGCACAGTCAAGGTATGGTTTGGGCTAGTGCATCAAGCTCACCAGAATTATGCGAAGCCAGAACAAATTTTACTTAGTTGACAAATTCATAAAGCTCCACAAGGTAAATGTGATCCAAGACAATTTGCCAAGTGGATTTGAATGTCGAACTCTATAGGTACGGCACGGTATTAGACATAGATTTCGAAATATTCTTAAATTACGGTTGATGTTGAATAACTTCACGCACCATGACTTCTGTTCTATGAATTTTCGTGGAACAGCGTAAAGAACTTCACGACGCACGTCTGGAAGTTTTTCCTACAATTGAGAGGTGTCATCCCGGTGACGGTAGACATCCATGAAAAATCATGTATAAACCCCAGGAACACGGTTTGGTGTGATGCTGTACAGCAGCATCTGCTTTGTTTCTTTTTTAAATTTACTTTTGCGTGTGCAGCCACCTTCTGCTCCAGGAGTTGGAATATGCATGCCAGAACAGGTTGTTATCACATTTGCACTCGCGTTCTTCTTGTATGCAAATTAATTGCTACTCCTGCAATCTCTCAAGCCAAGTGCAAATTTTCTCGCTAGAGTCCCTCTAAAGAGCATTCACTAATTACATGAAAGATTGCCGGAAAGTTACAGGTTTGGGGTGAGGTAAACTTGCTTTGGAGCATTTTGCTGGTAGGTGGATATTGTTCTACAGGAAATCTTTTATGCATGCAGTGATTAAGATCCTAGGTACTACTAAGCTTTCATGCTTGTATTAAACCCCTTTTTATTGTCGACGTGAAATTTTGTGTGGGAGTTTGCTGGTTGGTTTCTGTTGAGGGTTTTGTTTTTTAATACAAGAACGCAACGCAAGGAGACCGTAAATGATATTATGGAATTACTAACGGTAGGATGATCGTTGGATGGGATTAGTCGAAGCCATAGAATTCTTAGAAGAATTTTTATGCAGGTAGCTTTGTTTTTAGTTTGGATATTGTTGTTAATATTTGGAGATTAGCCGTTTGCAGAATTTTACAGATTTGCTTCCTGGAAACCGTTTGTTTTCACTGAAGTGAAAGTCACGAATTAATTTAATGAAGCTATGGACAGGAAGGCCAGTATAGTAGGAAAAAGGAAGCGCGTTTGGAAAACCGTGACTCGAGGTTGCCCACAGGGGACCATCTGCGGTCCATTTATAAAAGTTGTTTCTAAAAGTAGCATTAAAGTTTGACAGAGGATATGAGTAAAGTGCCAAAAGCTGACCTAACGAGTCAACAAGGAATTATGTGAAGAAGGCTTTAGCAAGTTCGTTTAAACGGCTTCAAGATAATACAAATTTGGGGCAATTAGAAAGCAGTGGGAATTAAGACCTTATATTACCTGGAGTGAGAAAGATTGCGTGAAAAACGTTTGATCAGACGAGTCGAATTTTGACGTAAGGGAAATAGTTTTCAAAAAACTCTTCTCTATTTTAGTTCGTTCCAGGTTTATACTGATATTCAACATCGGGCAAATTTTTTTTTTCAAATTCTACTAAATTCACAACAAAATGCCATATTGACACATGGCTTTTAGTTAAAACTTTTAGATTGTTCGAAATTTCATCTTTAATTTGATACCCGTAAGTAGGTACGTACATAAATTAAACTCTTATAAAGCTATTCCACATTTTGGAATTCCCTTCAGTCCCCTAAGAATAATAATTGTGTTGCAAATCAGTGTTGGGAGGTTCTTGTTGTTTTTGCAGGCAGAGCTGGGCAATACTTAAGTAAAAAAGACTTAAGTACTATTTAAAGCACATTTTCGTTACTTAAGACTTATTTCTCAATACTTTTGAAATGCCCCTACTTAGTACTTGAACATAAGTACTAGCGTCTATTTACTTGTACTTAAGACTTAGTTTTGTACTTAAGTACCAAGATTTTTACTTAAGTATTTCTGAGTCTTTTAAGTACCTACAAATATCTAACTCTTTGTAGAAAAGAAAACGCAATCTCTAGCGCAACTGCTTTTTTCTTGAGTTTTAAAGCACGCAAAGAACTGTCAAAGCATGTGCCGCACTCACGCGGGAAGGAAGAGCCTTAGACAAACTAGTAACATACAAATAAGACTGGGCAAGTAGAATAAAAACCAGTAACGTCTCGCTCGACTATAAAATGGACGATGCCTCGACTTGATGACATAACCACTGACATGTATAATATGGACTGACTGTGTTCATAGAAATACACTGCAGAAAGTGAGCTCGTTTCTATATTGCTGACTTTCGGTTTAAGCACCAGGTACCAACTGAGAGAGAACTGAAAACAACAAACAAATTAGTGGATTCGTCGAAATACATGATTTTATATTAATCATTTAGGGACATTACTGCGATAAAAACTGTTTTACCAAAGACAATATATTCAATATTTTATTAAATTCACTTTTCGAGCTGCGTGCTTACTTTTTCAACTACCCGCCAATGATTTTTTCAATGTTGGCACCGACGTAAGAACGCTTTTTGACACATGTAATTGCGCTTACGTGAAATAGAAAAGTAAGCAGTCCATATTATATACGTCAGTGGACATAACCAAGGGTAACCAAGCAATGCCTCGCTCCAATATAAAATCAATGATGCCTCGACCTGATGTAGGCAAGGCCTCAATTTGTTCTTAGAAATTTACTGGACATGTTTTCCTTAGAGTTTTTATGCATTATTGGAGGATAATAGATTCTAAAAAAGTACTTTCAAAAGTACTTCAAAAAGTACTCAGTACTTTTTATATACTTAGTACTTAGTTAGAAGTACTTTTCATACATGCGGTACTGGTACTTACGCTGAAGTACTCAGGTCTTCAGTACTTGTAGCTATGCTTGCAGGTCATTAAAGGGGATTAAGTGGTGGTCAAAAAAATTCATAACTTCAGAGCGGTTGCATTTAGGTACTTATGGGTATCAAATTAAAAGTGGAGTTTCAAAGAATCCAGAATTTTACTGCAAAGCATATTTCAATGGCGGGAAATTAGTAAAATGTAATAATTTGGCCATTGACTGTAGTTTGAAATTTTATAATTTCTAATTGGGTAGCAGGTTCTCTATAAAAATATCACTTATAAAAGGCGTCATAGGATGTATAGTAAAAACGTTACCTACAGGGTATTAAGTGAAAAAGTATTCAAAAAAATAAATTCCCTTCCTCCACGGAAATGACCCATATTACCACCTCCTCCCCTGCTTATTCCCTTCAAATTATGTCATGTCTTGATGAGATTTATCACCCTGCGAGAGGTGACGTCAGTGCTAATATTGTATGTATCCTTCCCTCACCCCTTCTAACTGATAAGAAGGAATCTAAAGAAAAAAATATCTTGTTCCAGCATTTTTGTGACTTTCCACTCAAAATGCAGACTTTCTTATTAAATTTGCCTAAAACACATTGGCCATGTACCTAGACCTACCTTTAATGCATTTTGTCTGGAATGTTTTCAATAAACCCAACATTCACTTGTTTCCCTTTGACCTTTTGTCAGTTTCTGTTCTTCCATTGCTGCTCTTCAGGGCACTGAAAAACACATCTCAAGTACATGTCCCTGAAGAAGAATCTCAATAAGTCATTCATCGAATCGTATGTCCTTGCAATATCTATATGGAGTCGCAGAGTGGATTGCCATCCAAGGGATATCATTGAAGTGAAAACTTTCCACTAATGCACATGACCCAGGGCCAACTACCCATCCAACCCGAGTGGATTAGTTGTAAAGTTAGTTTCTTAAGGAATAAGATGATGACATTAGGAGGGAGGGATGGGACTGACTACATGCTTTCGTTGAAGAATTCCACATGATAATAAAAACCCGCGTCCAAACATGTGATCTGATAGAATCTTGCCCATTCGGCATTTGAGCTTGGATTTAATGTAGCCAGGACTTAATATGGCCCTCCCTAGCAAGAGGATGAAGATGTACACTGAAATTCCTAACGCAATCTCAGTGACTCTAGTACAAAGGTGGAATCCCCCACTATAGATATTTTCCATAGAACGTCGATATTTTGATTTTATAAAGTTTCAACTTGAATAGAGGATGAAAAATTCCTTCAGGAACAACTTCGAGGATGCTCTTATATATCATGCACCGAAGACTGAGGAATAGACAATTTATCCTGATGCCAACAGACTCATTTCAATTTGCTCAATAAAGGGTTCAATAAAATTTACTCCTAGATGAGAGGGGGTGCAGAGAAGAGAAGGATGAATTGCAGAAAATTTCTACTGTGCAGAAAAAAAAGGTTATTTATCGTTTGCAGTGTCTTTTTTCGTGATCCTTCGTCCAGTGGACGGAACTCTTTTTTCTCTCAGATCCTTTTAGTACTGCCATAGCCGAAAAACGATGGCAGAAAACGACAATTTTTTGGTGAAAAAAGTGAAAACATCGAATTGAAAGGTTTTCTGCGATGGGGAAGTTTTTATGTCTCCGAAATTTTCTTGTCCTTTTTGTTTTTCTTTTATTTATTTGTTGAAGTATAAAAAGTACTGTTTTCACTGTTTTTTCGAACAATAAGTACGGGGTGGAGGGTGCTGATCATTTCTGTGCTGGAATGATAACAATATTGAGAATTTGCTTTAACGTCGAACTTTAGTAAATGTTTGTTTAATTTACCATATACCAAGGAAACTTCAAGTGCAATACAGGTCGATGGCACATGAATTTTCTTCTGTTAGTACGGACCTCATACAGGAAGTACCCACTGATTTTTTTTATGATTTCAAGACAAGAAGACTACATTACTCTCTCGATATATTTTTTATTTATCTTGCACCTGGATTGCTGTATAATCATGATAGATTTTTTTAAAACATTTCTTTATGAAATAGATTAATTTCCACCTTGTCGTAATGAAGTCAAACTTTATGAAATATAGACAAAGAAAGGAGGTCTGCACCTAAACCTCTTGAATTTATTTATTTTACAGCATCGCATGTTCGATTTAAAAAACAATAACGTACGTGCGTGCTTGTTACGAAAGATGATGATGTGGTACCTACTGTTGGCACAACTAGTGTGGAAAACTGGTTGGATGTTGGGCCAAAGCAGACCATATGAGAAGAAAAGCACCGTTATCAGCCACAATACCGAATAAATTATGGATTTTATAACTTCAACTGATTTGATCTTTTTATGTGGGGCAGCAAACTGACTTTTGTTATAAACGAATGTTTGAACAGAACACTTACATTCTATAGTCTTGCATTGTTTTACGCTGGTTAGATGGCCTGGAATAGCTAAGTGAATTGTGGTAGACTAGAGTAATCCCCTAGCGGACGGATTGCGAAGGCATTTGGTTCAAGACTGTGTGAATACTTTTAAGAAGGTAGTAGCAAATGTGCAGTTTCCCATAGTATTTGCGTTTGAACTATTGATGGAATGACGGTCTTATGAAATTTCACTGGTTATCTAGAGCCTTTGAATATGATACGGAAGAGTTTAATTAAGAATTGAAAAAAGTATTTGATTCACAAAGAGACTATAGGGGGTTTTTCAGGAAGCTTAGAAGGAAGGCCTTTGAGGACTTGCACAATATTTAGCAGAGTCGATCAATTTCTGAAGTGGTCTGGATGCTCTACGTATTATGGGCTGCTTAATTCCTATAGTTCCCACATGAAGTTGAAAGAATAAATTCAAACTCCTTCCACCTAACTTAATGTTAATGCAAATATCATGGTGCATATAGCACTCTTTCTATGTCTCTCCACCTCTTCTCTCGCTGTCTCATTTCTTACCCACTCTATCTATCTATCTTTCTACTTAACTCTTAATTAACTCTCTCTTTCACACTCTCCCTTCCTCTCTAACTCTCCCTACCTCTCTAACTCTCTCTCTCTCTCCTTCGCTCTCACTTTCTCACATTCTCTCTCTCTCTCTTTCATTCTCTCTCTCTCATTCTCTGTCTCTAACTCTCTAACTAAGAATTCGTAGGCTGAAGCGGTTGCGTCATCGCTGTCAAAATACAAACCACGCAGCTCAAATCAATTGTCCTGACCAAATATCTATGTTTGTATGAATTTCAATGACGCATGCATCAATGTGGCTTGCCAAAAAACACAGTTAAGGGCAAAAATAGCTCCCATCGAAATCATCTTTGGAGATATCTGGATTTAGAGTTTTAATATCCCCCAAATTCTTTTGTATTTTAAAAAGATCCGATTATTACTCTTCTTCCCAGTTGGAGTGGGAGTGGGGTTGGTACACATAAGTAAATACAACGACATTGCTTCCCCGTATAAGCTCTTGTGAATATTCATAGCAGCGGCATAATTTTCACAATATACGCACCATTGCAAAAGCAATAGACCCACGAAAAGGAAACATTTAAAAGTTTTTCCATGTCAAAACGAAGCAAAACAGACCTAAAATAATTCTCTGAAAAACACTGATTCCCTGAGAAAGGCTCCATGTGTCGGAAAGATTCACAGAAAGTCTGTGAAGGAAAATACCAAAATCCTTTTCAATTATGCGAAAGCTTTCTATAAGAGGATCTCACGCAGCGATAACCTAGATGCTGCTCCTGAGAGCCACCAACCGAATTTTCACGACTCGGCAAACATTAATGGAAGCGCGCTTGTATGAGTGCGTCATAAAAGCCTGTCCTTGAATTCATTCGCCATAGTTAATCCTCGACATACAAAAGAGTAGGCTTAGCTGGGACCTAGTTTTTGTCCCGCGAAAATGCGTATCCATAAATTATTTGTAGATTTTTGACTTGTTGTCATCTTGAAATTTCGAGGTGTTTATAGATGGCTTATGTGATGTAAGCTCGTGCTGTCAACACGAAAGGGCAAGGGGCAAAAGAATTATAATGGCGGGTGTTGGAACGTTTTTCTTTCCTTCTGTGCAAACGATGCTTAACTTAATTTGTAGGATTTTAACTTATGAACTCAACTCTGCTGTGTGAACATTTTTTCACGCGGAAATTTTAATTCATTCCGTGTCATGTTACCGGATTACCGTGCTTATTTATGGGTTGAAGATAATTGAGTAAAGATGTGGCTGTTGTAAGTAAAATATTATAAATTTCGGGGAAGTGAAGTGGAAATTTGGAAAATATCTATAAATTTATTTAAAAAAGAAGAAAACGAAACGATGGGTGGGGATATTCCGAGTTCAAGATGTTATGGATTCCTCTTGGAGGATTCGAAATTTGAATGTCACCGCAGATTGGTTTATATCGTGTTTTGGAAAACTGTAGCTACTTCTTTCTCCCCCAAGAAAACCCAAATCGGTGAAGGATAGCATAATTTCAGCTTCCTTTGGTAACAATTAGTAAATTTATTTTGACTTAATAAATCAAAAAAAGTTAAGAAAATTTAAGAAAAAAACAAATGGAAAATTTTCTAATTTCGAAAATATGTGAAACTAAATTTTGAATTTTCGAAAATCTAAAACATTTTTTTTTGCTTTTTCTAAGTTTTTTTTCTCTCTAAGTTAAATTAGAGACTTTGTATAGTTGACTTTTATGCAATCAATAAAATAGTATGATTATTTGTATACAGGGTGTTTCACGCATAGAGGACTTATACGGTGATACCTGATTTTGATACAAACAAAAAATTCATACAAATCTGTAGGAGGCGCCAAATGCATCGTTTTGTGAGTGGAGGGGCTTTGAGTTTAAAGATGGCTCCTTCATACTTTATGAATCACTCTATAATTTTTTAACGATCCACATAATGTCCTACAACTTTCCAAGGATATGACTTATAAGGATGATTTAAAATTTATAAGATTGATGGTTTATAATTTTATCCCTTCTTTCAGTCGATTTTGAAGTATATAGAAAAAACAAAAGAAAAAAAACAATTCAATTTTTGCTAAGTTTGCCCTTAATGATATGGATAAGGATATGTACGATCATCATGAATGTGATAACCAGACAGACGAACGGACATAAAAATTTTGTGTGTGAAAACGGACTACACATGATTTAAAAACTACGCAAAATTTTGTGCCCGCAAAATGCTGTAATCTCATGCAAGCAGTACCTGCTTCGAAAAACTGATCTTAATAATTTCAAATTTCATCCAGTTCTATAAAATTGAACGAGTTCTAAATAAATTCTAATTCTAATTTTAGTGCCATCAGCACCGCTAGTAGTATGTAGCAAAACTAAATCTCGGTAACAATTTTCCAATTTTAACTTTTAAGTAATTTTTGCTGGATATAGTTAAGAAAATCGATTAGAAATTTGCAAGGATTATCTATCTAAAAATTTTTTAAATAACCATCATAGGGTGTGCGTGTGTGTATTATTTTGTAATTAATTCAAAAAATCTACAGCTTCTAAATGGTAGTAATGTGAATAGAGTTGATATACCACTGGTAGGCACTAGAGTGATTGCATTTTAAATCATAATTTAATGGATGCCAGAACTAATCTGATAGCTGGAACGCTTGTAGTTAATATGTGATGTTTTTTTAGATAAGAAGGTATCAACTTTTTAAGACAGAGATGTTGTTCTATACTTGCAAAATTGATAGGAAAACACATACAACTTTAGGCCCGACACCTCAAGACATAAGAGATGTGTTAAAAATGCATTATGATACTCTGAACATATTTTGTTAGCCATGTTTATTTCAATTAAGGGGGGGAAAGCTTTAGCGATCGAATGTAGCTTGAGCGACTTTCTTGGATGAAAGTGAAAAAGTGGACTGTTCTACTTATTGAGATTGTGCGGAGTTGGTGCATCGTGGAAAATGACTTCCTATGAGAAAAATATCCAGAAGCAGTAATGGCCAAGGAGGAAAGAATTGCAAAATATATGCGAAATGTAGTAGCTGGGGTACATGTGACCCAAGTGCATGAAAATGGGATTTCCGGCGGCAGAAACGTCCCGAGAAAGTTTTCTCAATCGGGGAAAAAACCCCATTCGATTGCACTTGGAGAGACCTTTAATTTGATATAATACACCTGGTATTGAAGCCACCCCTCCGCCGGGGGTTTCTAAACCCCCCCTCTCTAAAAGTATACATAGAAAACTGTTCTTTTATAAATTGTAGCTCGTAAAGGACTGATGTGAACAGTTGAACCCGTTTTCTGATCGGATATTACCCTACCGAGTACGAGCCGATCTAAGGTGCGAGAAATTTAGTACCTCAGTTCGAATAAAAACGAGGGAAATACTAAAAAGTGAGTATGGGGATGGCTATAAATAACGATTTATGCCTGCGAGTATAGGAGAATGGGTACTCAAACTTTTTCTCAGAACCTAAGGAATACAATTCTCCACTAGATAGATTAAACTTTGACCCCCTCCCCAAGGTTTCCGACGCTTAATTGAAATAAATATCCTTAATAAAATATGTTCAGAGTATCATAATGCATCGTTTAAGACATCTCTAATGTCTGGAGGTGTTGGGCCTAAAATGGGTATTAATCTTTGCGCATTTCATTTTTGGACAATGATGTTTCGTTTGTTCTAAGAAAATGTTGGAATATTAG
The DNA here is from genome assembly GCA_963930735.1 of Dioctria linearis. Taxonomy (NCBI): domain Eukaryota; kingdom Metazoa; phylum Arthropoda; class Insecta; order Diptera; family Asilidae; genus Dioctria; species Dioctria linearis. The sequence continues at coordinate 44,883 of CAWVNZ010000056.1, forward strand.
TCCCACAAGAACATTTCTAACATAAAGTCTTCCCCACAATGCCGCATTGCATAAATAATCTTTAATGCTATCTAGACGTCCCTCATTATTTGTAGGCTCCTAAAGTTGGCTAACTATAAGAAGGAAATTCTCCACCTTCTCCTCTTGCTACACAATGAAGTTACTCGCAGTAAGCAGAAAGAAATGATGATGCTAAAGAAAAAATCACAAGCTCTAAGGAATACAAAAAAAAAAATATTTTATACCTTAAGATATTTAGCACAGGCATAGCTTAGCCAGTAGCTTAGCCAGTAGGATGCCTCTGAGAGGAGCAGAAGATGCACGTGGACACATTTATTTCATCTTGAAATCGGATTATGGGATTAAAGGATCTCTTTCTTGTCTCTTCCTTTCAGCGATTTTTTCGCACTCTATTCAGCGATTTCTTTTAAAATGTTGTGTCCAGTTTGGGGAGATTTCAAGAACTACTTGTATACTACCCCTCTAATTCCCCCGGGGGAACTTAAGACATTTAATGGAGTCCCAGCAATTCAGAGGATAAAGTTTCTTAAGAGGATAAAAGTGTGAAACATGACAGGCGTCTGGTGTTAATGAATTGAGCTGCTCATCAGAGCAAGCAACTTGAGGTTAAGTGAATTTTTGTTTTGGTCCAGACAGAAGCTGAATAATTATCTCTAGTGTGACAAGTGGTGTCATATTACTTCTTTTTATCTCCTGCCTGTTGTGCGCCTTAAAATAATATTCTTTGTTTGACGACGAATGTCAGTTACTTCTTGCTGTACAGCGTCAACTGTTTTTATATCAAATTTCACCGACCTTTGTCCGTGTAATTCTGCGACATTTAATTCAGTCAAATCAAATGTAGTTAAGAGCAAAATGTCATTTAGCATCCCACCATAGTGTTGGATATTAAATTACGTCTAAATCTAGGGGTTGAAGATGCACGCAACCTCACATTTATACAGAGAATATATGCGATGCAGAGGAGCCATCGAAACGAAGTAGTCCGATAACGAGTTGTGATTCAGCGCCGTCTAATGAGCTGAACAAACACTTTAAGCTCCGGGCCTCATGTCTCATGTTTACTTTTCTAATGTATTTCTTGCTGCCATTTTTTTTTTGTTTTTGGTTATGCTGACGCAAATACATCCTCCTACAATTTTCAAGTTTGTTTATTGAAACCAGTTACAGCAGCTTCAGAGTAGATTTTAAGGATAAACATACATGGAGGGCCCCTGTGGACATTTCACCTGTTCTAGTCAAGCAGAACAAACACTATGCCTGAAATAAATAAACGAAATTTGACGTAGTCTCTGACGACGATACACCGTTGTACTCTGATGGAAACATTACCTTAAGATAAAGAGGTGAGACATCTCTGTATGAAGTACTTCACATGTCCGTTTGGGTGTGTGTGAATTTTTTAAACCATATGTTTACCTATATGGAATGAATAAGGAAATTGGAGAAGAATAATCTCTTGCATTATGGAAAGAGATTAAATTATAGTTGGCATATAAGTAAGCCTAAAATTTTCAATTTTAATGCACATTTTGGGTAGATCTGACTTCTAATCCTGTTTCTAATTCTAGGAGATATTCCAATGATTTTAGTATTTATTCAGAGTCATCCCATGTGGGAATTCCAAGACAGGTAAATTGATTCTTAACTACTTATACAATTAGATCAACAAATCCCAGATGGGTCTAAATTATGCTGATTTCACCTTAGTCGTTGAATTAAATTTGAAAAAATTGAATTCTGTTCATTAGTTGATAGATAGTGTAAGGGTGCAACCAATTTAATTGAATATAACATTAACAAAATAAAAATAAGTAATCACATCTCTTTTGGGCATAATAAAAAAAACAAATTATAATGGCCCGAAATTTGAACCCTATGGAACTCCAGCGCATTGCTGGTTGGTGTTTGAAATCAAAAGTATTTTTCAATTAACCAAGCAAACTTTGAAAGAAAAATTTGTTTGAATGGGAGAAAAAATTATATTTCCTAGACTACATCTGCCCCCCCCCCCCCACTCTTCCAACAATAATTTAATTAACTGTACACCGGTACAATTTTTGAGATGAAAACAGCTTATACCTGTTTTACCAGAAAAATGGTTTATTTCGAGTACCAGAATCTTGTCTCAATATTTCATTTCCTTGTTCTACATATCTGTCGAATTTGGTTTAGTTCATCAAAACTCAACTAGAACACCAACTAAATTATAGGATGCCAGAGAAATTTCTTATGCCACCAATGATTATCTATTCCATGAAACCACCTGACAGTAAACTTCATCCTGGTTATGAGGTAAAACTAACAAGGATGCAAAAGTTTTTTGTCCAAGATATCATAAAACTTGCATCAAACCTTAACTTGGATGAAATCAGCATAAAGACCAGTCGACCACTATACCGAGTAGCAGCAACAGAATCAGAAGAAAACAACCACGAAACCACTTTATCCCATTTTGTATACGTATTTTGCTATAGCTTTCCCGAAGCACTATCCACCTGCACGTACCCAAAGATGCTAGATTTTTTTTACATTTCTCCAATTTCGGTTCGAGTTCCTCTTTTATATGTGTGCATCTATCTGGACAGGTTTCATATGAAGCTGTCAATCCTACTACCATTCCTTGATATATGTACGTACTACGAATGTAGGTACAGAAAATGCAAAGCAAATTGGCTCTTCACAAAAGAAATCCACTTGAAGAAAGTAAGAAAAAGAAAACCGCCCTAGATATGACTTGCCTGTCTATCTGACTCTAGAACTCCAGGTACCTTGCTCCTTTTCTATAATTCAAGACGCACTAGAAAATAAATTCGTCTTTTTCTTCTACTGACAATTCTCCCTCGATGAGATATGTAAATTGGGTAGTCCCACAGAATAATCTGACCATCACCATCAGCTCTAATAAGGACTGACTGTCAAGATCACACTCCTGTGGTGGAATTTGATGGACTTGGAAAAATAGACGACTCTTGAGTCTCAAATCTGTGTGATAATCTAATGAGATGAATCTTACCACCTTTAGAGATCGCAGCGGGATTCTTAATGGGTTATTAGTACTTGAGGCGTGAGAGTATTGACTGATTGCTTAAAAAGGGGAGGTCATCTTTCTGTGTGTTTTCAATTGTTGTTTTAAGGAAATTTTGTTTATTTTTCGAGGAACTGTTATGTATGTAAATTTCTAGCATGCCATAAGTGTTTGACGGACGACATCTGAAGTTGATTGAGTAGAGTTTAAAACTTTTGGAACCATATGGCAGTTGAGGTAGAATTTCAAAAATGATGGGCTTATTTTGTGAAACTATTTTACCTGGTCAAATCAAAGTAAGTCGTGTAGTAATCGTAATTTTTGTGATGATATCTTTAATCTTAAAATGTGTTTTATCCATCACGCTACTACTAATTCGCAAACAAATGTTAAGGTACGAAATGGTGTCTGTCTAATAAAAGAAAAAAAAAAAATCAATGACTCAACATATATCATTTTTTCGATTTCTCTATCCTAAATTCTATTGAGGACTACTACCCTGATTTAGGTTAGTTTTGAACCTTTATCAAAATTCGGGTTAGAGAAATAGGTTCAGTTAATTTTCTAGTACAGACCTTAAACGGTTCGCCGTGTTTTTCTCTGTAGTACAAATTTGTTCATACATTATGTAGGTTAAGGAAATGTTGCGATTATGCGGAGGATTACAAAACTTATGATCAGGAAGTATTACTCCTTTTGAGCTGAATGGTTGAAGTTAAAAACCTGATAGTTCTACACAGCGGGTAATTTCCAGCAATCACAAGAAATTTATTTCCAATTACCACTCACTTTTTAACTTTCAAGGAAATTTAATTAATATATTTTTTAGCGATATTATTTCCCGCGATTTTGTTTTCAGGTAATTCATGGTCCGGAATTTTCTATTCGTATTATTTTCTACATTTTCAACCTATTTCCAATTTTTTGATTGACTGTCAGCAAATCGAACTTCTACTTGTTGTTAATGGTATTCCTCTGGGATCTACATTAGGTCCGCAACTATTTTCGATTAATTACCCTAAGGATGTCATGAATCCATTTCACCTTCTTCAGATTCCTAACTCCCTAATTACCTAAATGCAATATCTATGCATTATTTATGCATCATTTCAGAAAAACCTAAAAATAAATCTTAAACTCATTTCATATACAAAAATTGTTCATTTCATATACAACAAACTTTAACTCATTAACACACTCAGAAACAGGTGTCATGTCTCAACATTCCTCGGGGCACCCGCATGACAATAAAATAAACACGTCACCGCGAAGTAGCTACCGTTTACCAGAACGAAAACACGATATACGATCCCTTCTGAGTACTGACCGTCGGGCTAGCACTCTTATGTAATTATATGTTTGTTTATCATTTTCCACATGCTACTGGTGACCCTGAAAATTGTCTCTGATTGTTTTTGTAATTTTTAATGGATTTTGTGATATCCCAATAGTTGACCGATTTTTGAAATTCTAGGGTTTCCGTTCAAGACGAAAAGCCAATTTTCAATTATTTTTCTGATTTTTGTTATTTGAGCGTTACCGTTTGGACAAAAATCGGAACATATGTATGCATGCATATGGAATTGCCTATCCGACAATTCCCACCAAATAGGGAAATGCAAAATCGACCAATTCTGATTGGTTAAGGAATTGGTTTCGATTTTGAATAAATAGGCTGTTGAAGCGAAGTCGCGCAAGAGAAGTTTTCCTAAGTTCAACCTGGAGAGCCCCCCTACCCAAGGTAGGGCCTCCAGTGTTTAAAGTGTCAAAAGAGTTCTAGAGTAAAATCGAGTATTTATCTATTTAATTAAAGAAACTCTTTGTAAAGTCTAGTATTTTTCAGTATAATAAAAGAAAGTTTTTTGTAAGCAAGTAAAAAGAAACTTTTTGTGATTAATTGTGCAGTGAGAATTAAATTAAACTTTCGACCACAACTTCCTCAGTTTTTACTGAAACAAGTATTCTTACTACACCGAGTGAGGCTAGTGCAACACAAGGAAACTTAGTTATACTCCAAGTGGCGTGTAACAAGGATTTTGTAACTTTAATATGTATGTATGCCGGTCAGATACACAATTCTACATATAAACATATGTATATGTATGTAGATCATTAGAACTGAATAAATTACGCTCTTCAATGCTTGTCTTGATGCAATGAAGATGGGAACGCTGCGATTTAAGTAAGTACTGATTCTAAAAATTGATTGCCCACTTAGGCATGATAGATGTCTAAAACGATGCACTATGATACACTGAACATATTTTATTAACAATGTTTATTTCAATTAAGTGGAGGAAACCTTGGGGGCTCAAAGTTAGATCTAGTACATTTTGGAAAATCTAGTACAGAATCGAATACCTTAGGTCCTGCGAAGAAGTGTGAGTACCCGCACACCTATAAACTGAGGCTTAAATAGCTATTAATAGCCATCCCCATCTTTCCCTAATTTTTCCGCATTGAGGTACTAGCTTTTTCTTACTTTAGATTGGCTCTAATTCGGTAGGGTTATATTGGATCGAAAAACGGGTTTCACTGTTCACCTCAGCTCATTATCCGATATAATTCGTGTAAGAAAATTTTTCTCTGCATACTTTAAGGGGTTAGGAACCGCTGGCGGGTGGGGGGGGGGGTCCAATACGGCATGTTGCATATAAAATTTACGGTCTCACCGACTGCTATCGAGTGTCATATTTTTTCCCGATTTAGAAAACATTCTCGGGACGTCTTTGCTGCCGGAAAACCTATTTTCATTCATTAGGGTCACATACACCCCACTTGCTACATTTCGCATATATTGCAGTTATTGCTTATATGTGTAACATGATAAATTTGACCATGTTGACTGTTGACTAATTAAAATAATTATTTATCATCAATCATTCCTACATTATCGACATGTCGTTGAGTTGCACATTATAAGCGTGCCATTGTGGCATATTCCAATCCCGATGTCAGAGCCAACTTCAGGTAAAAGGGCCACCAAGAAAATTGAGGGGAACGGCCGAACTCTCTCGAGGCTGGCCTTTCAAAGTGATAGGAGTGCGGACAATTTTGTAAAAATAGTAAATTTTAAAATAGTAGCAAAAATAAAAAGGTATAATCGAAATAGATTATTGAATCAAATAATTGAGGCACTTAGCTAAAGAAACAAAAAAGGAGACAAAAAATATAAATTATAGTGAAAAGACCCCTATGGGTAAGTTGTAGGTTAAGCACGTGTCTAGGAATAAGAAGTACTAAAATATTTGTAAATTGTATATAGGGCCGTATGTGGAGGACAAACAAAAAATATAAATATATACCCAAATCAATAAAGGAAAGACGAAAACAAAAGTCAAGTGAAGACGAAAAGGCGCTAGGTAATAAAGACGCTAATTAATAAAAGAGGCCCAGCCCAAGTCAAAATCACGCTAGCGGAAACGGAAAAGAAATAAAGGAAATAAAAAGAAAACACGGAGAAGACAGATAAGTTTAGAGTGTATAGTCATAAAATTATAAATTCATGTATATATTGATGTTTAATCTTAAGGATAATTGTTTGCTATATTTCTACATCCATTATAGTATAGTACTCCGGAGTTAGGTATTTAGGTACTGCGTAAGACTAAATAAATAAAAAAATAAATAAAAATAGTCTAATTGAAATGTGCAGTCCAGCATTCTTCATCACTCAAGTTTCTTGGTGGCGCATAAATTTTCACCCTAACCTGGGCAAGTGAAGCCAAAGTCCGACGCCCAAACGGCTATCGGGAACCAAAAAAAGAAATAAATCAGTTTTGTGTCAAGAAAATGTCACATATAGGCATTAGTGCTCTGTTGTTAACATTTTTGTCATAGGAAGCCATTTTCCAGGACTCACAAATTCCGTGGATTCACGAGAAGGATAAAAGTCCACTTTTTCACATAAGAAAATCGCTCAAGCTACATCCAATCGGCAAAGCTTTCCCTCGCTTAATTGAAATAAACGTGGCTAACAAAATATGTTGGAGTATCTGAGTGCATCAGTTCTCATGTCTGGATGTGTTGGGCCTAAAGTCGTATGAAAAGTGGGCATTCCCCTTTGTGTAGATTTTGAAACTTTGCTGGAATTATTTGAAACTTTGTTCCAGTTAACCACCATAAGACGACACAGTATGGTATTTTAGGCCTAGGGTGGTAGGGTTGGATATCTACATGATAGTGGGATTGGACCCACATTTTTAGCATATCAAAAATACAAATTTTAATAGCAATTTCCAGAAATTGCACCTGGGTAGAAATTTGTATAATCTTCCCTGCAATTAGAACTCCTTTTTAGTGCGACTCAAGTTTCCTTCTTGTTGTAGATAGAGCACAGAATTTTCTCAACGAAATCCACTCGACCTCATTCATCCCGAAGGACTATATACAAATATTTCACTGAATTCCTTTAGCACGAATTTCAAATAAAAAAAAAACATTATCATTGCTTGCAGCACTTTACAAAAATTTCTTCTCATCTTTTCTCTCAAGTTTCTCATGAAACAAAGGACAGGGAACGAGGAGAAAAAAATTTAGACTAAATCGCACAAATATTCCTTTTTTATTCCATTTGAACCTTATTGAAAACTTATTGTAAAATACCTCGCGGGAATATCCATGTCTTCCTTCTCAACAAACTCAGACTAGATAGGTATATAATCCCAAAGGATTGATTGCAGAACCTTTAGATCTTCGTAACCTCACCTAACCCATCTATGTACAAACCTTTGTCCCATTGCGCCGATTGGCGGCTTGTGATTGCATCTTCAACAACTCCTTGCACAAACGAATTTTAACACTGTTCGTTTAGGACAAATCTACGAGAAAGAGAGAAGGAATTCCGTTGAAAATCGTGGGAGATTTAACAGCTCTTCACAAAGGAACGACAGGAATTGCCTTGGGGAGAATCGGTTCGATTTTAGCTATTGTGTGCTCTGTCTGAAGAATTATTGGAAATTAAGCAAAGCAAGCGCGAAAGGAAATGGTTTTGAGAGTCTAAATTTTCCTTAATTAAAAAAAAAATAAATAGAAATACAAGAAGGCTTGGTCGTATTATGGATGGTGAGGATTCTCTTGGATCTGGATGAAATATAATATGAAAAAATAAAAAATAAAATAAAAATAAATTTCAACCAGCCACCGACCAGTCGTGCATCTCGAATTAAAGATGTAAATTACAGCCAGCAGCTTTAGGTTCTTGTCGGAGGAACAACCAAGTAACTCACCAGAACTGCATTGCTCAGGGCCTTATTTGGGTATTGGAATTCCAAAGTAATTTATTTCCTGAGATTTTTTTCTGTGATAAATTAGGCCCTGCTTTTGCGGTGATGAATTTTCGATATTTATCTCGTTCGCCACAAGAATCAGAAAATTCGCATTTGGTTGGATACAGAGTGGCAGCTATTGTGAATTTTGATCTCCTGAAATTATTGTAATTCCTACCGAAGTAAGCCGGGATGTTAGTTACTCGGAAAATAAGGAAATACATAAACTCCTAATCTTCCAGTGTCGTCTAAACATAATCCAAATTTGGGAAACTGATTTAGAAAATTTATTCGTGATTTTTTTCAATTAAAGCCAAACTATTTAAATGCACGTCTTTAATCAATGGCAAAATCTAGTCTGAAGTCTTAATTCAACACGACAGCGCCTATAAAAATTTTAGATAAACTTTGAAAGGCCTTAATTAAGATTCACCTATAACCAGCGACAATCAGCTGCCGACGACGTTTAATTGAAAATTCGTGACAATGGCGAGGTTTCTAATTATATTTTTGCAGATTAAACAATGTGGGAGCAGTTTGGAGATGCAAATGAAAGTATATAAAGCCATAAAGTTCGATGGATTTAATTTATACGACGATGGTGGTCGTCATTTAATTCGTTTTCTTTTTCATTCATGTAAATTGGGAATTTTATAAAATTATTTATTTGCATTGATTACAAAACACCTGAGGCAAATACTTCTAAATTTCTGATAAAATAAACTCAATGGGATTCTTCTTGTCCTAAGTGAATATTTTGGTTATTTGGCTGTTGACTTAATTAATTATGCGGGGCCTATTAACTGCTATATCCTTCCCGTAGAAGCTTAGGAGATACTCACTCACAAGTAAAAAATGAAATTAAAGCTCCAGTTGTCCGCAAAGCTATAAAGAAAATTGGAAGTAATAGGGATAGATCATTAATGAATATTCAGAAGGGAGGCGGAGATAGTATAGCATTTCCGGTCCCTATTAGGAGATCCTAGCGAGAAATTTTTCATAAGATGACTAATATATTCAGATGAGTCTTATATAACATATGGTGGTCATATCGTAGTTCAAGCAAGTTAGTTGGAATCATAGATTCGAATCTTATCTCCACGCGATCGTGCGATTTTTCTCCTATCTAGTTTCGTATCGACTTTTATAGTGAAAATCGAAGTTCTGCTAGTGCAATGTGCAATATATCCTTCGGATCCGTATGTCATATCTCCTTTTCATATTCGTATTATCTGCATCTTCAGCTCGATGATGTGCTAGTTTCCTCCCTCGTTGGTTGTCGTCCTCTTGATTTGGCAACTTTTCCTTTCGTTGAATTCTATTTTATAGCTGTTGCACTATGTCAGCAAAACGTGAGCATTTTGGCTTTTATAGCTTCTCCTGTCCCATATTATTTACTACCTTACCTACCGAAATCCCTCACCACTTTCTTCCAGAAAAACTGCGATATTTGCTCCAGGTAAGGAAGGAACATTTGCGGAGACTAAAACAAAACATTTATACGGCTTTTATCGTGAGCAACCAAAAATTAAACTTCTCCGGAAAGTGTGTCCTTTTTCTAATAAGCAGATGGCAGTGTCCTCTTTTGGGTAGCTACTGTAAAGTAAATCCTAAAATAGTCAACAAATATCATTAAAAAAAAAAAAAAACTGGAGTACAGCCTCGGATATCAGAATCAGGTTCTGTGACGAGAGAAGTGAGGAAAAAGAATTATCGTAAATTACTGAGAGTAAAACACATACGACATCGTCCATAACACAACCCCTCAGCCAGCCTCCCCGTATTACAAATAATTTTCATAAATCATTTTCAAAAAACAAAGAAAAACTTGAACCGACCTCATTAGCAGGTTGCGCCTGCATTATCTTCAGCAGAGAGAAACTTTATGAAATTAAACAAATTAACGGAACACCTAGCAACGGTATACTTAATTGCACGTTATCATCAATTTATATCCATACTTAATGAACTCTTCATTTGTTGATTACTTGGAATTTATGACCCATCGGTTTGGTTACCTCCAGAGGTAGCTGCAGCGTTCATAGTTTAATAATTGATGCAAAACTTACCCGGCTAGCTTAAGTTAGTTCGTTCTGGAGTCTTCCATATCCACTCCAGACAAGCTGTTATAGAATGGCTTTAAGACACGGCAGGATTCCCCTGGAAGTGTATTTGGCCCACTGGTAAAAGTCAGCCCCGTTCACTCTATAGTCATAAATTATGTCCACTATTTACTAACAACTTGAAACTTCGCAACAAGTCCCTATCGAACGCAAATGAATTTTAATGGGCGAGCAGTGCGGGTTAGGGTCATTATCCAAACCACTCTTACTTCTAGCCGGATTTCCTTTCTTCTTATCTCCATACCCCCTCCTCAATCAATTACTTCGTAATATTAAGATATTCAATACCGGGAAATGGAAAATTTCGCAAAAATGATATCGTTGGCGCTTGAACCTCCTGGGTCCATTTTATTGATTGCCTGGAACTCATGGCGTTCATTTAGTCGCGCGTCTAACTTTAGCCGTTTGTGTTATGATTTATCGCTGCGATATGGCTAAAAAAGTGCTGAGGCGAATTTTTTCTTCTATGATAGGGCCTTCAGCCGACCAGGGCGGCTTGGGTGTATACAAAATTCTAGACTAATTCAGATGACTACTTTTGAGTCCATATTTATGAGGTGTTTGTTTAGAGATGTCGTGGGTCGTTTATTTTGTTTATCTTTTGAATCACAAAAATTCCAGATCGCGTTCTATTTGGGGCATTCAAAGTCGGTGGGCGCTCATTACACATTAGAAGTGGTTCTAAGACGATTACATTAGGAGCGAGGACTGAATTATTACTTAAGCAAGAATCAGTTACGGGATTAGGCTCTGAAGACGACTAGATATTTTTCTTTAGAAGGGGCGCAGGGATGCATTGATTTTGTCTTTTTCAATTAGGTTTATGTTGTTATGCAATTACATGCTAACGTTGTAGGTGGTAGATGTGTTTTTTTAGAGAGGACAATTTTATTGTTAAACAAAAAATCTTAAGTGGACCAACACATATCTAATGCAGGTCATAACAAGTCATAAAGGATCGCTTGTTTATGATAACACAGGTCGAATGAAAGATTTTTAATTGTTGTTTTCAAAAGGTGCAGTTAGTACTGGGAGAGTATTGGGAATAAGTGACGAACAACAGGCAGCGAAAACTATATTGAGAAAGAGGCGTGTTGGATTTTAGCATGTTCCAAACTTTTGGCATGGATAACAAAAGTTAGATATCTAATCTAATTTATTGCGAACATTCAAATTATTTAACAGGAATGATCAACTCAGTTTACTACAACAATTAACTCAAAATATTCCAAGTATAGAGATTCGTTCAGTTGCCATATTATAAATAAGGTCCACAAGGATTTGGAGAACTTCATAGCTGGTGTAATCTGGTATAGTATTCAGCGTAAGAGGGTCATCAAAAGTACCATCGATTCTATTAATTACCAAGTATTCTTTAATATACGTTAAGTAGAGAGTTTAGATAAAAGCAGAAATTATGCTGTTCGGATTGAAAACGGAAAAAAAAGTAAACACGAATGATTATAGTAGCTACTGAAACTAAAAGTTCTCTATTGAATATAAATAATTCACAGTTATTAGGCCCATGATAATCATAACGCTCCTTGCACAGTGGTAAAACTATAATCAAAAGAAAGTCGTGTTGATCTGCAAGAATCGAACATTCGGCCTGTTTAGGAATCATTGGAATCATAAGCGCCTTTTCCATTGTACCTATCCACGGACATCTTATCAAAACCTACATCTGCAAGCAAGAAGGAAGATTAGGTCTCGAAAAAAATTACTAAAAAATTGTTGATATACCCGCAGCAAAACTAGATTTCGTAAAACCATTCATCCTACATGATACTACCATCATTATTCTGGAATCTACTCCAGTAGCAAAGTTAACCTTATTTTGGTACTGGGATACACCCAGACATGAAGGCAATAGAGACCATGAAAATTCTGACCTATAGTTTTTGAGCAGATTCGCAGCCACTGCGGAATACTAGTAGTATTAGTAGAATATGAAATAATTGGTGGCATCGGTGGGATTCGACCTCAATGGTCTATGTGATATTGTGCTATATATTACAATAAAGCTACCTTTAAATGCCATCTTAAAGCTGTCTTAAGAGATTGTGCTAAAAAATATCAATTCAGTAATTCCTTCGCCGAGTTATGTATGGAAACGTGATCCGAAAAATCTTCATTGATAGTCTAAACCTTAACTGGGAATAAATTGATAACGAAAAACCACATGAAGTCGTTCAGGTCGGAGTAATTGCGAGGGGCTTACAAGTACATAAGCAACGATCAAATCTTATCGAATGATCAAGATTAAAATAAACGGGAGACAACCTAATTAATCAACAGCCTTCAAAACCATTAAAACTATAATAATAATTGTTTATATTCGCTATAAACACACAATCAAATTTCCTCCGGAAAATACGCCATTCACAAACTCTTCAAAAGAAAAATTTTAATTTAAATCACGGCAAAAAAAATTGTGACAATCAGGGAAAATGAAAATTGGTCATCGCTTGAAAACATTTTCCCATTTCTTTTCAACATGATGCTGACATTAAGCATATTCGACATAGCTGTACACCGCAACACCCTCTACGCTCTACCCCGTATCTCCATCCAATTTGATGTAAATTGAAAAACATCACAAAAAACCATTACAAGATCCTTACATCTTTCCAACCACACTACCCATTTGGCATTTGACACGTTCGAAGCCCCCCATGGAAGTAAACAGAATTTTTTTCTCTCCACCGAATGTTATGTCCCATAATTTCCTGGTATATTTTAATGGGGGATGAAAAACAAACATCACTCTTGGGCAGGAGGTCGTACATAAACGCACGAAGAAAAAGTCTAGAGGACTTCTGCTATACGCTTTCTTTTCACGCATGCAATGTCCGGGCGGAAGGGAGTGCAATTTACTCGATTCCGCTTTTTTCTTTGACATGGGTTTGGTAGATATATGTAGAACACTTAAAACAAAATGCCTGAGAATACACAAAGGGGAAGGCAACAAAATCGATGTAATTGAAAATTCCACAGAAAAATAAGCTTCTAGCGCTCTTCTTAGGGAACTGGAGCCGTAACCGTAGCCGTAGCCGTAGCCTATAAAATATTTACAGCCGCTCTCTAACACTTAATGTGCATACAGGGGGGCCGATAGATGCCTTTCCATCACGTTTAGGTCTTGACTTCCTCATTGTTGTACCTTGTCCCTTTGAGGTACCATAAATACTTGAGCACAGTGTGGCATAACATCATTCCTCACAATCCTACGGGAATTATCAGGGTGGTAAATTTCTGTAGGTAGTATACTACCCACCAGCTATGTGTGTACTTGGAATACTCCTAAAGTTAGTAGAACCTGCTAGAGAAATGTTTTAGCTGTCCTTCTTAAGTGTAAATTCATCCATGTGTGCAAGTACATTTTCTGCCATAGTCTGGTAGAAATTTATGAGATTATCCTAGCTGGTGTATCCCGCAATGTCTTAAGAAATACTTTCCAACTCCAACGTAAAGAATCCGTAGCTTGTAAACACGAGCAAGTTTACTATATGTGCTCCCAGGCCCTTTTTGAGTATACCAAGACTAAATAGACTCACCCCGAAGTCAGTGACTGCAACAGATGACTACCTCGGCCGGCTTACATGCCGGCCATTCTCCCTCCGAACTGCTTTCTTACAATGATTCATCTTTTTAAAGAATTTTTTATGTGTTCTTATAAGGATGGGAGGGGGATACCAATAAAAAGTCAAGACCCAAAGGATGCTATGAAGGTAGAACAAACATTTACGGATTCCCTCGTCATATGAATATTTACAGGACCACTTTTAAGGAGCACAAACTCAAAAATTCCTGACTGTACACTCGTGCTGACTGCTCGGGTACACGCTTAACTGCCTTTTTGTTTTTGCTATCCACAAACATGAGTATGCTCTGCACGCATCCAGGTGCAAAGGTAAGAATACCATCGTCGAATATAATATTTTTGGCAGGAGAGGAGCATTTTAAATTCCACTTCATGCTGAAATTCGATTGAGGAAAAGTGTTTTAGTGGCAGACAACTCGCTTTGGAAAGCATAGCTCGTAGCACCGCAACAACTCTGCTGCAGAGCATACCTAAGCGATCCTTTTGGAGGAAGAGGTGTTGTTGATTCGTATGAATTCCAATAATTATAGGCATGTTGAAATGAAAACAAAGAAGAAAAATTGTGACTTTTGACATGCTTTTGGTAGATTTGAAGAAGGAAGCCGTAATTAATTTCTGGAGACAGCTCTCACGGCACATTTGCGTACATACCGATAGCCAGGTAGCCATTCAGGCGCTGGATGCTGTGATGGTAAAATTAAAATTGGTGCAGTTATGCAAGACCAGCCTTGAGAAATTACTGTGAGGCAGACGATGACCTTATGCTGGCTGCCTGACCATAAGGATATCTCATGCAACAAGATGATTGATGAGTTGGACAAAAAGGGATCTGAAATGGATAGCTTCGCAGCGGTGGCTTATGTGAAGATCGCAATTGAAGCTTTAAAAGAGGAAATCATCAGGGACGCGCATTAAAGGCAAGCGTCCGGTGGATCAGCAGGGATACCTGCCGTTTTGCGAGGCAATTATGGCCTGCATATGACAGGAAGAGAACAAGAGAACTGATTAATAGCAGCAGAACTAATTCCAGGCATCTCATTACGGGTCACTGGGTCATGGGGGACCACGCTAGAATACTGGGTATAGCAGCGAACAATTTCTGATGGAGCTGTAATTATTTGGAGGAAATTGAGTCCATCCAGTATGTGCTTTGCGAGTGCCCCGCTTTGATGAATGAAGGAGGTAGGCTATTCGGTAGCTAATTCTTTTCAAGTCTGCGGGAGCTAAAATGTAAGAAGTTCAGATGTATCCTGGGCTTTCTGAGAGAAGCAGGATGTATCTAGGTAAAGAGTCTTAGATATATCCTGAGTTTCCTTAGGAAAGTAGCGATCTGGGGCGGCTTGAAAGGTTATCCCATGAGGTGGTGCACAATGGACCCACTAAAAGTCTAGGTGATGCAGTCTAGTCGTATAGCGGCCCCCTCTTACCTAACCTGATCTAGCTAATTTCTATTGCTGAAAGAATTAGATTCCGACGAGAGGTCACAAGAAAGCGATTACATTTCTAAAATGCAAACTTTTATCGTTTTAACTGGGTGGTACCAACGAAAAAGTAATTTCTTACTCGAATAATTGACAATGTCGTAACGTCCCGGTTATGTGATCATTTAGACACGTTGGAAGTTGCTCCATCTCTAAGTGAAAGGTATGCTACGGGCCAATTGATATTTGTTTTTTTTTTTAAGAAAAATACTTGTTTTATAAAATAAAAGTACAGCCCCATTTTGAGGAAATACGATTGCTTTTAAAATCCTAACCTAGAATTTGGTGTTCCTAGAATGAAAATTTTACTCTGAACTTATGTCGGTGCGTAGAAGAGAAGGAGGTGGCACCAATTGAAATCAATATTTATCTTACCAAAATGAAGACCGTAAAAGTAGCTGACTCAAGCTTTTTTTCTATTTAACAAATAATGGAAAGATTTCTGAACGTTAATACATTCTCTAAGGTACTGCTATTTCTGTGGTGTATTGCTTCATTCAATTCTGATTCTATATACATCTCTCTATCGATATCTCAAACTTGATCTCAATCTCAGTCCCATTATCAATCTCAAACTCAATCATCTTCTATCCTTTATCCTCTATTTTCGGTCCGTCTGGTGATTACATCTGATAAGGGTGGTTTTGCAATTCGGTGGTGGTTGGTTGTTTTCATTGTTCGGTAGTCGTTCAATTCAATCTCAACTTTAAAAAGGTTATTAAGATTTTCTTTTCGTTTCTTAGCATCATTGCTTTCTCACTTCCTAATCGGTTCAAGAAATCTGTTCAAGCGTTCGTCTGGCAACAGTTACAAAGTAGAGCTTTCTCCAATATCGAGGACGATGGCAGCCCAATGATTTATATTCCAACTAAGGCGCTATGAGTCACTGCAAGCTTCAAATAGACATCTGAATTCCAAAATAACAAAAATAATCGGCTTTTCCCATCAATAAAAAAACCATTGACCCACGGGGGCAATTGTTCTGTCAATCGATTCGAACTACAAAGATACATCGACGAAGAAAATGTGGATAGTGTAGAAGCTCTGAGCCCGATGTCGGGGTCCCCATTTTATTTAACTTGTTTGAAATTATTTATCCAGAGATAGGAACAGGAACAGGATAGGCAGGATTGTGAACCTGCCGCTCCATATTTCTGTCAATGGGAAAATTTATGAGAGAAATGCTTTTTTTGTCCTAAGCTAATTAATTGTGAGCGGGCATCGTTTGAATTTATTGCGCGTGAAAATTGAATTTTTATTTGAAGTCTATGTTGGGCTTTGGACGGGCGAAGTGGATTTTAATAGAGCCTAATTGCCAGCGGACACAATCAATCGGCCACTTCCAGAACTCATAAATCTCGGACAGTGTTAATTTGGCGAGATATATCAAAAATTCCAATTTTGTCCGGTTATTTATCGCTCGAGTGCTGGTCTAGTTCGAAATTGTCATTTTATTTTACAAAAGCTTCATGGAAAATTTTAAATTTCATTCAGAGTTTGATTTAAATGATTTTTCAATGGATCTGTCCAACAAATTGGGTCTTCCAATGGGGGCCTAATTATGGGAATGATTCATTAAAATTTTTGTGAATAGAAGCGTTTTGATTGGACAGATTCAGTGAATACATGGTTTAGGAGTTCTTTTTAAATTTTGATAAGAAAAGAATAGATGAATTTAGAGAGGGGTCATCTGTTCATCGTTTGGTAATGATGAGTCCATAGAAAGTTTTTCGTTCACATTATGGTACTGGACCTACTTAGGATTATTGTCTTAAGGCAACTTTTAATCTCACCTTTACACTCTTGCGGAAGGGATGTATTAAACTAGATTGCATGATTGCAACATTGAATGGCGATCTTGTCAGTATTCTCGCTTGGGGCAAAGCCAATCGCGTCGGTTGAGTTCAATGCATCTAAGACCAAAAGCTGTCTCATCTCATTAAATCAAGATCATCACTTAACCACTCCCGTTTCTTTTCGATTCATCGTCATTCAGCATTCTTGGCATTAATATTTTCAATAAGTTAAGCTGGGCAGATTACATCTTCCCTGTTGCCAAAGAATCATCAAAATGTCTTGGATTTTTGAATAGGTGTAAGAAATACCTACTTTAGCCCGTCAAATCTAATGCTCTTCTACAAGTCTTATAGTATTATAGT
The DNA here is from genome assembly GCA_963930735.1 of Dioctria linearis. NCBI lineage: Eukaryota > Metazoa > Arthropoda > Insecta > Diptera > Asilidae > Dioctria > Dioctria linearis. The sequence goes on from CAWVNZ010000056.1 coordinate 62,566, forward strand.
CTCATTAGATATTGTTCAGAAGAGAACGTTCAAGTTCAAGGTCATCGCCGCAATGTTGGATGACTTTCGCTTCTTTATCGTTACGTGATGCTTTTTTATCCTGAACTGTGCGAATATGGAACAGCTTACCATCTTCTGTCTTTCCTTCGGCATGCAATCTGCAAAAGTTTAATGGGAACATTATATCCACAGCTCCACCACTTTCTTCATTCTTCATACCCCCCCCCCCCCCCCCCCCCCAGTCATTTCCTTATGTACATCCAGCTACTCCCTGCCATGTTGTGCTCTGCATAATAGGGTATCCTCTGCTGAGCTTGAATTAATAATATGAAAAAAAGCTCATGTGCTCTAGTTGGTATTAATAATAAGAAGTCATTTGGAAGGATAAACTTGTTGTGGAATGGCACAATTCAATTTATTTTCTCGTGAGATATGCAGTAGATGGCGAAATTCATTTGTTTCTTGTCAATGGAATAAGTAGACAACAAGCAATTCAGGTGAGCTTCAAACTACGCACAAAGAGCAATATTACTGGTATTTTACAGTTAGTATGTACCACTAAGGACTTTGTGTACAGTAATCTATTCTCAGTCGGCGCCATTATTAATCGAACCCAGTCGCAGACCACTAATAATTTCTTGAATATTACTTTTGGGAGCTCAAAACTCTTAAACTTCGACATAAGACATAAAAAGAAAAAATAAGGTTTGTACGATGATCATCATGCGTTTACGAAGACTCATGGTGCCCTTTTGAATATTTCGTCAGACTTTCAACGAACAAAACCACGTGCTATATGAAGACGATCTGACGCAACATATGAATCACATCAGATGAATTAACTCAGATATTTGACCTTTGTGACAATCCAGGATATTTCTTTATCGGGTTCACATGGGCACGAATAACGCGAGGTCATTTTCAGCCATTTTCGCGATGATTATTTTATTATTATTATTTATTATTTGTGGGGCGGATGCGGGCAGAATTCCCATCTAGTTCTCATCTAGCACCACGACCTATAAGATCTTTTACGACATTATTCCTAAATGCCCTAGGGTGCCCATTCCAATTCTATGGTCCTATATAAAGCCTATGACGATCCTGGGGGCCATTTTACGACATCTTATGGCAGTGGAAATGCCTTTCTTAGATGTCATAGATTTATGCGGCACAGTGTATTACAGTCACATAGGACATATTCAGCGGTTTCATCATCCTCCATATAGAGACGACAGGTTCCTTCATTGACCTGACTCATCTGTTTTAAGTGATCAATACCCAGTAAATAGGCCCGATATGAGCCTTAGCTCCTTTCTGCTGGAGTGTTGCGAATACTTTACAAACTTCTTGGCTTGTCTCAGCCCCGTGATATTTTCCCAGTGCGCTTTTTTAATCTTCTCCTCCCACAGTCTGATCTGAGCTGAAAGGTGACTTTTTGGGTATCCAAAGACAGGCTCAAGGCGGTCCACCATTTCTTTGCCCTTAATGTCTTCATGTTCTGGTACCGAAATCAGCGTCACTTTGTTCGTTTCGGTCAGTTGTTTCAAGAGAGTAAGTCCCAAACCAGTTTAGACTCAAATGTAAACGAGCTGAAGGCTTTAAATGCTGCTTGGTAGTCTGATATTATTTACATATATTTTAGCTGCACGCATATTCTTGTGAATTATTTTGCGGGCGAAGAGTACTATGTCGTGTATTTCTGCGTGGAAAATGGTTGGGAAGGCCCCCAGTGCCTTTGAGAGATGACATTTTGCCCCGTATATTCCCACACCTGCTCTACCTTCCATTTTGGATCTATCCGTGTATTATTTCAGAGGTCCTTTTTCAAAGGGTAGATCCACAGTATGTCACTGTTGACTATATTCTATTCTAAGTTATGGCGTTACAGCATAATATCTAAAATTGGGTTGGCCATCGGATCTTCTACGAAATCTTGGAGGATTTTCAGGTGGCCAACCAAATTGTTTGTGCTCAGAAAATTTTCCCTCTGCAGTCTAAGTGCACTGAAGATGGCCTCATTTATAACATGCAAATGTAAAGGGTGTAGGTCCAACATATCCTCTAAGGCTGCAGTTGGACAGATACGCATGGCACCAGTTGTTATTAGACGTGCAAGCCATTTTATTTTGTTGCAAACTGGCCTGAACTGTCTTTTGTTATGTTTTTGGGCACCAAACGAGTGTGACCTTGGGTCTTATAATAGATAAATATGACTACAGAGTCATTTTTGGTTTAAGAGCCCAAGTTTTGTCAAAATGTTTGCGGCATGGCCATGTTGCCACCGTGGCCTTCACCAGTACTCTTTTTAAGTGAGAGTTTGAGGTTGGTACTACTCGTCCCTCGAGAAATAGTGCTTGTAATTAAAGCTTCCTTTTTCTCGTGAAAGGAACAATTATTTTCTTACCAGGATTGGATCGAAGTCCCATTGTTTAGCATCACTCGCGAACTAAGTTTATGGCATTTTGCATTAGATCAGAGATTATCCGATAATGCTTCCCCCTAATTGTGATGACTAGGTCATCTGCATAGCCCTGATTATGGCACTCTCTGTAGGAGATCATCGACAGCCAGAGACCATAGTAAGGGGGACAGAACCCCACCTTGTGGACATTCTTTTGCGGCCACAATTGTTACTGAGTCCTCCTCCAGATTAGCTGTGATTCTCCGGATTTAAAGCATAGCTTTTATCCATTTTTATCAAGGAAGGAGGAGTTGTCAAATGTGTAGGAATGCGCATAGGACTGTCTCTTTATCCTCCACCACCTTTTCTAGTCCTACATAAGACAAGACTATGTGGAGCAGTTGTGTTTGCTTCGCGATGTTACTAAATTTTATAGTTGTAGCTAGAATTTCTTCCTGATGCTATTGATAACAGGATAATTAATTAGTTCGGCATGATTCCGCCAAAGTGTCTGCGTACCAATACTTCACTCCTTGTCACTGATGCTGCAATTCTGCATATCTCAGAAATCTTAATTTTTTGGGCAGGTTGAGAAGGTTGCAAAACCACTGCTTGTAGCGTCCAATAAAGGAGAATATGCTTTTTACCAAAATGTCGTGTTTTTTTACTTATTTTTTCCCACTTAGGAATCAAATTGGAATTAACAAAACAAATAAACAAAAAAGAACAACATCATTTCCATAAGTCACCATGTATAGTTTGCCGTAGTGACGTCAAGACTGAAATGTCAAAAATTTATTGACTCAGTTTGGGCGGGTCAGTATGTTGCCTCTGCTGTACAAAAACTTGTGGGTAAAATGATGGTCTGGGCTAGGAATGAAGTATGTCCATATCTACAGATTTTTGTGGTAGAGGCAGCATACTGACCCATCTACACTGGGTCATTAGGCATATCGTGGTGTCATTAGCAAAGTTATATCACAAGATCGTTCAGACCAAAGTATGGATTCGACGGGTATACAAATCTAGCCATCGTGCAACATCATACAACCATACCATCATACCATACTCAACAAATTCTTTACCTTTGTGTTTTATGTGAAATGAATGTCATCAACGGCATGAATATGACACGCACGTTGAATGAGAAATAAATGAGGATGAGGAATACTCAGACATTAAGAGAAAGTGGAAGTATAAAATGCACTTGAATTGAAGAATTAATTTCGTTCGTTTCGCCAGACTGAAATTTTGATGAATATTTATCGTGTTAGTGTATTTCGAAAACATGACATTTTGTGAAGAGAAATATTAGGTCTCGTCTCTCCTCTACTAAATCCTATGAAATATTCTTTTTTGGCGGTATCGTGTCGTCCAAATGTATGGCACAATTGCAGAGAAAATCACGCTTCACACAACACACGCAACAATTAAAAACCAACCCAAACGAAACAACTACCAGAGCAGAGCGCTTTTTTTAAGAGCATAAATACAGCAAACAATCGAAGCGCCTCTTGATTAATTTGCCTGAAGTTGTTTTTAGTTCGGATACAGCATTTGTTTGACGTGGTTAGATTGATTGATCGGCTGTCATTTCGCCGGTATTTGACGTATTAGTTTTCGTGTTAATATTATTGGGTGGAATTTAAAAAAATAATGCCGAGCATTACTAAAAACCGCTCCTTAATTATAATACCTTCAACAATCTATACACTCCGTTTCCTCTCTAGTTTAACAGTAGTTGCTGTCATCATCATTGCCGACGGCATCTTCTTCCACACACGTGGCACTGGGCATCGCTATAATTTGCCTCACTCTATCAGTCGGTGTGATGCAATACATTCACGTGTACCCGGTTGCACAGTGATTTTGGACCGCTTGTCAAATTTCAGGTGAGTTAATTCTGTCGATTCTAATTAAGTAATACGTCAGGAGGTGGCCATCAATAAAATGCCGTAGTCGTGCTGCAACACACAATAGAATTCCTGGTTTGGAGTACACAGAATTGTGGCAATGGAAAGAGACAAGCTGGAAACAGACAGGCCTAGACATTTTCATCTTCCTTATTTTGGGCGAAGTTTTGAATTTGAAAATTGTCTGAACATTTTGAGGGTACCGGTGGATGGGCTTCCATCTGCATTAATTCTTGCTACACAGAGGGTTTTAGTAGCAGGAAGCACCCTTGCCCCCACCGTATCATGTTCTTCTAATATTCTCTTAAAAATATCCAAACCTTCTGGCATTCCTTCCTCCTGTGGATCACCACAGATGCGGTAGGTATCCCCATTCACTACTAGGAGGACTAGCATTGTCGGTTGATTTTGTTGCCTTATAGAGTGCTGCCTGATGTTTATTCGTTTGGGTGCTTAGTAGTCAGCAAATACAGGGTGACTTTGTACGGAATCGTGTATCGGTTGCCGGCTGTATAGTCGAGTATACTGAAGGACTAACAAAATGACGCTTCATAACTTAATTAGATCGACCTAACCTATATAGGAATCCCCTCCTGAAGACGGGATTCACACGTATAATGGACAAAGAGAGGTAAAACGTGCCGAAAGGAATGCTGAAGGACGATTGCCAAGGCAAGTTTAGTCTAGTCGGGACTTTGGGAGGGTAAGAAGCTATTCGATATCCATCCTTATTCACAGGTGATTCGAGTATTTTTTCGGAGGATATCGTCCCCTTTTTTTCCGCGTCTGTAATGGTTTGTCATTACGAAGCTGCCCGGGATTGTTTTTTATATTTTTTTTTATGACATTTCGAAATAATCGAGGATGGCAGAGGCGAGATAGGGGTTAGGTTGCAAAAATTTACATTTACATAAATTGGATGAGATTTGTGTGTTGCAGTTCCGAGTTTTGTTATTGTTTACGTACGTGACTTACCTGGGAAATAGGGTTTTACGTATTTTTAGGGTCATATGAAGCACCACGTATATAAGTGGATAACGAGTGTATTGGTTATAAAGAATTATGAATTATGGGAAATTTATTTAATCTATGACTCCGGGGAATTAAAACGTTTTTTTGATTGTAAGAGGGAAGAAAAGTAGTTCTGCATCGGAATTTCTTATATCCGACAGTTTTTAGCTCATTTCCTGATTTCTCAATAGATTTGCGATCAAAAGGAGCTCAAACATCCTATACGAGGTATTTTTTAACATTTTCAGTGCAGGACATTTTTCTCTTTCTGTCTGTATACTTTTCCCCGAGCCTTGAGTACGATATTTATCTGCTTCCCGTTGTTAAAAGAAAACCTTGATACTCTGGCATCCATAAATTAGTCTAAATCAATTGAATGTATTCAGTTCTTCATGAGCTCATTGGCTTGATAGAAGCCTGGACTTTGACATAAGAGATGCAATAGATTTAATTGTTGCAGAATTATCGGAGAATAATGCCATAAGTTTTCATAAGCATAGATTTGTATAAAATTCTACTTGGAATACTGACTAAACTTCTTAAGTGGATAGTTTGAAAACTGCTGACATCTTGATTCTCAATTACTTCCTGGCGTTCATAGAACAATGAGAGTGTTGCCAAAATATTGGTTGATGATATAACCAGCTCTGGAATCTGACCACAAACCTTTCAAACGATAGTATGACCTCGGCCGATTTTTTTTCTAGGAGGACTATAGACTATGTTTGCAAAACCCTGCCTGTCGAAGCCTGAGTTTTCTAGGTGCGAAGATGTGAGGCTCCGGCTATAGTTGATAACGTGTCGGTAGAATATAAAATATTTTGATACGCGACATTGTAGATGATGTTCTTCTGAAGGTGCACACGTCCATGATAGTCCTCGTCTAGTGTAGAAGATCTTTGGGTTATAAAAGTGTTGGACTGAATGTACCTTCATGTAGTAGATGACGTTCTACTAACTTACCGAAGGATGGCTGAACTCCAAAGTATACCTTGCTGAAGTATTCTGTATAATTTACGGATACTGGCGATCATTAAGTTTTATATAACCTGCCGAAACTAGATCTCATGACTTAGGTTATTTCCAAAGTGCTGTTTACAGGTTCCCTTATGGGAGCATTGGGAGAACTGGGTTTGGTAAATGATTGTCTTCCTGGCATATAAAGAAGTGTTCATTTGTTTACCTCTTGCAGCGTAGAATCTTGAAAGTATGTGTACCTACCTCTAGATACCTTAAACGCAAAAAAGTCAAGTTATTAAAATCGCTGCTCCTACACACAAGTATGCACACATTTCCTCTCCATTCCCCAGATATCTTAAAAAAATACACACACACCTCAAAATAATGTTTATACAAAATCGCAATTCTTGTTGACAAATTGCTCAAAAATAGTCTTCTCGAAAAGGCCAGCATACAAGTGTCCTTCTTCAGTCTTAAATTTCATTGGAGTTCGTCACTTCGTTTTAAATTCATTCATAAAGAGACTCGAGAGCTCGCAAAACTGCCGCCTTCATATGTTGAGTTCTGTTGTTTATGTTGATTCGACATGCCCGCAATTTATACTCCAACAGCGAAATATAAAAGATTTTTGGGAGCCACATTTAAAGCTCGACATCTACTTGACTTTGCTCCATCAGACGAACTTTTGATGTAGCGCTCTAGATGGTGTCTCTAAATTGTGTACATGTACAGTACCTCGAGCTCGGGAGCTTCTTAGCTCCTACTTATACCTCGTAACTCATGTTTCATTCTGGTAAAATGTACCTAATGGAGCTGCCGGCATGATTACTCTATTTCAGCTCCAGAAGTGAATAATTGGTGAGTGCTGCCGTTCGTTAGCTTCCTTTGAGTGTCATTCTTCGGGTAACATGAAAAGACGCCATTCTTTATATACAAATCTCCTTCCCAGCAGAGAGCTGTCATTCATTCTGCTTTTGATCAGAGCACAGCATCCAACTGGTCCATTTGGAGTAGCATATATTGCATAAAACATGAAAAGTCTGTGAATAGGGAAGATGACCCGCGATCGTTAGATTTATATATATGGGGGTATAGCGTTGCCTTTTAGGTTTTCATAGATTTCCTGTTTGTATATCGATCAGAGCCTGATGCTTGGTGACTGTCTTGTTGTTAACCTTTTTTCTTTATTTTATAAAATTTTATGCTTAGAATTAAGATAAGATTGAAAATTTCCACGATCTGAATTCAAATTGACGTGATTTATGGATACACCAGAAATGCTACTTATGGAAGGGAATCAGATGACCTGGCAAGGAGGACAGTCATCAAAAGGCAAATGATCATTTCACTTATGTAGATTGCAATAGCTTTCAGCCTTTATGTAATTTTTCAGATGCATTTTTTGATGGATTTTTCTTGTTGATGAAACCCATTATCGTGCTTTGATCATCATTCATTTACTTCACGATCGACATTATAGAAAAAAGTTATGTTGGAAGTTGAGTTCATGCCTGGAGCTTTCATCAGCTTTTCTCTGAATTTATTTTATTTTTTCCAATCTTCTCTATACTTTACTTTTATTTGTCGTTTAATTTTCACTGAACTGTACGAACTGTACTTAGGACCGGATTCTATAACATTGAGAATTTCAGAATTTGGGAAATGAGGATTTTCGCTTTTTCGGTTAAAACTCCCTAATTCTCCATTCCCAATTCAGTAACATGTTTGGAGAATTAGGGGAAATGTGAGAGAAATGCGAAAAGAGAGATTGTAATTCCCACCGCTTAATTTGAAAATTCGTAGGTTACCTGCCTCCTCAAAATACAACAAAAATAGACGATACTCTCAGTTGGGAATTTTTCTTCTTACTTTTCTACTTGCAAAATATCGGAGAATTCTATAAAGTGGAGTAGAGAATACGGTAATTCTCAAAACAAATTCGGTCAGTTACAGAATTGCAAGTGGAGAATTGACTGTGAAATCAACTCTGCTGTCCCAGAGCGAGCTTAGTTTTTGTCTGTCGAGAATGCCTCAAAGGCTCTTTATATGTTCCGGGGAAATGTAGCAGGAAAAACAGGAAGATCGATTTTCCAAGCCGATAATAAATTGTTCTGTATAGTTGGCATTACAGGAGAGACGAGCTGTAGCAAAAATGAGAATTATGGTTATGTTTAAGGGAAAACAGACACCCAAGCGAGGATCTTAGTCAAAACCGATGTACAATTATTTGATCCATTTGTTCGTCATGATTGATTTCAATAGAATAGACACATCAAAGGTAATAACGAAGATAATAGAGAATGTTTAGATCAGGTTGGGGGACAAGAATTTATGGATTGATTAAGTGCGTAGGTACTCTTTTGAGGGACTATCAGTGCTGGAAGTGTTGCTGATTTGATCAAATGTTCCATACATACTTCCTCATAGCGGCTCTCGATAACCAACTGTCACAACTGAGATAAATGACGAAGGATCTAAATATTTTTGAAGGGATATAAGCTTAAAGTTAATGACCGTGTTATGAACCGTGATATTACAATAAGTTAGAACTAAACAGATGGCATAATTGATGATGAAGCGAACAATTATTTTCAAGTGGGAAATGTATCTTATTCTCTGGTAGAGCCCGCACTGATTAATAAAAGAATATTGCTGGCATAATCATCTACAACACCAGCCTTCAAAATATTATTGGAAAACACAGCATGAGTCGTAACGACGATCTCTTTGTAGAACTTGTTGTAAAGCACTCATACGGTCTGCATAATCCGCATAATATAATCCAAAGTATCTACCAAGATATGACGGTACACCTTTAACGTAGAGGAATTGAGTACAATAGAAAGAAAATCATTCATATAAGTAGGTACTAAATAAAAGCGGCCCAAGTATAGAACCTTGGGGAACTCCAGAATGTAAAAATAATGAATGAGAATAATTACCTTGAGTTTATACGGTTATAAAAACGATCATTTTGTTACACATTTCGACATAAAGTAACGGTTACCTAATTGAAGCATGCATTCTGATTAAAGTAACCAGTTTCATCATCACTCTCCAATTTTTATACATTCCTTGAACACGTTTCTTTGGTCCACGTCACTTAATTTCTTAACAAACTTGTCATGAATTATGGCTTGATGCCCCCCAGCGTAATGGAAATATGTAGTTACTCAAATATTTATCATTTTTTAAATATGTTCAACTTTTTAATTCAACCAAAAATGTCATTTTTGTGTTATATCCATGAACACAGCAGTGAGCGGTATCATTTGTACCTCGTCAAAAAATTTAAATTTATGTCTCACTTGGATTGCAGCGGTTGGCTGTGAAACCTGATGCAAGATGAATTTTTAATTCAAGGGAATGTGTCAGATTCTATGGATACAAATAGACACAAAGTGTCACGAATTTATTTTCTTAGTGTCAATTTGTCATATTTCCTTCCACCACTACACATGTATCGACGGGTGTTAACTTTTTCTGTTGTTTATCGTCCACCGCCGTCATTTGTAGCATTCGCTTATCATCTATCCACTTTAGGAGGAAACTTAAATACATTTTTATTTACATAATTTTATGTGGCGACGGTCTTTCCTTGCATTTGGGTAGAAAAAGTATATTTTTTCTTAAGATTCGGGGAGCTGACTAAATCTAGCCTAAAAGTAAAATAACTTGGGAGCAGTTTGTTCATTGGAAAATTTCAAACGTTTTGTTATGTCCAGATTATAATTGTGCACATTTTTGTGGGTCTGGGAGATTTTTGATGCAAACTTTAGTTGTCTGCAAATTTGTACCCGTTCTAGCAATTCGAAACTGTTCCAAGTCCTCTACCAGATCACGCATCTCTTCAGAAATGTTAATGATTTTATTATCAATTACTCGCTGAAGTTCAGCGAATGTCTGTCGTGCTTCCATTAATATATAAAAAGCTCAAACTCGATGCGGATATTGACCACTATCAAGTAGTACCCAGAAGGCAATAGAGAAACTTACCGCATCGCCTGGAATTTATGGCCTGCATATGAAAGGAAGAGGACAAGAGAACTGCTTAATAGCAGCAGAATATATACCAGGAATGTAGTACGGATCAATGCGGGTCATTGGTCCATAGGTAACCAGGCTAGAAAGCTGGATATAGCGGCGAACGATTTCTGGATGAGCTGTAACCACTTGGAGGTAATCGAATCTGTGAAGCATGCACTCTGTGAGTGTTTCGCTCTGATGAAGAAAAGAGGTAGGCTATTGGGTAACTACTTCTTTTCAAGTCTGGAAGAGCTGCAAAACAAAGAGTTCAAATGCATCCTGAGTTTCCCAAGGGAATCATGATGGATATGGAGCAATTTTTAGGTTGTCCCATGAGGATAAGGGGCACAATGGACCCATTGGTGGTCTAAGTGAAGCAGACTAAGCACTTACACCGGCACTCTTCTTACCTAACCTAACCTAAGAGGTAACGACAATTGTATTTTATGGTATCCATAGAATGAAAATGGGGGAATTCAGGATAAACTTTTAAGTACTAAGCAGCTTAATGTCATTTTCTACGTGCAATTAAACGCAAATGTTCAGAACCGTTTTCAACTACTTTTCACATGCGCTTTGCATAGAAAATTATTCATGTTCAACAAAATTTCGAGGTATAATGAGGATCCAATAAGTTCCATCTGGGTGAATACCGTATATGAGAGTTGTTTTTTAATTATTATGATTAAGCTATTCCCTGCAAGGTGCTGCTTTTGGAAATGATTTTTTTTTTTAGTTTTGACGTTTTTTGACAGATAAAAAAAGATGGTTGTCCTTCCTTTAATCCATACTAAATGATGACTCACCGAGAAAATTCCATAAAAATTATGCTAGCAATAAGTAATAAAGAAAAAAATATTCTTCAATTATAATATGTCTATCAACTCCATTAAAATTTAATTTTCAACCACATCTCTAGAATGAATGGAAATACACCTTCCTTGTTACGTTTTTTATTCTTACCTTGAAGATCGACTTGATTCGATAGTTTCAATTTCCTGCAAATATTTCTGCTTCACCATAAAAATATTTTGTTTTCGAAATAAGGCCGATTATAGCAGATGTCTGTCATTATGAAGTCCAGAAAAATTAATTTTCAATTTCGAAAACAGCAACGGTTTTGCAACCTCAAACACACATCCCAATCCAAGTTGTGTGGATTAATCAAGTTCAACTACGTTTAAAAAAGATAGGACAAAGAGAAACACTTAATGACCACGGTCAGTTTAAAAAGAAGCTTAAAATTCAATGTTTCGGTTTTGTGTAAAGAGACTGATGATAGCCATCAGTGCCTCTGGCTATCACGAAACAAATCGGCTTTGGAGAGATCTTCTGATGTCAAATAAGTAGATCTCCTCCCAACTACTTAAAGCATGAAATTTCCTGGCATTTTTATAAGAACGAGTTTCGTTTTCATGCTTTTAAGATCAACTTGTTTTTTCAAATGTAAAAAATTATAAAAAGTCGAGCGACCTACAATATTTACTTTCTGAAGCTACCGACGAAGTAATTTGCATAGTCAATAATTCTGAACAGACTTCGTTCCTACCCGGTATGCTCGGCGGCGACAAATTTATTTGCCCTTGAGTTTTTGAAGTTTATTTTTCTCATCTCTTGTTACTTGTGCCGTAAATCAAGGTAAAGGGGTGTTCGTTCAATTGGAACTGAAAAAAATGTTCGACCCTGAAGACAACAATGAATCGACGAGGTTCATAATTTATTTAAAGTCGACATCGAATATTTAGGGTCTATCGAAAGGGTTCCACGTTATGGTCGTGCCGATGCTAAAAATATCAGAAAAATCACCCCCGCTCCAGTGGTCGAAAAATAATTTTCTGTGGAAATTTTCCGAACAATTCCTTCTCTATTCGATTTGGTTTTATTAAATATTTACGACTATCACCTGTCATCCCTTCATTGTCTCTAGATACAACTCCCATGCCTCTTCGTGTACACTGGACGAACACAATTGTGTATAATATCATACTATGCCTTTTCCTAACTTAGCTAAGACGACACGAAACAAGGATCCACGCCTTATACGTCTACTCAATTCCTCTGGGGTAGAGGTCAGGTATAACTCAAGTGTGCTGGGCCCCAAAATATATACGAACACGACAGGTAGGAGATTTGCCTCAACTAAAACGAAATAACCTTTTTCTTATCTGCTAGCATCTCTGAGTAATTCCTGATGAACCTCCTTGCTGCCTTTGCGGCCTTTTGTTAAGTTTTGATTTACAGATGAAAACAGGACAGCATAGCCCTTCTGGCGTTGGGTTATCATCACGGAATGCATCGTAATCATTATGACCAGAGATTTTGTGTTTCGTTGTTTTTTTTTATTGTAGAAAGGAAGCCTCTGAGATTATGACGGTTTTATTATGGAATCCTCTTGGGTTATTGAGATTGACGACGGGAGAATTTTAAATTCGGTCGGTCGATTGGTCTTGTCTGTGCACGTATTTTACGCAGCAGCAGATACAAACTTTCGAACCTGTCTAATCGGATCAAATGGAATCAGGATTTTCATTGTCCTGTTAAGGATGTCAAACAATTTGCTTTAGTGCTGATATGATTCGAAGATAAAAATCGAAGGAGGACTTTAAGATAATTTCGTTAAAATTTTTTTTAGGTTTTTTTAAAATTAGTTTTGGTGTTTGTGTTGACAAAAATTACCATTTTATATAGTTCTCCTTGCTGTGAAGGAGAAAAAGATTGTGTATATGGGTACTGCACTTTTTCGTTAATGTAGATAGTCAACATAGAAGTAATTGGAATAATTTCATTAATAGCAAACTTGATGAAATGTAGGTAGGCACCTGAACCGTCTGATGTGGTTTTTTCGCCACAAGTAAGATGTAGATGATACTTTGAAAGATAAATATTGTTTGCCTAGCTTCTTTCTGCTGCTCTAATACTGTTTTAGATTGTTGACTTCTGTCCATTCAAGTTGCTCTTACTTCTTCTCAAGAAAATTATTCTTATAAAATTCGTACAGGCTTTATTCTAGTAAATCGCGCCAATGAATACTTTTGCGATAGCAGCTCCACTTAGTCTTCCTGTCTTCGAAATGCCTCTCACCAAAATTCATCAATTCTTATTGGCTATGGCAATCGAAGAATGTACCCCTTCAGCATTGACGAATGTATTAAAGAAATTCAATTTAAGAAAAACGTTTTGTCTTGAAGCCATTTGAAATAGTGACAGAGTATCACAATTTTTTTTTCTTAATTGTGGTAATAGGGAGGGGGGCAAATTTAGGGTTCCCATTGGGTGGCAGAAGTCCACGCTACGACAGTGCATTTCTCCATCGTTAATACTCGCCTCTACCAAATATATGAATTTCAAAAATGTACCTCTTACATCCTGAAAACTTAAATTAAATTGAAATTTCTACAGGACATGGAAACAATGTAGCGAAAAATTCAGAGATAAAAATATACTATTTGAAATGATTTTTAAAATTCCAATGGCGTAGAATAATATTGTTTCTTTCATTGTTATTATTTAATAAATTTATTCTTATTATTTTTTTTGCAACACAATTCACAACTTTGCTGCCCCTAAACAACTTTAAAAATGTCTTCAAAACAGACGAGTTGACTAAATTTAACCAAAAATTATTGTCCTCCTTACTTTTTTTATTATATACTCCTCCTACCCCAGGAATGGACAACCATAGCGGCTTCAATCGTTTCAAATTAGTACTTCCACCTTAAGCAAAATGTGTTCAATTATGTTGAAACAAGATTGTTTGCTTTTCAATGAAATCCGAATGATTGCGGAACTTTATGTTTCTTGTCTGCGTGCAAGTTTATAGAAATTTTACAAACATTTTCTTAATTTAGAGATTAATTTAAAATCTGCGATATTTTCTAGGAATTCACAATCTCTGTAGCCCCCATGGAGTGTGTTCATGAAGTCATAAAGTGCGTAATTTAAGTCAAACAACAAATTGAATCCACCTCCAACTAAGCATATGAAATCGAATAAGTGTTTACACTTTTACCGTGATATCCCACGCACAATCCGCCCAAGTAGGTATGGCACCTTCTTTCAGTCAACAGGCAGACGAGGAATATTCAGAATCGTTCCTTTCCATTGCGTTAATGAGACGACATTTTACTGCAAATCGATATTCAAATTACTTTGTCCTCGTCGTGTCGTCGTCGTCATTCTGTTATCTCGATTTCTTCTTATCTTCGACTTTTTTTCCATGTTTACAAATTGTTTTCAACTGGGGTGGGTAACTAATTGCTAGGCGCTCACGGCAATCACACATTTAAGGTTGTAAGTAAGAGCAGAGGCTGCAAATCGGCCTGGAAAAACCAAGGTGGTCCCAAAATGTGAGCATGGGTTGAAAATTGGGATTTTTGTAACAAAATCATATAAGTTGCGCAAGTTGCGAATATTGAAGACTGTAGGTATAAAGTGTAATACTCAGTTTTTTGGTGGAGGTATTTCCGTTCCCATTCCGGAAAATAATGGATGCATACTTTGGGATTCTTGAGGAACTGAAATCGAAGAAATCTTGAAGGTTTTGTTGTACAATCAATACTCATCGCCATTTCGCTTTTAAGTTTAGGACCTTAGAGTTAAGTCGAATAAATTATTTGGGTAAAACTCTAAAGGTATGTACTCAAAAAACAACAACAGCTGTTAAGAGTATTATTGTATGTATGTATGTGCATTTTGCACGGTAAAATCAATAAATCGCCTATGGGAGGAGATTAATTCACTCGTTTTGATTAAAGGAAAATGCCGTACAATTACAAAAGCAGCAAGACATCAATTTTGAAGAAGGGTGAAATGAGTCCTGTAAACCAGGTGCCAATCAAATGACAAGGGGTGACATTTTATTTCAGTGGTTTTTACATTGTACACAGTTTCATATTTGGAAGAAAGTGGCCATTTTTAGGGATAACTGCTTCCAAAATCTGGGCTATAATTCGAAAAGAGAATATTGATTGTGTCAGGGAATGAAGGATATGGGATTTGTAATTTAATTGCTTTTTACTTAATTTTCCTTCGGATTTCGCAGAACTACTACATTTTTATCGATAAAACCCAAATCAATTGTTAGAGACAGGGTGCTACCGAAGTTCACGTACAAACATTTCCAACACAACACATTTACACCGTTGGGATATATGAAACTTATCAAAATTAGTTTTTATGCTAACCCGACTCTTTGGAACTTAGTGTCAACTAGAATTTCGTCATTTTAATTTATACAAATCGGCTTACCAGATCAATTGACGAAGATAGCTAACAGATGAAGAATTTAAGGTTGACTAAATTAAGATTAAGACTTTCGGTAGTAGGTAGAGGTACCTATAATAAAATTTTACTTTTATAAACTATTCTGGAGACATATGTATTATGTATGTTACAATAGCTTCAAATCTTTCCGTCGCTGATTTTATGTCTTTGAGGGATTTAGCCCCGATTTACAAGACCTCAATGAATGTCATAGATTCACAGCAACAAAACTAATAGATCTACCCAACTCGTCTCAGTTAAATAAGCTTAGCCGCTTATTCAATAAATTTATTTTAAAAATAATAATATTTATTTCATTTATATCAATTTTCGATAAAATTTCTATCAATGAAGGGGTTCCTCAAAGTTCTATACTATGCCCTATACTGTTTACCATTTCGTTTTTTAATTCCATCGTTCTAGGCATAGATAGGAGCAAGAATTTTATTTTCACAAATTAATCTAAAAAGAAGCTCAGAAGCTCAAAATAATTTAACTGTGATGAAAATGTAAAGAAGTTTGGGCACATTCTATCAACTAACTAGCAAAACCTAATTTTATTACCCCAAAAAAATCAAGCGAATATTGCAGCAGAGAGGAAGCGCTTCATTTACATAATTTACTTCCGACCAGTCTACTGCAAAGTAACTCTTTTATTGACAACTTCATTACGACATCGACTTTCGTCGGGGCTGCATAATAATAAAAGTCGACTAAATTGAATTTTATTTTCTCATTTTGCATATCATGAAAAAATTAGATTAAAACGTGACAAGCTCTTGAGATCAACTAGAAAACCTAGATATACCGCCAAAGGGGCGATATCCACTTCCAGACTAAGTTGTCCATAAAGCAAACCCAGGGACAAAAAAAAAGGAGTAAGATTGAACTTGATTAAGCATATTCCAATGCTCCATGTCATAGTCCTTGGTGAAATGCGTGGGATGACGACATGTAAAATACGAGTAACTATTTTGCCAGAATATTATCACCCTTTAGTTAGTTGTTGATATTGTTGTTGCTGTGCAGCTCACAAATAAATCTACCAACCCTGTATGCCCCCGCCAAATTTTATTGGACGACATGAAGTTAAATCTAAAGAGAGCTTAGTTAGACTTTGCTGATTTCTCTAGTTGGACTTGTTTATGGCAGAACAATCTCATCCTTGGTAATGCAAAATTGAAAAGATTAATAGATAGAGGGAGGAATGGAGGGAGTGAGCTGAAGTGAGCGGTACGGCAACCTACAATTGGTGAATAGTTTATTGAAATGACTATTACTCCTACAGCTCCTATAGTGTCATGGTAACGAAAGTTATAGAACGAAGTTTGAAGAAGAAAAAAATGGCAGACAACTGGAGAAGATATTAGGAGCAAATCAAGACGGAGCATCTCATAAATCTCAGCAAAATTTCGCGCCATTAAAACTCTTGTTTCGTCGACGCGTTGATAAACATCCATCACCGCTAAGCGATTTACTTTTATGATAATGGGATGCTGTCAGGGTTGCATATCGTCCTGAGATTAAGGTATCATGCACGTAGTTTATATACTATCTAAATACGACATGACAGACTGTACTACTATAATATATCTTTTGTGATGAATCTCTACACATATTTGGTATTATATGGAACTGCTGCCATAATTTTCCAAAAGATGTACTTTGAGCTGCAAGCTATCTCGAAAGGTGCTTTCATTTTGGTGTGATGAATGTCATGGATAAGAACTGCTGGACATTTAAGATGGTCCAGCTTGGTTGAGTCCTATGGCATTAAATATCAAAATTCAATCACCCCCCACTTTCAAAAACCACTTAAAGGGGTTATGTATATAAATTATTGATTACACCTAGCGGCATAATATTTAGTGCGATGTTATCATTTCTGATTGGATTTGTTACGAGGCTGCATGTACCTATCTACCTAAAGTCTATTATTGTTGGCTATGGTTTAGCTCTAGGAGTACTGTTGAAGTGTTTATGCTCTCAGAGTCATCAGCAGTGTTATTGGATCATAATGAAATTTCTAATAGAACAGCTTGAAGGTGCTTATTTATGGAGGTAGAAAGTATTTGAGGTATCCAGCCGGTATCCAGAGATTTATTAAACATTTCTGAAAATAGATGAGAAGCTTTAGACGAAACATTTTCCCCTTGAGAATTAAGAGCAATTGTACAATTTTTTTTCTTATTGAAGAACTTCGATGAAGCGGGGATCCTGGCAGTATAATTCTAGGATTTTAAAGGACAATTTTTCATTCGAATATACAATGTAGTTAATTGGTTTGGTAAAGTATCTTCCCTGCTTTGTGATTTTTTTTACAAAAGTTGACACATTGTGGGGTAATGGTGTAGACATACAAGTTCCTTAATTTTTGCAAGTATAATTAATTTTAGTGGTAAGAGTGAGACATATTGCAGACAAGGCATAAACAACAATATTACTCTGTCTAATCTTACAACAATGTTTCGATTTGGTATATTGTGAACGTTTTGTTTAAACATTTTTAATTGAAGTCGTTTTCGGGTCGATTTGAAATATTTGAATTTAAACAAATATTTTACAGGTTTCGAAAACGGTTTATTCGTTACAAACAATATTGATTTATCTCTAAGGAAGAGAAAATTTTTCATATTAAAGCAAACACGCACACTAAGATTAGATTGGATGCGTAAATTTTTTCTATTCATTTCGAAGACATGTCTGAAGCTGACCCATAAGTGTTACTAGTTTTAAAATCCAGGATTTTGAGTTACCCTGTCGATAGAGTTCGACGAGGCAAACAACTTTTATATGGACGTAATTTTTCAGAAATCTCATGTCAAATTCATAGAAAACTCTGTGCCCCTTTTAAATTCTTTTTAGAAACCGAAGATTCTGGAAAGGATTTTCTCGATGAAAGCTTCTCGTGATATTTCAAAAACTATGAGGGTATCGAAAAATTACTTTCAAATTTGCTTGCCTCATCGATCTTCATCGATCTTTATCGACAGGGTGACTCAAAATTTCTTCTACTCATTTCAAAATATAATTAGGTAGGTTAGTCTGTATTTAAAAAAAAAAATTAACTATAGGATGCCCTCCTTCCTCCTCCTCAACAATATCGATAATGGCTTTCATTCTCCTAAATCAACTGAAAGTTAACTACCAGTGATATATTTACCTGCAGAAACGCTTTATTCAGAGAAAGGAATGACCCACTTATGTACCGTTACTATCTGTTTGATAGTAACTATATAAGCAGCATGATAGTAACTATTTAAGTAGCCTGATAGTTTTGAATTTCCTACATTTTTTAAGAGTGTCTACCATTGCAAATTGTCAACAAATTATCAACTCAGTTCGACTTTTACTCCTTTGCTGTTCAAAGGATTCAGAGATATCTTTAATAGTAAATAAAACTCAATATACTCTTCTCATATTATGTAGTGGGGTTCCACAAGGATCAATCTTAGGACCTATATTGCTTAGAGTTTCTATTAATGGTACCTATCACTAAAAAAGTATCAGGTCAATTATAATTGAATTAATCGAAGACTTTTTATTGAATTAAGTATTTGTGATCTTTGAAATATACAGAGACGACTGGTCTGTGGCAAAACAACTAACGTTGAATTCATCTAAATCTACACATAATTCCGTCAGATAGACTTGAGCGAGTTCGCTGCTGTTGCATTTTTGCATTTTATTTGTTAAAATTTGGTATAAGTTTAGGAGGATTACTTGACCTTTGACTTCCTGCCGGGAGAATGTGCTTCAAACTTGTCCTGGAGTACCTCTCAAGACCCCAGTATTATTTTGACTGATGGACATTCTTCTAGATTCTAAATTCAAAAGAACATCGATGTACCAGAGCTCCAGTTAAAATGACCTACTCTGAGTGTCAGTTCTGCATGATTATCTCAATCTGTTTCCTTTCCTGGAAAAGCTATGTAAATGTATCATGCTTTGCCTATACTTTATACAAAAAAAAAATAAAAAAAAATAGTAATAATTTCCTTGAAGTAAGGAGTGAGGTCCTACCAAAACTAGTAAATTAGTTGCTCCGCCATAACATCAGTGATAACAGTCTTCAAGTACAGACAACATCCTTATTTCTATTAGAGCCGGCTCATCTCCACATATACATACATACCTATGAGGATTACAAATTCCCACACAAACCTATCCGTATACCGAGATAGAACGGTGCTTTATAATATCACATCTTAATTACTCAATTGGTACTCCGAGCAATGCTGAGTGTAACGAAAGCCAGGAAGTTAATAAATCTCTGCTAGGGAAATCGTTTTGAAAATCAAAAAGTAAACAGAACACAGGAGGAGCATGAAGTATGGAGCACAATAGAAGCGCGTGTTAACTCAACTCATCTGAGGAGGATAAGTTCACAATTTCAAACATCTTCTCAAAAGATAAGTAAGGCAACGTAGGGTGTCGGCTGTTGGGACTTCGAGTTAGGAGAAAAGCTAGGAGGAGAGCCAGGCGTGTGCCCAGAAGCGGAATATGTTTCTTGTCGACATTTCCGCTACCGTCTTTCAATTGTTATAAAGCTGTCACAAGTTCATAGGGAGCTCTCCTTAAGGAACTCCAGCCAATAAGCTTTAATAGTAGCTTAAATATACTCAGGCGTTCGTAGTCGCTCCACCATTCCAGCGTCACACTCAGCACCCGAGAAGCTCCCTTTGGAAAGTGGGCGCCCATCTTTCATCGTCAAATCCCCTTAAACATTTAACTCTTCTCAAATATTGAAGTTTTGATTAAAAACGGGTGAAAAAACTTTTCTACGGAAATATATGTACCGTTGATATCGGATCACTTATAGTGAAGCAAAGGAGGGCAGGGAGGAAACTCGGGTGCAGAAAAAATACAGTTCACCGAAGAACTACAACGTGTGCGAGTAAATGAAACGCTGAAACTAGGAGATGCTAGAGGATTGGAGGCCTTGTAGTGCAGCAGAAAATTGCAGAGAATTTACACAAACTGCTGTGCAATAGTTCTCGTGCTTGTGACACTCATGACATAAGATGGGTACCGTATTTTGTTGGGAATCGTTCAAACAGATGTCACCTATGTGTGAGGATTTAGTTCTTTCTATCCCTTCAAGGATTCACTGTGACAGTAAAATTGCATTTTCGTTGTACTGCCTTCCCGGCAATAGCACATTTTCTAGACTACAAGCGAACAGTAGCACAGGGCAGAGATAACAAAGTCCGACACAGCATAACAAGCTTCTTGGCTGGTTGGTACGAGAAAGCGGGAGGCGAACTAATTCTCATATTTTGTATCGTGAAAATGGTTGAACACAGTTGGCTGAGAGGGAGGATGGTGCCTTTCCACTTTACACACTTCATCCCTAACAGTGTTGATTCTAGTTCTTTTTTGACAAGGAGAACAGAGCGTTCCAGAGTAGGTACGTTGTTAAAATGGTATGCTACAGTAATTTTATTCGCCAATTTCGAGTGATTGTGCCAGATTTGAATGAAAGTACTTTTCCGAGTCTGTGCTAAGTAGCGAAAGGGTAGCGCCGGTCAGAAATTGCCATCAAAAGGCGCCTGTCGACAGACTTTTTGCTGATGTTTATTCTTTCCTGGAAATACGGAGGAAAGTGGAATTAAGTCTTGTGAAGCAGTTTTATGAACTGTTTTTAGTTATCCCCATTTTTTTAATATTTAAAAGGGATCAAAATCGCACTGCGGACCCTCCCTGATTGTGAACCGTTTCTGAGCTTATTAAATTTTGTGGGTTTGTCAAAGTGGAAAAATAATTGGTTTCTCTTGCTCGTGGAATCTTGTTTTTTATCCTTGTTAATGTTAAAATATCCAGGTTAAGATTTTTGAAGTATTTTTTTTTTTTATGTAAAATTCTTTGGATTGTGTTTTTAATGCTCTATCAAACATTGAAAGGCGTATTACCGCGACATTTAGATTATCTCAACGCAAGACCGGGCGAGAATCAATGGATGAGAAATTCTGTTGGAAACAGAGTACTCACTGAAAATGCAAATAAATGCAGTTATGTGATAGGACGTTATGTTAAATTATCAGTGCAGCTAAGGCGAGTAGCCTTAATACAGTATTTTACAATATTGTCCTATCATAGGATTTAATTTATATGATTATGGACGAAGTTATATTTGACGAATATATTGTAGAAATGTCGGTATACCACAGGGTTCAGTTTTCTCTCCTACTCTTTTTTTAATTTTTATCAATGATTTTCTAACTCACAAGACATATTTAAAAATTTTCAAATGACAATTAATTTTATAATAAACCCCTGATGGAAAACTGCATATCGGAGTTGACGCGACATGTTTAGTTCACTAATCAATAACCTTACAACAATATTGAGTTTTGTATGATGCGTCTAAAGCTGAATGTTGTCTAATACGACTCAAACATAACTCAACAACTTCTAAACCCACATCTGTAGATAAAGAGAGTATGATGAGCTCATCGTACGTACCTAAACATTTTATCTTTAAGCGAAACTCTATATACAGGAAACAATATCCCATAAGCAGTTCAGAATCTGAGTTAACGTATTTCATCCACACGGTAAATAGGTCAAACCTCTGTTTGCCACACCTGGTCTATGAATATTTTATCGGCAATAAAAACCAGCAATATCCTGTACCAGAATTTTTGCAGTCCGGCTGGAATACCTGGTTCCATGGTTCCACATTCGTAACTGAATTCCAAAACTTGTTTGCTTTCCTCAATCCAGAACATTGCGTCAAAATGCTTGTCATTTGTTTTTTGTTATTATTCTGCGGTGCGGATATTACTAAAGTTTCAACAAATAGAAAAATTAGAAGCAGGAAATACGGTGGGCATCCTTCATTTTAATTATAATTAAAAATGAGATTTCTAGTTAAGAGATATTAGCGGTGGGCAGATTTTTTGTGATGATAATGAAGTTTTGGGTGGAGGGAGAGGGAAACGGGATTACTGTGCACGAATGTGTTGGACTCCTGGAACTGTGTTCAAGGTGACTGGAGAGCTGCCATTATGAGCAATATTTTACCTTCCAAAAGGTTAAAATATTTTCACCTGA
The DNA here is from genome assembly GCA_963930735.1 of Dioctria linearis. Classification (NCBI taxonomy): domain Eukaryota; kingdom Metazoa; phylum Arthropoda; class Insecta; order Diptera; family Asilidae; genus Dioctria; species Dioctria linearis. The sequence goes on from CAWVNZ010000056.1 coordinate 85,198, forward strand.
GCTTGATTTAATTAATAAACTGGGCAGGCCTAAATCTTTGATTGTGTCCGGCATGGTGGCAGATTCAGATGAAACAAAAAATACTTTTCTGCCTGTTTTCCTTATGGTGAAAGCAGCAGTCTGTGAGGTTTATTTGTTTAAAAAAATTAATGATCTTCTTGAAGTTTTTATATCTGTATAGCAAGAAATCTACACTCCTTACGGTAAGGAACGGATTAATGCTGCCAACTTTTACAGAATCCTAGGCAGAAATATTGCATGAAAATAAATTCTCTGCTTGATGTTGTTGGGGTTAAGCCATAAATTTTCATATTATCCGCAAGGAAAAAGAAAAGTTCTTCCCTAAAAATGAAACGTAAAACTCTCACTGCAGAGATTCAGGTCTAATAGTGTGATGGCGCGCGTACAAACAAATAGATACAAATGAATCATAAAAATGTCAGAAACAGGCAACGAGTTACTCCATACTCTGCCTTTGCCATATTTTCTCAACTTCTAAAGGATTCTGCTGGTGATTTTCTACTTTGATTCTGTAGAGGAGGGAAAGTAATTTTTCACCGCAGACCCCTCAACAAATGAAATTGAAAATTTTCAGTACACATTTGCCACAATATTAACCACCCATAAGAGCCATGAAATGAAAACCCATATATAAGTTAGGGCTCCATTGAGGTGAGATGATGTATCCCTTCAGGCTTCATTGTGTCCAATACATTTAATTTTCCATCTTTCGCGAGTCAAGTCTATACAAGTTGATGGTGACAGAAAATCAAAGGAAAACGACCCTCTTCACCTACTTATTCAGAGGTGGGCTTTTCGCTCTGAGCTCCATTTATTCCGCTTTGCTTCTTCTAGCATTTGGGGTGAATTTTAGGGTAATATTTGATACGCAACAAACTTCGCATGTCAATGGAAATTCCTACAGCCTATGCCTTAAGGTAGCTAGATACTTCTACAAAGAAGTGGTTTTCGCGAGTTTTGACATTTGAGTTCTAGACACACATGCACACAGACGCACTGTAATATCTAGGAGAAGCTCCAGAAAGCTATCATTGTTACAGCCCTTGCGGAGATGGTTTTTCATCATTTATGAGGTTTAATTGCAGACCATTAATAGGCGGAGTATGTTCATTAACGTGTCACCGTTGTGAATAATTGATAGTGTCTTATTGAGAAAACTGGTTTGGGGTACACTTCGCCAGAGAAGCCCGAATTACTTACCGAAATGAGCGTGTGAGGTGATGAAGACAAAATATTTAGAAGTCTTAAAGTCGTGGATTCTCTGTCCTCTGCAGGCTTTATTTTCAACCACGGGAAAATTTAATAAATGTTAAAACATTGCTCTACTTGTTGTTCTATTGTTTTTATTTTTATTTTGACAGGTGTCGCTAATTATGGATTCGGTTCGTTATGTAACCTGAGGCTTGGATAAGATCTGATTGAAAATTGCTTAACAATTTTCTTATGAAAATTTATGCCCTCCGGGGAATCTGATTGTAATAGAATATTCCAATTTTACTCATATTCGAATGTTTTGTTTTCCTTACCATTTGGCCTATACAATTTTACAGACGTAATGAAAGAAATCTACGGCAAGCTACACGCACTGAAGATAAATACATTGCTGAGAAAACGAGTAAAAAGCACAATGTCTAGGCCAATAAAACATTTTCTGGAAGTAGGCTATGATTGGAAATCAAAAATCTGCAAGGCATGAGAAAATCTGGTAATTGATCAGAGGATGTAAGGATTAAATAGTTTCTGGTCTAATCTTTATTCCCACATTTCTTAGAGTGTGCCCATAATATGTACACTGGGAATTCCATGCTAATGGTTTATCACACAATCCCGTGCTATGTTAGACATGAACGGTAGTTCGGGTTACAAGATGGCATCTGACTTAATCTGATTTGATTTGTTTAGGTTAATAAATTCTTTCGTCTTTGGTTGGTTATCTCACATCGAGCTGCATAAATGTTATAAGAATCGTGTTTAATCAAACCTAACTGGTTCACAAATATTTTGATAGATGTCGCTGTTTTTATTTTTATTTTAAATTTTGAACCATGAATACATAACACGATTCATACGGAATATATCGGCGAAATACTTGATTAATTTTACGAAAATCTATTCAAATGAAGTTTGAAATTAAAACAAAAATTTTGGTTGCTATATAAAGAGTGAGCAGAATTTTCCGACATGCTTCTTTTAAAAGATAGGGTTTTCTTACTAGAACTATATCAACATATTTGGGATAACATTCAGTATAAGTCTGCTGGATCTTCAGAGTTACAGAGTAGAGTAGCAAATCCTGATGACTAACAGCGATTCTTGCAGCCTCTGGTAGAGGTTACCGATAAGTGTAAAAAAATAAATGGTCATGATTTAATAAAGATAAATACAGTCGTAGTGGTGGAGATTACATAGGCCGAGAGTCTGTTTAGTAAATTAATATCAGACTCCCTTCGAGAGGAACAACTATGCTAAGCTAAGTTAACTGACAATAATCTACGTAAAAAAGTAAACTGCTACGATGTGACAAATGGAGAGTATGGGAATATGAAATTAAGTTAGCTCCATATATTGTAAACATGTACATTTCAATGTCCAAGAGATCTCGTTCCGTAACCAAGTATCAGAAACAAGATATCAGTTAGCAGAAATCGTTCGAGACCGTTAGATAGAAATCAAAGGCTTTCACTATGAGATACGAAAAATGCAAGAGATTCTCATCAGGTACATGGATATAAAACAACTCTCCAAACAGTTTCCTGATACCTGTGCTGAACCTCGTGGGAAGAAACGAAATGAGAGTAAAATTTGGACGACTGTTCTCATACTATTCGGTTAAAATTCGAAATTCAAGCCTTAATACTCTAAATTGTACTTTTGTGCCCTATTGTCAAGGCTACTAGTGCGTTGTGCCATTCCCTGTATAACTTGACTTCACTTCATGAATTCAAAGGAAAAGTATATCGATTCCAATTTTAATTTTGGGAGGAAAGGCATATGAATTATATGCGTTAATAGACTTTTTTTAGTCAACCAACAAGCTTTTGGCGCGGTTTTTATAATTTCGAAAAAAAACATAAATTTTATGAAAATTTAGAATTTAGTTTTCGATTTTCGAAAATCTTCGAAAATCGCTGTTTCAGTCTAAAATAGCAACATTTCCCTCTGCCCATTCAGCCTTCTATATTGTATTAAAATCAGCTTTCCTTATAAATTTAATTTCGACGTATTCTAGCTAATTTCAACTTAAGAATTGAATTTATTCCATTTTTTCTCATTACGAACCTCCATTGGCGACTGCACTTTTACTAATATTCGATTCGATACCTACACATTCCTCAAATTACAACGAAATTGTAAAGCTAAAATTTTTTCCTCTTTGCTTATTGCGATCCGATATCTGAATATAATTTGTCTGTGGTGGGCTGCTGTATTCCATGTGAGTTCTTACTCAATTGATCTTTAGATCAAAATGCAAAGCTCAGCATAATCACTTATAAGTAAAAGTGAAAAGTTACCAAATTATTTTAATTTGACATAATACGCCTCCTACATTATGTTAAATAGTTGCGAAAAATCATTTACTAAAGGTTGCAGGGATCGTGACTGGCTTTACAAATTAAAATTAATAGACAAAAATGTAATATTTTAGTAACTGCTTTCAGAAATCCTGGTGACAGCAGCACTACTTCAAAAGAGCCAGAGCTTTACCTAATGGACAGAGTTTAAAAGGAACGAACACCTGGTGCACAGCTGTACTACATACAAAACGACCAACGTTCATCTAATTCTATGACATAGAAAACTGGAGATGTCGAGTCCGTCAATTAAAACATAGTTTCCGCAACCGTACCGCACGTAACCATGTCTCCATATCAACAAACCTGCAGAATTCGTGGTTATGGTACAAAGCAGTATGAGTAATGAGTGAAGTGAACCTCGTTTTTTTTTTTTTGTATCCTAACAGAGATTAAATAATTTATGCACTTTAAATATTTAATGTTAAGTGTAACGTAATTCATGCGGGTAGATGTGGACATACACTACACAGGTACTTTTGGATTGGCCTCCGTAACTGCAGAAATTCATCTATTCTGATCCCCTCCGGACGGCATTAAATTCCAATTTTGATGTGGTTAAAGGAGTGAAATTCCCATGAGGAGAGCCCGGGGTCGAAAGCACCAGAAAGACATGAAGCTTTTAAAACATGCGACCATGTAAGTGCGCTTTATGTTGGAGATAATAACGGCGATTTATTTGGGCCCCTTATATGTATTTATGTAGATAAATGTATAATTGCTGTTTCTTAATTACCATTCCCACGGGCCATGGGGCTCAACTAATGAGTTTTTTCGAATACTTATTTAAAGGAGAAAGTTTTGAATTGGAGAGGGTGGCATTAAGCGAATTATAAGCAATGAAAATAAAATTGAAAAATAAAATATTAGAAATAAATTGTGAATGAAAGTTTTGATCAATGCATACAGAATAATTTAAGAGAAAAATGTGATAGTGGCGTAATTATGGATCTAGGTTCAAACCCCATCGGTGCCAGATTAAAATATTTTATTCTGGATGAGTGGACTAATCTTGATCTTGTCAGTTTGTAAATTAATATCCGGTTCGACGACATCCATGATCCAGACAAAAATTTATGAGAAAGGAACAAAAAAATATTATAAGTACACGCCACTGGCAAATATTCAAACAGAGTTTAAATCTCAATTTCTGGTTTTTCTGTAAAGGTGTATCAATTTTCCGAAACAGAATTACGCAAGGGGACTGATAATCTCGATTGACACTTATATATTATATATTATCAAAAATCTTCGACGGCATTAACCACCAAATACTCCTAACAAAGTTGTCCTTGGTTTTTCATTTTCTATATCACTCAGTTGATTCGGAATTTTCTGACAGATAGATACGTATAATGGATGATCATAAATACTCCTATCTATCTAGCATACACCCCATAATCTGCGAGGTTCCTTAGGGGCCGATTTTGGAACTACTGTAATTTAAATTTTGTTAAAGGACAGAAAATCCTTTTCCAGATATTACAGTACTACCGCGAATCCGTGCTTTGTAGAGCTGCAAGCATTTGGGTTATCGACCTGATAAAAGGACTTAACACTTCAAACAAATTGAAAAATAGAACTTTGGATGAAAATGAATAAAATATGTAAAAGATTCATTTTTAAGGTTACAAGGTATGTGGATTAACAAGATGTGCTCAATATCTTTTTGAAGTTCACATCATGATGTCACTCTACTGAAAGGAAGAAAATGTATTTTACAATACTTTAACAGTTATTTTAGTTATTCCAACCAGGAACTACATACTCTACTGAACCCTAGTACGGCACTGTATATGGAAATAATTTAGATCATAAGGTGTTTTTTTCCTTTCTTCTTCAATCTCATATAAGTAGCATAGGGCCTCTACATAGCCTCTCCTATTTTCAGCTCTGCTTCAGTTCCTTCAACCGTATATTTGTACTATGTCAGGGTGATTAGCCCGCTTTAACTATGTCGCTTATTAGGAAAAGTGTATCATTTTCAGGAAGTATGTTGGTTGTTGTCCCATATTTTCTCTGATTTGCGTCTTTGCTTATGGTCAAAGCTTTCGTCTGATATTATAAAACTTCCAAAAGCTCTCTGTCAGAAGTCCATTCCGGTTTTTGCTGCTGAATATGTAATGAGAGATTCAAGACAATATGAAATGCGGTTAGTTTGAAAATAGTGCAGGAACAGCGTGATTATCACTGGGCAACCGAGTCCACTAACATCTTTAGGGTAGAATTTAAAAAATGGTGGTAAAGCTCCAACTGGTACAACAATAATACCTGACCAAAACCTATGCATTGACAGAGGCATAATTTGCCTATAAGTAATTGAAGTGCGTGAATACTTTCAAATATCTTATCTCATCTTAAATGTTTACCAACGGTATGACTTCGCATCTCAAAAGAAATATTAATTTGTATTCGTTCATTTTATCATGCCTTAAAAAATCATAGTTTTAAGATTTAACATAAATTTACTTCTTCTCTCAGATGATGGTCCTCTACCCAACGGATATTCATCAAAAATGGATGGCCAAGTGTATTGCAGTTAGCATAAAATTGCCGTTACTACTACAGAGACATTTTTTGCATTCGAGATTTCGAAATAATGAGGAGAAGCAAACTCCCTTCTTAATTGCAAAGGCAAGAAATAAAAATGTTAAAAAAAATGCAAATTAAATTTCCTGAAAAAAAAAACGGAAATTTATACAGCAAGAGACTTACTCTGACTGGGCTCGAAACAATTATTTAGCAGCTGCTTAAAACGCAGCATCAATTCCACAAATCGTGCAGAAGATTCGAAAACTGCAGCTCTAGAGTTGCAAAGGGAAGAATGGATACATTTCCCCAGAAGTTCAGAAACTAAGTGTGGTCCTTCGAAAGTTGGGGTCTAACATTGTTTGGGGCGCTTTCAATTGGATTTACTCAGAATTTTTGTATTTAAAGCATGTAGCACAACTCTATTGTTGGTGGTGGTCCTATTGTCACCCTATTCACAGTGGTCCGTGCCCTATTGTCTACACTTAAATTGTGTGGAATCTTTCTTGAAATCTTTGGTAGTGGTTTTATGAGAATTTAAATGACTGTTACTGCAGTCTGGATGTATTCGATCTAGTATGGTCCTCTGTTAAGTTATTCAAGACATCGCGTCGTGTAGGATTTGTACGTGAAATAGACGTTGAATATTCACACCATAGTTTGACTGAAGTGACAGGAATGATATCTCAACCGATATATGGACGGAATGTAAGTTGAGAGTATTTTATTTATTAGTTTTGATACTATTGATTGTAGAGAAGTATTATGTTGTTGTTAAATCTTTGAGTCTGTCTACGCTTAAACATATTATTAAAGTGTGTACAGGCTAAACAAAAATTGCTTATCGTGAGCATTCTAAGCTTAAAAATCCATTGGTCAATCGAATCAACACCAGAATCTGGAGATGCAGATTTGATCTTGTGAGCTTCTTGTGTGGGGAGTTTTTCAAGAAAAGCTTTTGAGTATTGGCTTAGTACGTATAGCACTCGGGTATATTGATCCACATCCAAGTTTACCATGCCAGTGGAAAACCGGCTCACTTCACTCTTAGAGTGGACGGTACGGCTTTTTATACTTTTACACGAGTTTATAACGCTCGAAAGCATTATGCTGGATATGCAGATGTATGCACTTTTATGGTTGAGCGCCACCTGTTACTCATTATTTGGACTAATAAAAGCTTAAAAACAATATTGCAGTGGTTGTCATGAATGACAAGTATGTAACTATGTAACTGAATGTAAATTCACAGCTATGTAACAGCTTGAGGCTAATAATGTCATACTTAGTGTTTCGGAGGCAAACTAATGCTGTTCTTCAACTTCAACCATTCTCTGGCTATTTGTTATACAAGGACAGTATAAAAGTATTTTATTATTGGTGACATTCAGATAAATTTCGAGATAGCAATGAAAAGAATCCTTAGATTTAGATTTTTATTTAAGTTTATAGCGTGGAGAGTGGCCTTTGCACTGCACTGATTCATTGGCCCACTGCTTACCCCTTTCCCTTATAGTTCATCCAATAATCCCACTCTTCCTATGAAGTGCGGTATCTTTTCGGATGATATTGCCTCGAAGTCGGCATACTTTTAAAATGTATGAGCCAAACGCCTGGAATCTATGTACATCCTGCATCAGTGGATAATATCCCTATTCGATGTATGTAAGTTTGCACTGCCCGGTTAACACTCTATAATGATTCTCCTTTAGAAGTTCCAAATCCAGCTTTTTCTTTGTTGGAGGTCTTCTAATGAATCTTTGGCTTGTCTGGAACCTATCATTTATGTTTATCTCTGATCCAAGTGGTTGCAGATCCAGTTTAGTATGGTGGGATTTCACGATATTATAGAAAAAATTGCAAAATGGTTCCGGGTCCGATATGATACATGGAAGCTTCCTTCATGCACTTACAAGTTTACCTTAAACAAGTTGGTCTAAGACCAATTCTTATGATGCCCTAGATGAATGCCCGTATTAAATTTCGTATGTTCACCGATCTATTCAAGTTTGATTTTTGAAGTGGTTTTTCGCATATATTTCTAGAACGGTTCGTCGGCAGAAAAAATGATTATGACCAATTTTATAGGATTTTGTATTCTGAAGAAGTTTTTACTACAATAAAAATGTCTTGGACTGATCGTTTTCAAAGTATACGTAAAAAACCTAAATTGTTATATGGCAACACCAAGAAGGAGTTGCCCGATTTAGTCCATTTTTGACATTTTATTTTCTAATATAGTAAAAAACATCATGCACAAATTTCAACTCTCTACGTGGACGCGTTCTCAGGCAGTGTCCAAATATATAGCGGAAAACGAAATTGTTATATGGCAACCCCACGAAGGAGTTACCCGATTTGTCTCATTTTCGAACTTAATTTTACTTTATTTTTTAAAGTCCGTGTACAAAATTTCAGCTCTCTAAGTATACGCGTTCTGGAGTTATCGTGCGCACAGACGGACGGGCGGACGGACGGACATGCAAAAATCAAAATAACTTTTAATATTATCCATTTTGCTCTAACATCATTATTTCGAGGTATTACAAACGGAATGACAAACTTAGTATACCCCTATAAATTTCATCTAGGGTATAAAAATACTTGTAAATGACGAAATTATTCATCTGGTTCATATCGGATAGTAGCGAAGCTTGTTTGATTTAGTTAAAAAAATTCTTCTAATTCTCAAAGAACAAGAACTGCAATAGAAGTGTTGGAAGAGTTTGGTGGAATTGTAACAATGAAAGAAGAAAGATACTTTTGAATTGGCAAATTTCTAGTCTAGATATAACACCAGTGCCAACGCTATTAATACTTATTTTGAAATTGTCAAAATGATGGAAAAAATACAAATGAGGAGTGTCAACAACTATCTAGGGACAGATGATGACGCAAGATATTGTCTAATTCAGAATTGCCGATATTTGATATACCAACGCTATTGTAAAAAATATCGGAAGAATAATAAACGACCGGGCCGGAGTTGAAGCGCTTTCAAATGAAAAAAAGGGTTTTCAAACAGATCAGGACGTTAGACTAGATCTCTTTTGACACCATCATAATATAAGCCGGGACTGGAATGAAAAAGGATGATCTTTTCGGACGAGCAACAATTCTGCAGACAGTTTTCTTATTACTTCGGAAGAATTTGCAGTAGTTAGACGTGGCCCAGCATATGTATTAGGCTCGTTCAGTAATAATAGCGGTATATTAACACGGTTCGATGAATATGGTTATTTTAGAAGAAAGTGATGGAAGGAGCATTATCTGTAGAGATCGCAGCCACCATAGCAGAAGTAAAACATTCGTCGGTGAGCTGGATCAAAGCACTGCTTAGCTACTACAGATTTACAGCAAACTAGTGCTGTGCTAAGTGGTAAGGGATGTATCCATTTCGTTATGATGCTTAGTGATCTCTTATAAATCTAAAAAACTTGGTTACGAGTAATAAATATAGTCTACCTCTTACATATGTCAGCTGTGTATCAATGGATATCCACTTTTAACAAAGATTAACTAAAATGAACGACAAATCGTGATAATAGTTTTCCTAACGAATAACAGATGGCGCACAAGTCCTATAATAGTTCATTATTTTATAGTTTTTCCTAACAATTCGGTAGCTTACTTTGAGTTCATTTCTGTTTGTTTTCGTATAGAAAACAGTGCTTGTTAGAATTTAAAATAGCCTAACAACATACCTCCACTCGTATGGTGGTGGATTCACATTTCCATAGTGTCAAGCAAATTTTTATAAGTACCACCACTTCTATTTAAACCACAAGTAATTATTTATGTTTTGCACTGTTACTCGAGTAAAAAAATCCAAAATTGAAAGTATTTAGCATTTTCATATGGGCTATCATCACTATAGGTCTACCATCAAATATCGCCTGACCATAAATCATTTCAGCATACAAAGCCACGACGAGAGCACATTTTCTCTATGGATCCACAATCTATTGAAAGAGCCCTTTTCAATCACTATGTCAGTCAACAATAACAACATCACCACCAGCAAATATTCAATATAAAGTGCACCCTGATAACATACTCTCGCTCCACGGAATCTGGGAGGGGAAAAATTTGCTTTCCATGAATAATAGATTAGGTCCAGCCAAGACTCTGCTCCACATGTGATCACCACAAAACCGCACAGAATTGATCCATTCGTGGGCACACATATACCATCGGATGACATTGTGCACTCAGGCTATAGCTGCGTTGCTATGTATACCTACCATATGGAATAGTAATGGGTCACTTGTGTGGATCTCAGCCACGTAAGGAGTGGTGGTTGAATGGATATCTAGCAGACGGATTGAGTTGGCGGTGTCGGTTACTTAGAAAAGAAAAAATCTCATCCGGCGACATGTTGTAATTTGCATGTAACAAGGACTATTCCTCAAGGAGGACAGTACAGATTAATGAATTAAGTAAGGACAAGATTTTATCGCAGCAGAGACGCGATTCTGGTCGACTACTTCACTGCATTTTTCAATTTAGGAGGACACGGATTATTTGTGTCTGTTGACTTTCAGATTACTAGGGGTACCTACCAGTTGGATTTTTTTTATTATTCCTTCGATCTTCTCCTTATTAAGGGCGTTGTTTCGTTTGCTCCCGCAATATATGCAAAGCAAATAATGCCGGATATGAGTTTAGGTCAGACTTAATAGTTGTTATAGCTATTACTAAGGTACGGATTTCGGCGGTGAAATACTGAATTTCACAGCAATTTCATTAACTATGATATGAGTTTTATCATTTTAGAAATGAGTTAAACCGCCCCGGTCGCATGCGGAAAGTGTAACAGAAGTCCCAAATATACTCCTCTTTTTTGGGATTATTTAAAGACAACAGAAATTTATTGACAAAAGATGATACTTTTTTCCCCCCAAAACTCATTAACGCTATAAGTTCCATTCCATGAAAGATCCTAAATTATTTCGGAACCCTTGTTTTTGGATACCTTCTAGCGTTACCATGTCATGGCCAATGTGAATCCAAATTTCCATTTCCATTTGTCACTGTCCCTATACCTCTCCCTCCTCCACCGTATGTTTTAAATTTTATATAATCTTTTTTCACAACACCCTTAAAAATACACAAATTCTTCGCACCTTCCTTAAAATGTTTATTCTGGTGTTTGGCAATAAGCCAAAACCTTGCTGCTGCTACAATTCTTTTTTCACATACGTAAAATCTCTCGTTCTCATGATTTATCTGCCCCGAACGTGACCATTTTACCATTTTGGGCTCAACATTGTGCGAAATTAATTTTCACCGTAGGTAGAAATGTATATGCAGAAATAGTCTTTTCACATTTATATAGAGTGAGCACAATTCTCCCTGGTTCGAATCCATTCGTTTGCTAGTCATTATGCGCCACTAATCGTACACCTGTCAACATGATTGGGTGGCGCCTAAATCTGGTTCGAATTTAAACGTCGCTCGTCTAGACTCAAGACGAAATTTTTGTTTACGGATTTGACAAAATCAATAGCCCTCCTCTCCCTTGATGTTAAGTGCGAGTAAATTTCATTTTCGTGGCTGTGATAGATATGCTAAAACATCTAGAAAGTAGTGATTACTTTGTGTACATAAATCACGCCATTGCGCTGTCGAAGATTAGAGGTCTCCTTCTTATCGGCATTCATTAGACGAATAAGCGCAAACTAGTTCCCCTAGAGGTGTTTCTTGTCGTGCTGAAAATTAAGTGTATGAAGTTATCTAGAAATTCTGTATACATTGGAAGGCACGAATGAACTTAATGAGAACTATTCATTCATGTGTGTAATTACATACAAAATATATAAGGAACAATGGATATCCAATTTGCTGGCAAGAACTCCACTTCCCCCCAGTCCCGATCAGGAGCCAATCAATTGACAAGGGTGCAATCAAATTATCCACAATTACATGCCATTTGTATCCGGATCCGATCATGAGGAAGTTCAGGGAATACGGAAATCTAGGCAGCAGCAATTGTAGATGAAACCAATTATCACGATTTCACATGTTACATACATTTTTGTATATATAAATAATTTTATGTACATAGTTACTATATGTGAGCCGTGCTGGAACATACTACAAAGCAGTTCACATCATCAGCGAAAGACTCCAATTGTGTGTCGGAAATAGTGTCCAATTTATGACCACTCTGTGATACCGAAAACGGGCGTTCATTGAAAATGATGCCAATAATTCGACAAGAGGAAGAGGATGTTCATCCAAAGGAGCACTTTCCCGGATGGTCTTGCAACTTTTTTTTCCTAGGCTATGGATACTAAGCTAAGGGTGCGGAATACGTTTGTATGTAAGTGAGAGGCAACTACCGCAAAACACTTGGAAGAACAAAGATATACCACTTTTTGCTCCCTTTTTCTTAGGAGTGGTCGACTTAAGTTCAGTTTTCGACATTTTTATTTTATTTCTATATTTTTTAACCATTTTCTCGGTAACACGGTCCAAATCTATGCCAGGCTTATATTGGAGGTTATGACAACTTTTTTATTGAAATTTTTACGCTGATTTTGAAGATGTTAAGAGTTTAAGGATTGTGTTAGGAATTAGCTTTCTTTCAAAGTGGAGAAGATTTTGGCTCTACTTTCTTCGATTTTAATTGCTATAAAACTGTAATTTTTTACTTTTTTCTACCTTATTTCCTAACCCAGCGGTATTAGATAATTGAAAAATCTGAGAACTGCGGATAAGAAAATTTTGAAAAATCTTAGAAAATAAAATCCTGTCTAACATAATCCTGTGGGTTCCTGGTCACATGGGGATCATGGAGAATGAAAGCGGTGACCTTTAGCTAGGGCTGGCTCCGAATCTCCGTTCCTCGGACCGGACCCCGCCGTAGGCGTTGCCACCTCGAGTATCGGGTCTCTCATCAAAGCGGATGTTCATAGGAAACATCAGCAGAGATGGGAGAACCTGAGCTCTTGTAGGTGTACAAAACTGTTTCTTGATGGGTCCAATGGGAATATCTCCTATTTTCTCATGGGGCTCGAAAGAAAACAATGTAGAACTGTGGTTGGCATCATTACCGACCACAGCTCACTTCACGCTCATCTAACAAGGATGGGAGTTGTTGGCAGCCCCTGAGTGTCGGCCCTGCCTGGAGGGAGAGCCTAAGACAACCGAACACTTATTGTGTGAGTGTCCTTCCTCACCAAGATCTGATGCGCTTCATTAAGAGGACAGGAAGGTTTTGGTGAATGAGATTCATGATAGTACAATGGGCCGCTATGGCTTCCGTGCTTGGCATAGGTTCCCCCTCTTCCCCCTGTATTTACAAAAAAAAACATAATCCTTTTTAAAAGCCCAACAATTTTTTTTGCTTTTTATAATCCGCTGTGAAAAAAATTCGAGGTTCTCAAAAATTTATATTTTTGAGAAATATTGTTGTTGGTGCATTTTCCAAAAAAAAATTGAAACTTTGAAATTAATTTAGCCCAACGTGAGATTTGTATTCGTAGGATTCTTGAAACTTTGAATCTTGCAAAAGAGGTTTTTTGAAATATGATGGGAAATGGTAGCTAATCTCAAATAAAATACAAATACACAAATTTCTTGCAGATCAAACAATCATATTAAATCCCAGTACAAAAATAACTTTCTCTAAAAAAACCTCAAATTTCTTAGAAATTCTTTCACTCTGGGATTTTTCGAAAGTTAACCATTCCACCATGAAAACGATCAAAAAGTGCTTGTTTTCGACCGAAGCTTTTTGGATGAAGCTTTCACAATTTGTAGAGAATACCAAAATAGATCACCAATATTTTTTTGTTTGACTCTACTACCCCCCCCCCCCCCCCGCTCTCATCGCGTTAGGGGTGTTAAACATTTCGTGGTTTTACTATGAAGGATTATTTTCCAAAAATTATATCACGAGAACGGAGCATCCGACGTTTATCTACTCACGAACCCCTGACTGAATGGTCTTTTGTAATGGAGAGAAAGAGAGAGGAAGAGTGGAGAGTCGAGAGTGGAGAGGCGAGAGTCGAGAGTGGAGAGGAGAGAGCGGAGTATCGAGAGTACAGAGTGAGAGAGTATATAGAAGTTATGACTAAAAAGTAGAAAATAATAATATTAGAAAAACTTTTAAAATAAATAACTTTTGTAAATAAAATGCACTAAAAAGTAAAAAATACACAAGAAAAGTTTTATTACAAAATAAGAAATGTCAGAACTCAGATTAAATCTTAAAAGTTTGGGCATCCATAACTATAATTACAATTATCTAACTGCAACTCATGCCCAAACTTTTGAAATTTAATTTGGGTTGTAGCATTTCTTAATTTGGAATCAATTTTTTTTGTGTATCACAGAGAAAGAAAAAACGTTACTTTTTACTTTTTAATGCATTTTATTAATAAAAGAAATAAGCCTCCAATCAACAAGCGACTTGTGAGAAGATGAATAAAAATCCTTTTATTTACACTTAAATTTTGCATCCGTTTTAGCTTGAATTCTCCATCTGTGCTCCGCACCATTTTAGAGCATTACATCTAGACCTTCTGGGTTCAATTGGGTGATTGGGTGTTCTTCCCCGCAAGTAATCAGTGAGCCACGGTAAATTAGCAATGAGTTCTTTTTGCCAGATGGCGCTGAGTTTGTATGCAATTTGTTTGAATTCGGATGAGGGCAAATGTAGTCACCATGGAATTAACGTGAAAGGAAAGAGATGGAAAATAAATGCAAAATGTCAACATCTTAAGGATGCAAAACAAAAAAAAAGTTTAAAAGAGGCAAATTAAATGAGCAATCTATTCTGTTCTCCTTGGTAG
>CAWVNZ010000057.1:0-130170 GCA_963930735.1 Dioctria linearis
AGGGATTGCCTTTCTATAGTAAATTATTCAAAAAATATTGTTATACTGTCGCAAATTTTAATTACGCCAGGCATTGCCTTTTCTATAGTAAATTATTCAAAAAATAATTTTCAACTGTCGCAAATTTTAATTACGCCAGGGATTGCCTTTTCTATAGTAAATTATTCAAAAAATAATTTTTTACTGTCGCAAATTTCAAATCCGCCAGGGATTGCCTTTTCTATAGTAAATTATTCAAAAAATAATTTTCAACTGTCGCAAATTTTAATTACGCCAGGGATTGCCTTTTCTATAGTAAATTATTCAAAAAATAATTTTCAACTGTCGCAAATTTTAATTACGCCAGGGATTGCCTTTTCTATAGTAAATTATTCAAAAAATAATTTTCAACTGTCGCAAATTTTAATTACGCCAGGGATTGCCTTTTCTATAGTAAATTATTCAAAAAATAATTTTCAACTGTCGCAAATTTTAATTACGCCAGGGATTGCCTTTTCTATAGTAAATTATTCAAAAAATAATTTTTTACTGTCGCAAATTTTAAATACGCCAGGGATTGCCTTTTCTATAGTAAATTATTCAAAAAATAATTTTCAACTGTCGCAAATTTTAATTACGCCAGGGATTGCCTCTTCTATAGTAAATTATTCAAAAAATAATTTTCAACTGTCGCAAATTTTAATTACGCCAGGGATTGCCTTTTCTATAGGTAAATTATTCAAAAAATAATTTTCAACTGTCGCAAATTTTAATTACGCCAGGGATTGCCTTTTCTATAGTAAATTATTCAAAAAATAATTTTTTACTGTCGCAAATTTTAAATACGCCAGGGATTGCCTTTTCTATAGTAAATTATTCAAAAAATAATTTTCAACTGTCGCAAATTTTAATTACGCCAGGGATTGCCTTTTCTATAGTAAATTATTCAAAAAATAATTTTCAACTGTCTCAAGTTTTAATTGCGCCAGGGATTGCCTTTTCTATAGTAAATTATTCAAAAAAATAATTTTTTACTGTCGCAAATTTCAAATCCGCCAGGGATTGCCTTTTCTATAGTAAATTTTGCAAAAAAATAATTTTTTACTGTCGCAAATTTCAAATCCGCCACGGATTGCCTTTTCTATAGTAAATTATTCAAAAAATAATTTTATACTGTCGCAAATTTTAATTACGCCAGGGATTGACTTTTCTATAGTAAAGTATTCAAAAAATAATTTTCAAATGTCGCAAATTTTAATTGCGCCAAGGATTGCCTTTTCTATAGTAAATTATTCAAAAAATAATTTTTTACTGTCGCAAATTTCAAATCCGCCAGGGATTGCCTTTTCTATAGTAAATTATTCAAAAAATTTTTTTACTGTCGCAAATTTTAATTACGCCAGGGATTGCCTTTTCTATAGTAAATTATTCAAAAAATAATTTTTTACTGTCGCAAATTTTAAATACGCCAGGGATTGCCTTTTCTATAGTAAATTATTCAAAAAATAATTTTTTACTGTCGCAAAGTTTAAATACGCCAGGGATTGCCTTTTCTATAGTAAATTTTGCAAAAAATAATTTTTTACTGTCGCAAATTTTAAATATCCCAGGGATTGCCTTTTCTATAGTAAATTTCTCACAAATTAATTTTTTTACTGTCGCAAATTTTAAATCCGCCAGGGATTGCCTTTTCTATAGTAAATTATTCAAAAATAATTTTCAACTGTCGCAAATTTTAATTACGCCAGGGATTGCCTTTTCTATAGTAAATTATTCAAAAAATAATTTTATACTGTCGCAAATTTTAATTACGCCAGTGATTGCCTTTTCTATAGTAAATTATTCAAAAAATAATTTTCAACTGTCGCAAATTTTAATTGCGCCAGGGATTGCCTTTTCTATAGTAAATTATTCAAAAAATAATTTTTTACTGTCGCAAATTGTAATTGCGCCAGGGATTGCCTTTTCTATAGTAAATTATTCAAAAAATAATTTCAACTGTCGCAAATTTTAATTGCGCCAGGGATTGCCTTTTCTATAGTAAATTATTCAAAAAATAATTTTTTACTGTCGCAAATTTCAAATCCGCCAGGGATTGCCTTTTCTATAGTAAATTATTCAAAAAATAATTTTCAACTGTCGCAAATTTTAATTACGCCAAGGATTGCCTTTTCTATAGTAAATTATTCAAAAAATAATTTTTTACTGTCGCAAATTGTAATTGCGCCAGGGATTGCCTTTTCTATAGTAAATTATTCAAAAAATAATTTTCAACTGTCGCAAATTTTAATTGCGCCAGGGATTGCCTTTTCTATAGTAAATTATTCAAAAAAGAATTTTATACTGTCGCAAATTTTAATTACGCCAGGGATTGCCTTTTCTACAGTAAATTATTCAAAAAATAATTCTCAACTGTCGCAAATTTTACTTGCGCCAGGGATTGCCTTTTCTATAGTACATTATTCAAAAAATAATTTTTTACTGTCGCAAATTTCAAATCCGCCAGGGATTGCCTTTTCTATAGTAAATTATTCAAAAAATAATTTTTTTACTGTCGCAAATTTTAATTACGCCAGGGATTGCCTTTTCTATAGTAAATTATTCAAAAAATAATTTTCAACTGTCGCAAAATTTAATTACGCCAGGGATTGCCTTTTCTATAGTAAATTATTCAAAAAATAATTTCATACTGTCGCAAATTTTAATTACGCCAGGGATTGCCTTTTCTATAGTAAATTATTCAAAAAATAATTTTTTACTGTCGCAAATTTAAGTGCGCCAGGGATTGCCTTTTTCTATAGTAAATTATTCAAAAAATAATTTTTTACTGTCGCAAATTTCAAATCCGCCAGGGATTGCCTTTTCTATAGTAAATTATTCAAAAAATAATTTTCTACTGTCGCAAATTTTAATTGCGCCAGGGATTGCCTTTTCTATAGTAAATTATTCAAAAAATAATTTTTTACTGTCGCAAATTTCAAATCCGCCAGGGATTGCCTTTTCTATAGTAAATTATTCAAAAAATAATTTTTTACTGTCGCAAATTTTAATTACGCCAGGGATTGCCTTTTCTATAGTAAATTATTCAAAAAATAATTTTCAACTGTCGCAAAATTTAATTACGCCAGGGATTGCCTTTTCTATAGTAAATTATTCAAAAAATATTTTATACTATCGCAAATTTTAATTACGCCAGGGATTGCCTTTTCTATAGTAAATTATTCAAAAAATAATTTTCAACTGTCGCAAATTTTAATTGCGCCAGGGATTGCCTTTTCTATAGTAAATTATTCAAAAAATAATTTTTTACTGTCGCAAATTTCAAATCCGCCAGGGATTGCCTTTTCTATAGTAAATTTTGCAAAAAAATAATTTTTTACTGTCGCAAATTTTAAATATCCCAGGGATTGCCTTTTCTATAGTAAATTATTCAAAAAATAATTTTCTACTGTCGCAAATTTTAATTACGCCAGGGATTGCCTTTTCTATAGTAAATTATTCAAAAAATAATTTTCAACTGTCGCAAATTTCAATTACGCCAGGGATTACCTTTTCTATAGTAAATTATTCAAAAAATAATTTTCTACTGTCGCAAATTTTAATTACGCCAGGGATTGCCTTTTCTATAGTAAATTATTCAAAAAATAATTTTCTACTGTCGCAAATTTTAATTACGCCAGGGATTGCCTTTTCTATAGTAAATTATTCAAAAAATAATTTTTTACTGTCGCAAATTTTAATTACTCCAGGGATTGCCTTTTCTATAGTAAATTATTCAAAAAATAATTTTCTACTGTCGCAAATTTTAATTACGCCAGGGATTGCCTTTTCTATAGTAAATTATTCAAAAAATAATTTTCTACTGTCGCAAGTTTTAAGTGCGCCAGGGATTGCCTTTTCTATAGTAAATTATTCAAAAAATAATTTTCAACTGTCGCAAATTTTAATTGCGCCAGGGATTGCCTTTTCTATAGTAAATTAATCAAAAAATAATTTTATACTGTCGCAAATTTTAATTACGCCAGGGATTGCCTTTTCTATAGTAAATTATTCAAAAAATAATTTTCAACTGTCGCAAATTTTAATAGCGCCAGGGATTGCCTTTTCTATAGTAAATTATTCAAAAAATAATTTTATACTGTCGCAAATTTTAAATACGCCAGGGATTGCCTTTTCTATAGTAAATTATTCAAAAAATAAAATTTTATACTGTCGCAAATTTTAAATACGCCAGGGATTGCCTTTTCTATAGTAAATTATTCAAAAAATAATTTTTTACTGTCGCAAATTTCAAATGCGCCAGGGATTGCCTTTTCTATAGTAAATTTTTCAAAAAAATAATTTTTTACTGTCGCAAATTTCAAATCCGCCAGGGCTTGCCTTTTCTATAGTAAATTATACAAAAAAAAATTTTTTACTGTCGCAAATTTTAATTACGCCAGGGATTGCCTTTTCTATAGTAAATTATTCAAAAAATAATTTTCAACTGTCGCAAATTTTAATTGCGCCAGGGATTGCCTTTTCTATAGTAAATTATTCAAAAAATAATTTTTTACTCTCGCAAATTTCAAATCCGCCAGGGGATTGCCTTTTCTATAGTAAATTTTGCAAAAAAATAATTTTTTACTGTCGCAAATTTCAAATCCGCCAGGGATTGCCTTTTCTATAGTAAAATTATTCAAAAAATAATTTTTTACTGTCGCAAATTTTAATTACGCCAGGGATTGCCTTTTTTATAGTAAATTATTCAAAAAATAATTTTCAACTGTCGCAAATTTTAATTGCGCCAGGGATTGCCTTTTCTATAGTAAATTATTCAAAAAATAATTTTTTACTGTCGCAAATTTCAAATCCGCCAGGGATTGCCTTTTCTATAGTAAATTATTCAAAAAATAATTTTCTACTGTCGCAAATTTTAATTGCGCCAGGGATTGCCTTTTCTATAGTAAATTATTCAAAAAATAATTTTTTACTGTCGCAAATTTCAAATCCGCCAGGGATTGCCTTTTCTATAGTAAATTATTCAAAAAATAATTTTTTACTGTCGCAAATTTTAATTACGCCAGGGATTGCCTTTTCTATAGTAAATTATTCAAAAAATAATTTTCAACTGTCGCAAAATTTAATTACGCCAGGGATTGCCTTTTCTATAGTAAATTATTCAAAAAATAATTTTATACTGTCG
The DNA here is from genome assembly GCA_963930735.1 of Dioctria linearis. Lineage (NCBI taxonomy): Eukaryota > Metazoa > Arthropoda > Insecta > Diptera > Asilidae > Dioctria > Dioctria linearis. The sequence continues at coordinate 5,165 of CAWVNZ010000057.1, forward strand.
CAAATTTTAATTACGCCAGGGATTGCCTTTTCTATAGTAAATTATTCAAAAAATAATTTTCAACTGTCGCAAATTTTAATTGCGCCAGGGATTGCCTTTTCTATAGTAAATTATTCAAAAAATAATTTTTTACTGTCGCAAATTTCAAATCCGCCAGGGATTGCCTTTTCTATAGTAAATTTTGCAAAAAAATAATTTTTTACTGTCGCAAATTTTAAATATCCCAGGGATTGCCTTTTCTATAGTAAATTATTCAAAAAATAATTTTCTACTGTCGCAAATTTTAATTACGCCAGGGATTGCCTTTTCTATAGTAAATTATTCAAAAAATAATTTTCAACTGTCGCAAATTTTAATTACGCCAGGGATTACCTTTTCTATAGTAAATTATTCAAAAAATAATTTTCTACTGTCGCAAATTTTAATTACGCCAGGGATTGCCTTTTCTATAGTAAATTATTCAAAAAATAATTTTCTACTGTCGCAAATTTTAATTACGCCAGGGATTGCCTTTTCTATAGTAAATTATTCAAAAAATAATTTTTTACTGTCGCAAATTTTAATTACGCCAGGGATTGCCTTTTCTATAGTAAATTATTCAAAAAATAATTTTCTACTGTCGCAAATTTTAATTACGCCAGGGATTGCCTTTTCTATAGTAAATTATTCAAAAAATAATTTTCTACTGTCGCAAGTTTTAAGTGCGCCAGGGATTGCCTTTTCTATAGTAAATTATTCAAAAAATAATTTTCAACTGTCGCAAATTTTAATTGCGCCAGGGATTGCCTTTTCTATAGTAAATTATTCAAAAAATAATTTTATACTGTCGCAAATTTTAATTACGCCAGGGATTGCCTTTTCTATAGTAAATTATTCAAAAAATAATTTTCAACTGTCGCAAATTTTAATAGCGCCAGGGATTGCCTTTTCTATAGTAAATTATTCAAAAAATAATTTTATACTGTCGCAAATTTTAAATACGCCAGGGATTGCCTTTTCTATAGTAAATTATTCAAAAAATAAAATTTTATACTGTCGCAAATTTTAAATACGCCAGGGATTGCCTTTTCTATAGTAAATTATTCAAAAAAAAATTTTTTACTGTCGCAAATTTCAAATGCGCCAGGGATTGCCTTTTCTATAGTAAATTTTTCAAAAAAATAATTTTTTACTGTCGCAAATTTCAAATCCGCCAGGGCTTGCCTTTTCTATAGTAAATTATACAAAAAAAAATTTTTTACTGTCGCAAATTTTAATTACGCCAGGGATTGCCTTTTCTATAGTAAATTATTCAAAAAATAATTTTCAACTGTCGCAAATTTTAATTGCGCCAGGGATTGCCTTTTCTATAGTAAATTATTCAAAAAATAATTTTTTACTCTCGCAAATTTCAAATCCGCCAGGGGATTGCCTTTTCTATAGTAAATTTTGCAAAAAAATAATTTTTTACTGTCGCAAATTTCAAATCCGCCAGGGATTGCCTTTTCTATAGTAAATTATTCAAAAAATAATTTTTTACTGCCGCAAATTTTAATTACGCCAGGGATTGCCTTTTTTATAGTAAATTATTCAAAAAATAATTTTCAACTGTCGCAAATTTTAATTGCGCCAGGGATTGCCTTTTCTATAGTAAATTATTCAAAAATAATTTTATACTGTCGCAAATTTTAATTACTCCAGGGATTGCCTTTTCTATAGTAAATTATTCAAAAAATAATTTTCAACTGTCGCATATTTTAATTACGCCAGGGATTGCCTTTTCTATAGTAAATTATTCAAAAAATAATTTTTTACTGTCGCAAATTTCAAATCCGCCAGGGATTGCCTTTTCTATAGTAAATTATTCAAAAAATAATTTTCAACTGTCGCAAATTTTAATTACGCCAGGGATTGCCTTTTCTATAGTAAATTATTCAAAAAATAATTTTCAACTGTCGCAAATTTTAATTACGCCATGGATTGCCTTTTCTATAGTAAATTATTCAAAAAATAATTTTATACTGTCGCAAATTTTAATTACGCCAGGGATTGCCTTTTCTATAGTAAATTATTCAAAAAATAATTTTCAACTGTCGCAAATTTTAGTTACGCCAGGGATTGCCTTTTCTATAGTAAATTATTCAAAAAATAATTTTCTACTGTCGCAAATTTTAATTACGCAGGGATTACCTTTTCTATAGTAAATTATTCAAAAAATAATTTTATACTGTCGCAAATTTTAATTACGCCAGGGATTGCCTTTTCTATAGTAAATTATTCAAAAAATAATTTTCAACTGTCGCAAATTTTAATTACGCCAGGTATTGCCTTTTCTATAGTAAATTATTCAAAAAAAAATTTTCTACTGTCGCAAATTTTAATTACGCCAGGGATTGCCTTTTCTATAGTAAATTATTCAAAAAATAATTTCTTACTGTCGCAAATTTTAAATAAGCCAGGGATTGCCTTTTCTATAGTAAATTTTGCAAAAAAATAATTTTTTACTGTCGCAAATTTCAAATCCGCCAGGGATTGCCTTTTCTATAGTCAATTTTGCAAAAAAATAATTTTCAACTGTCGCAAATTTTAATTACGCCAGGGATTGCCTTTTCTATAGTAAATTATTCAAAAAATAATTTTTTACTGTCGTAAATTTTAAATACGCCAGGGATTGCCTTTTCTATAGTAAATTATTCAAAAAATAATTTTCTACTGTCGCAAATTTTAATTACGCCAGGGATTGCCTTTTCTATAGTAAATTATTCAAAAAATAATTTTATACTGTCGCAAATTTTATATACGCCAGGGATTGCCTTTTCTATAGTAAATTATTCAAAAAATAATTTTTTACTGTCGCAAATTTTAAGTGCGACAGGGATTGCCATTTCTATAGTAAATTATTCAAAAAATAATTTTTTACTGTCGCAAATTTTAATTACGCCAGGGATTGCCTTTTCTATAGTAAATTATTCAAAAATAATTTTTTACTGTCGCAAATTTTAAATACGCCAGGGATTGCCTTTTCTATAGTAAATTATTCAAAAAATAATTTTATACTGTCGCAAATTTTAATTACGCCAGGGATTGCCTTTTTTATAGTAAATTATTCAAAAAATAATTTTATACTGTCGCAAATTTTAAATACGCCAGGGATTGCCTTTTCTATAGTAAATTATTCAAAAATAATTTTTTACTGTCGAAAATTTTAAATACGCCAGGGATTGCCTTTTCTATAGTAAATTTTGCAAAAAAATAATTTTTTACTGTCGCAAATTTTAAATATCCCAGGGATTGCCTTTTCTATAATAAATTTCTCACAAATTAATTTTTTACTGTCGCAAATTTTAAATACGCCAGGGATTGCCTTTTCTATAGTAAATTATTCAAAAAATAATTTTTTACTGTCGAAAATTTTAAATACGCCAGGGATTGCCTTTTCTATAGTAAATTATTCAAAAAATAATATTTTACTGTCGCAAATTTTAAATACGCCACGGATTGCCTTTTCTATAGTAAATTATTCAAAAAATAATTTTATACTGTCGCAATTTTAATTACGCCAGGGATTGCCTTTTCTATAGTAAATTATTCAAAAAATAATTTTATACTGTCGCAAATTTTAAATACGCTAGGGATTGCCTTTTCTATAGTAAATTATTCAAAAAATAATTTTTTACTGTCGAAAATTTTAAATACGCCAGGGATTGCCTTTTCTAGTAGTAAATTTTGCAAAAAAAATAATTTTTTACTGTCGCAAATTTTAAATATCCAGGGATTGCCTTTTCTATAGTAAATTTCTCACAAATTAATTTTTTACTGTCGCAAATTTTAAATACGCCAGGGATTGCCTTTTCTATAGTAAATTTCTCACAAATTAATATTTTACTGTCGCAAATTTTAAATACGCCATGGATTGCCTTTTCTATAGTAAATATTCAAAAAAATAATTTTTTACTGTCGCAAATTTCAAATCCGCCAGGGATTGCCTTTTCTATAGTAAATTTTGCAAAAAAATAATTTTTTACTGTCGCAAATTTCAAATCCGCCAGGGATTGCCTTTTCTATAGTAAATTTTGCAAAAAAATAATTTTTTACTGTCGCAAATTTTAAATATCCCAGGGATTGCCTTTTCTATAGTAAATTATTCAAAAAAAATTTTCTACTGTCGCAAATTTTAATTACGCCAGGGATTGCCTTTTCTATAGTAAATTATTCAAAAAATAATTTTCAACTGTCGCAAATTTTAATTACGCCAGGGATTGCCTTTTCTATAGTAAATTATTCAAAAAATAATTTTTTACTGTCGCAAATTTTTATTACGCCAGGGATTGCCTTTTCTATATTAAATTTTGCAAAAAATAATTTTATACTGTCGCAAATTTTAAATACGCCAGGGATTGCCTTTTCTATAGTAAATTATTCAAAAAATAATTTTTTACTGTCGCAAATTTTAAATACGCCAGGGATTGCCTTTTCTATAGTAAATTATTCAAAAAATAATTTTATACTGTCGCAAATTTTAATTACGCCAGGGATTGCCTTTTCTATAGTAAATTATTCAAAAAATAATTTTTTACTGTCGCAAATTTTAAATATGCCAGGGATTGCCTTTTCTATAGGAAATTATTCAAAAAATAATTTTTTACTGTCGCAAATTTTAAGTGCGCCAGGGATTGCCTTTTCTATAGTAAATTATTCAAAAAATAATTTTCAACTGTCGCAAATTTTAATTGCGCCAGGGGATTGCCTTTTCTATAGTAATTATTCAAAAAATAATTTTTTACTGTCGCAAATTTCAAATCCGCCAGGGATTGCCTTTTCTATAGTAAATTATTCAAAAAATAATTTTATACTGTCGCAAATTTTAAATACGCCAGGGATTGCCTTTTCTATAGTAAATTATTCAAAAAATAATTTTTTACTGTCGCAAATTTTAAGTGCGCCAGGGATTGCCTTTTCTATAGTAAATTATTCAAAAAATAATTTTCAACTGTCGCAAATTTTAATTACGCCAGGGATTGCCTTTTCTATAGTAAATTATTCAAAAAATAATTTTCTACTGTCGCAAATTTTAATTACGCCAGGGATTGCTTTTCTATAGCAAAATTATTCAAAAAATAATTTTCTACTGTCGCAAATTTTAGATACGCCAGGGATTGCCTTTTCTATAGTAAATTATTCAAAAAATAATTTTATACTGTCGCAAATTTTAATTACGCCAGGGATTGCCTTTTCCATAGTAAATTATTCAAAAAATAATTTTCAACTGTCGCAAATTTTAATTACGCCAGGAATTGCCTTTTCTATAGTAAATTATTCAAAAAATAATTTTCTACTGTCGCAAATTTTAATTACTCAGGGATTGCCTTTTCTATAGTAAATTATTCAAAAAATAATTTTATAGTGTCGCAAATTTTAATTACGCCAGGGATTGCCTTTTCTATAGTAAATTTCTCACAAATTAATTTTTTACTGTCGCAAATTTTAAATACGCCAGGGTTTGCCTTTTCTATAGTAAATTATTCAAAAAATAATTTTTTACTGTCGCAAATTTCAAATCCGCCAGGGATTGCCTTTTCTATAGTAAATTTTGCAAAAAAATAATTTTTTACTGTCGCAAATTTCAAATCCGCCAGGGATTGCCTTTTCTATAGTAAATTATTCAAAAAATAATTTTTTACTGTCGCAAATTTTAATTACGCCAGGGATTGCCTTTTCTATAGTAAATTATTCAAAAAATAATTTTCAACTGTCGCAAATTTTAATTGCGCCAGGGATTGCCTTTTCTATAGTAAATTATTCAAAAAATAATTTTATACTGTCGCAAAATTTTAACTACGCCAGGGATTGCCTTTTCTATAGTAAATTTTGCAAAAAAAGAATTTTTACTGTCGCAAATTTCAAATCCGCCAGGGATTGCCTTTTCTATAGTAAATTATTCAAAAAATAATTTTTTACTGCCGCAAATTTTAATTACGCCAGGGATTGCATTTTCTATAGTAAATTATTCAAAAAATAATTTTCAACTGTCGCAAATTTTAATTGCGCCAGGGATTGCCTTTTCTATAGTAAATTATTCAAAAAATAATTTTATACTGTCGCAAATTTTAATTACGCCAGGGATTGCCTTTTTTATAGTAAATTATTCAAAAAATAATTTTCAACTGTCGCAAATTTTAATTACGCCAGGGATTGCCTTTTCTATAGTAAATTATTCAAAAAATAATTTTTTACTGTCGGAAATTTCAAATCCGCCAGGGATTGCCTTTTCTATAGTAAATTATTCAAAAAATAATTTTCAACTGTCGCAAATTTTAATTACGCCAGGGATTGCCTTTTCTATAGTAAATTATTCAAAAATAATTTTCAACTGTCGCAAATTTTAATTACGCCAGGGGTTGCCTTTTCTATAGTAAATTATTCAAAAAATAATTTTATACTGTCGCAAATTTTAATTACGCCAGGGATTGCCTTTTCTATAGTAAATTATTCAAAAAATAATTTTGTACTGTCGCAAATTTTAAATACGCCAGGGATTGCCTTTTCTATAGTAAATTATTCAAAAAATAATTTTCTACTGTCGCAAATTTTAATTACGCCAGGGATTGCCTTTTCTATTGTAAATTATTCATAAAATAATTTTCAACTGACGCAAATTTTAATTGCGCCAGGGATTGCCTTTTCTATAGTAAATTATTCAAAAAATAATTTTTTACTGTCGCAAATTTCAAATCCGCCAGGGATTGCCTTTTCAATAGTAAATTATTCAAAAAATAATTTTTAACTATCGCAAGTTTTAATTGCGCCAGGGATTGCCTTTTCTATAGTAAATTATTCAAAAAATTATTTTTTACTGTCGCAAATTTCAAATCCGCCAGGATTGCCTTTTCTATAGTAAATTTTGCAAAAAAATAATTTTTTACTGTCGCAAATTTCAAATCCGCCAGGGATTGCCTTTTCTATAGTAAATTTTGCAAAAAATAATTTTTTACTGTCGCAAATTTTAAATATCCCAGGGATTACCTTTCTATAGTAAATTCTTCAAAAAATAATTTTTTACTGTCGCAAATTTTAATTACGCCAGGGATTGCCTTTTCTATAGTAAATTATTCAAAAAATAATTTTCTATTGTCGCAAATTTTAATTACGCCAGGGATTGCCTTTTCTATAGTAAATTATTCAAAAAATAATTTTCAACTGTCGCAAATTTTAATTACGCCAGGGATTGCCTTTTCTATAGTAAATTATTCAAAAAATAATTTTCTACTGTCGCAAATTTTAATTACGCCAGGGATTGCCTTTTCTATAGTAAATTATTCAAAAAATAATTTTCAACTGTCGCAAATTTTAATTACGCCAGGGATTGCCTTTTCTATAGTAAATTATTCAAAAAATAATTTTTTACTGTCGCAAATTTTAAATACGCCAGGGATTGCCTTTTCTATAGTAAATTATTCAAAAAATAATTTTCTACTGTCGCAAATTTTAATTACGCCAGGGATTGCCTTTTCTATAGTAAATTATTCAAAAAATAATTTTATACTGTCGCAAATTTTAAATACGCCAGGGATTGCCTTTTCTATAGTAAATTATTCAAAAAATAATTTTCAACTGTCGCAAATTTTAATTACGCCAGGGATTGCCTTTTCTATAGTAAATTATTCAAAAAATAATTTTCTACTGTCGCTAATTTTAATTACGCCAGGGATTGCCTTTTCTATAGTAAATTATTCAAAAAATAATATTTTCAATTGTCGCAAGTTTTAATTACGCCAGGGATTGCCTTTTCTATAGTAAATTATTCAAAAAATAATTTTTTACTGTCGCAAATTTTAATTACGCCAGGGATTGCCTTTTCTATAGTAAATTATTCAAAAAATAATTTTCAACTGTCGCAAATTTTAATTACGCCAGGGATTGCCTTTTCTATAGTAAATTATTCAAAAATAATTTTCAACTGTCGCAAATTTTAATTACGCCAGGGATTGCCCTTTTCTATAGTAAATTATTCAAAAAATAATTTTCTATTGTCGCAAACTTTAATTACGCCAGGGATTGCTTTTCTATAGTAAATTATTCAAAAAATAATTTTCAACTGTCGCAAATTTTAATTACGCCAGGGATTGCCTTTTCTATAGTAAATTATTCAAAAAATAATTTTCTACTGTCGCAAATTTTAATTACGCCAGGATTGCCTTTTCTATAGTAAATTATTCAAAAAATAATTTTCAACTGTCGCAAATTTTAATTACGCCAGGGATTGCCTTTCTATAGTAAATTATTCAAAAAATAATTTTTTACTGTCGCAAATTTTAAATACGCCAGGGATTGCCTTTTCTATAGTAAATTATTCAAAAAATAATTTTCTACTGTCGCAAATTTTAATTACGCCAGGGATTGCCTTTTCTATAGTAAATTATTCAAAAAATAATTTTATACTGTCGCAAATTTTAAATACGCCAGGGATTGCCTTTTCTATAGTAAATTATTCAAAAAATAATTTTTTACTGTCGCAAATTTTAAGTGCGCCAGGGATTGCCTTTTCTATAGTAAATTATTCAAAAAATAATTTTTTACTGTTGCAAATTTTAATTACGCCAGGGATTGCCTTTTCTATTGTAAATTATTCAAAAAATAATTTTTTACTGTCGCAAATTTTAAATACGCCAGGGATTGCCTTTTCTATAGTAAATTATTCAAAAAATAATCTTCAACTGTCGAAAATTTTAATTACGCCAGGGATTGCCTTTTCTATAGTAAATTATTCAAAAAATAATTTTCTACTGTCGCAAATTCTAATTACGCCAGGGATTGCCTTTTCTATAGTAAATTATTCAAAAAATAATGTTTTACTGTCGCAAATTTTAATTACGCCAGGGAATGCCTTTTCTATAGTAAATTATTCAAAAAATTATTTTCTACTGTCGCAATTTTAATTACGCCAGGGATTGCCCTTTTCTATAGTAAATTATTCAAAAAATAATTTTCAACTGTCGCAAATTTTAATTACGCCAGGGATTGCCTTTTCTATAGTAAATTATTCAAAAAATGCGCCTTTTCTATAGTAAATTATTCAAAAAATAATTTTATACTGTCGCAAATTTTAATTACGCCAGGGATTGCCTTTTCTTAGTAAATTATTCAAAAAATAATTTTCAACTGTCGCAAATTTTAATTGCGCCAGTGATTGCCTTTTCTATAGTAAATTATTCAAAAAATGATTTATACTGTCGCAAATTTTAAATACGCCAGGGATTGCCTTTTCTATAGTAAATTATTCAAAAAATAATTTTATACTGTCGCAAATTTTAAATACGCCAGGGATTGCCTTTTCTATAGTAAATTATTCAAAAAATAATTTTTTACTGTCGCAAATTTTAAGTGCGCCAGGGATTGCCTTTTCTATAGTAAAATTATTCAAAAAATAATTTTTTACTGTCGCAAATTTTTAATTACGCCAGGGATTGCCTTTTCTATAGTAAATTATTCAAAAAATAATTTTCAACTGTCGCAATTTTAATTACGCCAGGGATTGCCTTTTCTATAGTAAATTATTCAAAAAAATAATTTTCAACTGTCGCAAATTTTAATTACGCCAGGGATTGCCTTTTCTATAGTAAATTATTCAAAAAATAATTTTTTACTCTCGCAAATTTTAATTACGCCAGGGATTGCCTTTTCTATAGTAAATTATTCAAAAAATAATTTTCAACTGTCGCAAATTTTAATTACGCCAGGGATTGCCTTTTCTATAGTAAATTATTCAAAAAATAATCTTCAACTGTCGAAAATTTTAATTACGCCAGGGATTGCCTTTTCTATAGTAAATTATTCAAAAAATAATTTTCTACTGTCGCAAATTTTAATTACGCCAGGGATTGCCTTTTCTATAGTAAATTATTCAAAAAATAATTTTCAACTGTCGCAAATTTTAATTACGCCAGGGATTGCCTTTTCTATAGTAAATTATTCAAAAAATAATTTTCTACTGTCGCAAATTTTAATACGCCAGGGATTGCCTTTTCTATAGTAAATTATTAAAAAAATAATTTTCTACTGTCGCAAATTTTAATTACGCCAGGGATTGCCTTTTCTATAGTAAATTATTCAAAAAATAATTTTCTACTGTCGCAAATTTTAATTACGCCAGGGATTGCCTTTTCTATAGTAAATTATTCAATCAAAAAATAATTTTATACTGTCGCAAATTTTAATTACGCCAGGGATTGCCTTTTCTATAGTAAATTATTCAAAAAATATTTTTTTATTGTCGCAAATTTCAAATCCGCCAGGGATTGCCTTTTCTATAGTAAATTATTCAAAAAATAATTTTTTACTATCGCAAGTTTTAATTGCGCCAGGGATTGCCTTTTCTATAGTAAATTATTCAAAAAATAATTTTCTACTGTCGCAAATTTTAAATACGCCAGGGATTGCCTTTTCTATAGTAAATTATTCAAAAAATAATTTTCTACTGTCGCAAATTGTAATTGCGCCAGGGATTGCCTTTTCTATAGTAAATTATTCAAAAAATAATTTTGTACTGTCGCAAATTCTAATTACGCCAGGGATTGCCTTTTCTATAGTAAATTATTCAAAAAATAATGTTTTAATGTCGCAAATTTTAATTACGCCAGGGATTGCCTTTTCTATAGTAAATTATACAAAAAAATAATTTTCTACTCTCGCAAATTTTAATTACGCCAGGGATTGCCTTTTCTATAGTAAATTATTCAAAAAATAATTTTCAACTGTCGCAAATTTTAATTACGCCAGGGATTGCCTATTCTATAGTAAATTATTCAAAAAATAATTTTCAACTGTCGCAAATTTTAATTGCGCCAGGGATTGCCTTTTCTATAGTAAATTATTCAAAAAATAATTTTATACTGTCGCAAATTTTAATTACGCCAGGGATTGCCTTTTCTATAGTAAATTATTCAAAAAATAATTTTCAACTGTCGCAAATTTTAATTGCGCCAGTGATTGCCTTTTCTACAGTAAATTATTCAAAAAATAATTTTATACTGTCGCAAATTTTAAATAAGCCAGGGATTGCCTTTTCTATAGTAAATTATTCAAAAAATAATTTTATACTGTCGCAAATTTTAAATACGCCAGGGATTGCCTTTTCTATAGTAAATTATTCAAAAAATAATTTTTTACTGTCGCAAATTTTAAGTGCGCCGGGGATTGCCTTTTCTATAGTAAATTATTCAAAAAATAATTTTCAACTGTCGCAAATTTTAATTACGCCAGGGATTGCCTTTTCTATAGTAAATTATTCAAAAAATAATTTTCAACTGTCGCAAATTTTAATTACGCTAGGGATTGCCTTTTCTATAGTAAATTATTCAAAAAATAATTTTCTACTGTCGCAAATTTTAGTTAGGCCAGGGATTGCCTTTTCTATAGTAAATTATTCAAAAAATAATTTTCAACTGTCGCAAATTTTAATTACGCCAGGGATTGCCTTTTCTATAGTAAATTATTCAAAAAATAATTTTCTACTATCGCAAATTTTAATTACGCCAGGGATTGCCTTTTCTATAGTAAATTATTCAAAAAATAATTTTCAACTGTCGCAAATTTTAATTACGCCAAGGATTGCCTTTTCTATAGTAAATTATTCAAAAAATAATTTTTTACTGTCGCAAATTTTAAAAACGCCAGGGATTGCCTTTTCTATAGTAAATTATTAAAAAAATAATTTTCAACTGTCGCAAATTATAATTACGCCAGGGATTGCCTTTTCTATAGTAAATTATTCAAAAAATAATTTTCTACTGTCGCAAATTTTAATTACGCCAGGGATTGCCTTTTCTATAGTAAATTATTCAAAAAATAATTTTCAACTGTCGCAAATTTTAATTACGCCAGGGATTGCCTTTTCTATAGTAAATTATTCAAAAAATAATTTTCTACTGTCGCAAATTTTAATTACGCCAGGGATTGCCTTTTCTATAGTAAATTATTCAAAAAATAATTTTCAACTGTCGCAAATTTTAATTACGCCAGGGATTGCCTTTTCTATAGTAAATTATTCAAAAAATAATTTTTTACTGTCGCAAATTTTAAATACGCCAGGGATTGCCTTTTCTATAGTAAATTATTCAAAAAATAATTTTCTACTGTCGCAAATTTTAAATACGCCAGGGATTGCCTTTTCTATAGTAAATTATTCAAAAAATAATTTTATACTGTCGCAAATTTTAATTACGCCAGGGATTGACTTTTCTATAGTAAATTATTCAAAAATAATTTCATACTGTCGCAAATTTTAAATACGCCAGGGATTGCCTTTTCTATAGTAAATTATTCAAAAAATAATTTTTTACTGTCGCAAATTTTAAGTGCGCCAGGGAATGCCTTTTCTATAGTAAATTATTCAAAAAATAATTTTCAACTGTCGCAAATTTTAATTACGCCAGGGATTGCCTTTTCTATAGTAAATTATTCAAAAAATAATTTTCTACTGTCGCAAATTTTAAGTGCGCCAGGGATTGCCTTTTCTATAGTAAATTATTCAAAAAAATAATTTTCAACTGTCGCAAATTTTAATTACGCCAGGGATTGCCTTTTCTATAGTAAATTATTCAAAAAATAATTTTCTACTGTCGCAAATTTTAATTACGCCAGGGATTGCCTTTTCTATAGTAAATTATTCAAAAAATAATTTTCAACTGTCGCAAATTTTACTTACGCCAGGGATTGCCTTTTCTATAGTAAATTATTCAAAAAATAATTTTCTACTGTCGCAAATTTTAATTACGCCAGGGATTGCCTTTTCTATAGTAAATTATTCAAAAAATAATTTTCAACTGTCGCAAATTTTAATTACGCCAGGGATTGCCTTTTCTATAGTAAATTATTCAAAAAATAATTTTTTACTGTCGCAAATTTTAAATACGCCAGGGATTGCCTTTTCTATAGTAAATTATTCAAAAAATAATTTTCTACTGTCGCAAATTTTAATTACGCCAGGGATTGCCTTTTCTATAGTAAATTATTCAAAAAATAATTTTCTACTGTCGCAATTTGTAATTGCGCCAGGGATTGCCTTTTCTACAGTAAATTATTCAAAAAATAATTTTCTACTGTCGCAAATTTTAATTACGCCAGGGATTGCCTTTTCTATAGTAAATTATTCAAAAAATAATTTTATACTGTCGCAAATTTTAATTGCGCCAGGGATTGCCTTTTCTATAGTAAATTATTCAAAAAATAATTTTTTAATGTCGCAAATTTCAAATCCGCCAGGGATTGCCTTTTCTATAGTAAATTATTCAAAAAATAATTTTTTACTGTCGCAAATTTCAAATCCGCCAGGGATTGCCTTTTCTATAGTAAATTATTCAAAAAAATAATTTTCTACTATCGCAAATTTTAATTACGCCAGGGATTGCCTTTTCTATAGTAAATTATTCAAAAAATAATTTTCTACTGTCGCAAATTTTAATTACGCCAGGGATTGCCTTTTCTATAGTAAATTATTCAAAAAATAATTTTCAACTGTCGCAAATTTTAATTACGCCAGGGATTGCCTTTTCTATAGTAAATTATTCAAAAAATAATTTTCTACTGTCGCAAATTTTAATTACGCCAGGGATTGCCTTTTCTATAGTAAATTATTAAAAAAATAATTTTCTACTGTCGCAAATTTTAATTACGCCAGGGATTGCCTTTTCTATAGTAAATTATTCAAAAAATAATTTTCTACTGTCGCAAATTTTAATTACGCCAGGGATTGCCTTTTCTATAGTAAATTATTCAAAAAATAATTTTATACTGTCGCAAATTTTAATTACGCCAGGGATTGCCTTTTCTATAGTAAATTATTCAAAAAATATTTTTTTATTGTCGCAAATTTCAAATCCGCCAGGGATTGCCTTTTCTATAGTAAATTATTCAAAAAATAATTTTTTACTATCGCAAGTTTTAATTGCGCCAGGGATTGCCTTTTCTATAGTAAATTATTCAAAAAATAATTTTCTACTGTCGCAAATTTTAAATACGCCAGGGATTGCCTTTTCTATAGTAAATTATTCAAAAAATAATTTTCTACTGTCGCAAATTGTAATTGCGCCAGGGATTGCCTTTTCTATAGTAAATTATTCAAAAAATAATTTTGTACTGTCGCAAATTCTAATTACGCCAGGGATTGCCTTTTCTATAGTAAATTATTCAAAAAATAATGTTTTAATGTCGCAAATTTTAATTACGCCAGGGATTGCCTTTTCTATAGTAAATTATACAAAAAAATAATTTTCTACTCTCGCAAATTTTAATTACGCCAGGGATTGCCTTTTCTATAGTAAATTATTCAAAAAATAATTTTCAACTGTCGCAAATTTTAATTACGCCAGGGATTGCCTATTCTATAGTAAATTATTCAAAAAATAATTTTCAACTGTCGCAAATTTTAATTGCGCCAGGGATTGCCTTTTCTATAGTAAATTATTCAAAAAATAATTTTATACTGTCGCAAATTTTAATTACGCCAGGGATTGCCTTTTCTATAGTAAATTATTCAAAAAATAATTTTCAACTGTCGCAAATTTTAATTGCGCCAGTGATTGCCTTTTCTACAGTAAATTATTCAAAAAATAATTTTATACTGTCGCAAATTTTAAATAAGCCAGGGATTGCCTTTTCTATAGTAAATTATTCAAAAAATAATTTTATACTGTCGCAAATTTTAAATACGCCAGGGATTGCCTTTTCTATAGTAAATTATTCAAAAAATAATTTTTTACTGTCGCAAATTTTAAGTGCGCCGGGGATTGCCTTTTCTATAGTAAATTATTCAAAAAATAATTTTCAACTGTCGCAAATTTTAATTACGCCAGGGATTGCCTTTTCTATAGTAAATTATTAAAAAAATAATTTTCTACTGTCGCAAATTTTAATTACGCCAGGGATTGCCTTTTCTATAGTAAATTATTCAAAAAATAATTTTCTACTGTCGCAAATTTTAATTACGCCAGGGATTGCCTTTTCTATAGTAAATTATTCAAAAAATAATTTTATACTGTCGCAAATTTTAATTACGCCAGGGATTGCCTTTTCTATAGTAAATTATTCAAAAAATATTTTTTTATTGTCGCAAATTTCAAATCCGCCAGGGATTGCCTTTTCTATAGTAAATTATTCAAAAAATAATTTTTTACTATCGCAAGTTTTAATTGCGCCAGGGATTGCCTTTTCTATAGTAAATTATTCAAAAAATAATTTTCTACTGTCGCAAATTTTAAATACGCCAGGGATTGCCTTTTCTATAGTAAATTATTCAAAAAATAATTTTCTACTGTCGCAAATTGTAATTGCGCCAGGGATTGCCTTTTCTATAGTAAATTATTCAAAAAATAATTTTGTACTGTCGCAAATTCTAATTACGCCAGGGATTGCCTTTTCTATAGTAAATTATTCAAAAAATAATGTTTTAATGTCGCAAATTTTAATTACGCCAGGGATTGCCTTTTCTATAGTAAATTATACAAAAAAATAATTTTCTACTCTCGCAAATTTTAATTACGCCAGGGATTGCCTTTTCTATAGTAAATTATTCAAAAAATAATTTTCAACTGTCGCAAATTTTAATTACGCCAGGGATTGCCTATTCTATAGTAAATTATTCAAAAAATAATTTTCAACTGTCGCAAATTTTAATTGCGCCAGGGATTGCCTTTTCTATAGTAAATTATTCAAAAAATAATTTTATACTGTCGCAAATTTTAATTACGCCAGGGATTGCCTTTTCTATAGTAAATTATTCAAAAAATAATTTTCAACTGTCGCAAATTTTAATTGCGCCAGTGATTGCCTTTTCTACAGTAAATTATTCAAAAAATAATTTTATACTGTCGCAAATTTTAAATAAGCCAGGGATTGCCTTTTCTATAGTAAATTATTCAAAAAATAATTTTATACTGTCGCACATTTTAAATACGCAAGGGATTGCCTTTTCTATAGTAAATTATTCAAAAAATAATTTTTTACTGTCGCAAATTTTAAGTGCGCCGGGGATTGCCTTTTCTATAGTAAATTATTCAAAAAATAATTTTCAACTGTCGCAAATTTTAATTACGCCAGGGATTGCCTTTTCTATAGTAAATTATTCAAAAATAATTTTCAACTGTCGCAAATTTTAATTACGCTAGGGATTGCCTTTTCTATAGTAGATTATTCAAAAAATAATTTTCTACTGTCGCAAATTTTAGTTAGGCCAGGGATTGCCTTTTCTATAGTAAATTATTCAAAAAATAATTTTCAACTGTCGCAAATTTTAATTACGCCAGGGATTGCCTTTTCTATAGTAAATTATTCAAAAAATAATTTTCTACTATCGCAAATTTTAATTACGCCAGGGATTGCCTTTTCTATAGTAAATTATTCAAAAAATAATTTTCAACTGTCGCAAATTTTAATTACGCCAAGGATTGCCTTTTCTATAGTAAATTATTCAAAAAATAATTTTTTACTGTCGCAAATTTTAAAAACGCCAGGGATTGCCTTTTCTATAGTAAATTATTAAAAAAATAATTTTCAACTGTCGCAAATTATAATTACGCCAGGGATTGCCTTTTCTATAGTAAATTATTCAAAAAATAATTTTCTACTGTCGCAAATTTTCATTACGCCAGGGATTGCCTTTTCTATAGTAAATTATTCAAAAAATAATTTTCAACTGTCGCAAATTTTAATTACGCCAGGGATTGCCTTTTCTATAGTAAATTATTCAAAAAATAATTTTCTACTGTCGCAAATTTTAATTACGCCAGGGATTGCCTTTTCTATAGTAAATTATTCAAAAAATAATTTTCAACTGTCGCAAATTTTAATTACGCCAGGGATTGCCTTTTCTATAGTAAATTATTCAAAAAATAATTTTTTACTGTCGCAAATTTTAAATACGCCAGGGATTGCCTTTTCTATAGTAAATTATTCAAAAAATAATTTTCTACTGTCGCAAATTTTAAATACGCCAGGGATTGCCTTTTCTATAGTAAATTATTCAAAAAATAATTTTATACTGTCGCAAATTTTAATTACGCCAGGGATTGCCTTTTCTATAGTAAATTATTCAAAAAATAATTTCATACTGTCGCAAATTTTAAATACGCCAGGGATTGCCTTTTCTATAGTAAATTATTCAAAAAATAATTTTTTACTGTCGCAAATTTTAAGTGCGCCAGGGAATGCCTTTTCTATAGTAAATTATTCAAAAAATAATTTTCAACTGTCGCAAATTTTAATTACGCCAGGGATTGCCTTTTCTATAGTAAATTATTCAAAAAATAATTTTCTACTGTCGCAAATTTTAAGTGCGCCAGGGATTGCCTTTTCTATAGTAAATTATTCAAAAAATAATTTTCAACTGTCGCAAATTTTAATTACGCCAGGGATTGCCTTTTCTATAGTAAATTATTCAAAAAATAATTTTCTACTGTCGCAAATTTTAATTACGCCAGGGATTGCCTTTTCTATAGTAAATTATTCAAAAAATAATTTTCAACTGTCGCAAATTTTACTTACGCCAGGGATTGCCTTTTCTATAGTAAATTATTCAAAAAATAATTTTCTACTGTCGCAAATTTTAATTACGCCAGGGATTGCCTTTTCTATAGTAAATTATTCAAAAAATAATTTTCAACTGTCGCAAATTTTAATTACGCCAGGGATTGCCTTTTCTATAGTAAATTATTCAAAAAATAATTTTTTACTGTCGCAAATTTTAAATACGCCAGGGATTGCCTTTTCTATAGTAAATTATTCAAAAAATAATTTTCTACTGTCGCAAATTTTAATTACGCCAGGGATTGCCTTTTCTATAGTAAATTATTCAAAAAATAATTTTCTACTGTCGCAATTTGTAATTGCGCCAGGGATTGCCTTTTCTACAGTAAATTATTCAAAAAATAATTTTCTACTGTCGCAAATTTTAATTACGCCAGGGATTGCCTTTTCTATAGTAAATTATTCAAAAAATAATTTTATACTGTCGCAAATTTTAAATACGCCAGGGATTGCCTTTTCTATAGTAAATTATTCAAAAAATAATTTTATACTGTCGCAAATTTTAATTACGCCAGGGATTGCCTTTTCTATAGTAAATTATTCAAAAAATAATTTTCTACTGTCGCAAATTTTAATTGCGCCAGGGATTGCCTTTTCTATAGTAAATTATTCAAAAAATAATTTTTTAATGTCGCAAATTTCAAATCCGCCAGGGATTGCCTTTTCTATAGTAAATTATTCAAAAAATAATTTTTTACTGTCGCAAATTTCAAATCCGCCAGGGATTGCCTTTTCTATAGTAAATTATTCAAAAAAATAATTTTCTACTATCGCAAATTTTAATTACGCCAGGGATTGCGTTTTCTATAGTAAATTATTCAAAAATAATTTTTTACTGTCGCAAATTTTAATTACGCCAGGGATTGCCTTTTCTATAGTAAATTATTCAAAAAATAATTTTCTACTGTCGCAAATTTTAATTACGCCAGGGATTGCCTTTTCTATAGTAAATTATTCAAAAAATAATTTTCAGCTGTCGCAAATTTTACTTACGCCAGGGATTGCCTTTTCTATAATAAATTATTCAAAAAATAATTTTTTACTGTCGCAAATTTTAATTACGCCAGGGATTGCCTTTTCTATAGTAAATTATTCAAAAAATAATTTTTTACTGTCGCAAATTTCACATCCGCCAGGGATTGCCTTTTCTATAGTAAATTATTCAAAAAATAATTTTTTACTATCGCAAGTTTTAATTGCACCAGGGATTGCCTTTTCTATAGTAAATTATTCAAAAAATAATTTTCTACTGTCGCAAATTTTAAATACGCCAGGGATTGCCTTTTCTATAGTAAATTATTCAAAAAATAATTTTCTACTGTCGCAAATTGTAATTGCGCCAGGGATTGCCTTTTCTATAGTAAATTATTCAAAATATAATTTTCTACTGTCGCAAATTTTAATTACGCCAGGAATTGCCTTTTCTATAGTAAATTATTCAAAAAATAATTTTATACTGTCGCAAATTTTAAATACGCCAGGGATTGCCTTTTCTATAGTAAATTATTCCAAAAATAATTTTTTACTATCGCAAGTTTTAATTGCGCCAGGGATTGCCTTTTCTATAGTAAATTATTCAAAAAATAATTTTTTACTGTCGCAAATTTTAATTACGCCAAGGATTGCCTTTTCTATAGTAAATTATTCAAAAAATAATTTTCAACTGTCGCAAATTTTAATTGCGCCAGGCATTGCCTTTTCTATAGTAAATTATTCAAAAAATAATTTTCTACTGTCGCAAATTTTAATTACGCCAGGGATTGCCTTTTCTATAGTAATTTATTCAAAAAATAATTTTCAACTGTCGCAAATTTTAATTACGCCAGGGATTGCCTTTTCTATAGTAAATTATTCAAAAAATAATTTTTTACTGTCGCAAATTTTAAATACGCCAGGGATTGCCTTTTCTATAGTAAATTATTCAAAAAATAATTTTCTATTGCCGCAAATTTTAATTACGCCAGGGATTGCCTTTTCTATAGTAAATTATTCAAAAAATAATTTTCTACTGTCGCAAATTGTAATTGCGCCAGGGACTGCCTTTTCTATAGTAAATTATTCAAAAAATAATTTTCTACTGTCGCAAATTTTAATTACGCCAGGGATTGCCTTTTCTATAGTAAATTATTCAAAAAATAATTTTATACTGTCCCAAATTTTAAATACGCCAGGAATTGCCTTTACTATAGTAAATTATTCAAAAAATAATTCTATACTGTCGCAAATTTTAATTACGCCAGGGATTGCCTTTTCTATAGTAAATTTTGCAAAAAAATAATTTTCTACTGTCGCAAATTTTAATTACGCCAGGGATTGCCTTTTCTATAGTAAATTATTCAAAAAATAATTTTTTACTGTCGCAAATTTTAATTACGCCAGGGATTGCCTTTTCTATAGTAAATTATTCAAAAAATAATTTTCTACTGTCGCAAATTTTAATTATGCCAGGGATTGCCTTTTCTATAGTAAATTATTCAAAAAATAATTTTCAACTGTCACAAATTTTAATTACGCCAGGGATTGCCTTTTCTATAGTAAATTATTCAAAAAATAATTTTTTACTGTCGCAAATTTTAATTACGCCAGGGATTGCCTTTTCTATAGTAAATTATTCAAAAAATAATTTTTTACTGTCACAAATTTCAAATCCGCCAGGGATTGCCTTTTCTATAGTAAATTATTCAAAAAATAATTTTTTACTATCGCAAGTTTTAATTGCGCCAGGGATTGCCTTTTCTATAGTAAATTATTCAAAAAATAATTTTCTACTGTCGCAAATTTTAAATACGCCAGGGATTGCCTTTTCTATAGTAAATTATTCAAAAAATAATTTTCTACTGTCGCAAATTGTAATTGCGCTAGGGATTGCCTTTTCTATAGTAAATTATTCAAAATATAATTTTCTACTGTCGCAAATTTTAATTACGCCAGGGATTGCCTTTTCTATAGTAAATTATTCAAAAAATAATTTTATACTGTCGCAAATTTTAAATACGCCAGGGATTGCCTTTTCTATAGTAAATTATTCAAAAAATAATTTTCTACTGTCGCAATTTTTAATTACGCCAGGGATTGCCTTTTCTATAGTAAATTATTCAAAAAATAATTTTATACTGTCGCAAATTTTAATTACGCCAGGGATTGCCTTTTCTATAGTAAATTATTCAAAAAATACTTTTTTACTGTCGCAAATTTTAATTACGCCAGGGATTGCCTTTTCTATAGTAAATTATTCAAAAAATAATTTTATACTGTCGCAAATTTTAATTACGCCAGGGATTGCCTTTTCTATAGTAAATTATTCAAAAAATAATTTTCTACTGTCGCAATTTGTAATTGCGCCAGGGATTGCCTTTTCTACAGTAAATTATTCAAAAAATAATTTTCTACTGTCGCAAATTTTAATTACGCCAGGGATTGCCTTTTCTATAGTAAATTATTCAAAAAATAATTTTATACTGTCGCAAATTTTAAATACGCCAGGGATTGCCTTTTCTATAGTAAATTATTCAAAAAATAATTTTATACTGTCGCAAATCTTAATTACGCCAGGGATTGCCTTTTCTATAGTAAATTATTCAAAAAATAATTTTCTACTGTCGCAAATTTTAATTGCGCCAGGGATTGCCTTTTCTATAGTAAATTATTCAAAAAATAATTTTTTAATGTCGCAAATTTCAAATCCGCCAGGGATTGCCTTTTCTATAGTAAATTATTCAAAAAATAATTTTTTACTGTCGCAAATTTCAAATCCGCCAGGGATTGCCTTTTCTATAGTAAATTATTCAAAAAAATAATTTTCTACTATCGCAAATTTTAATTACGCCAGGGATTGCGTTTTCTATAGTAAATTATTCAAAAAATAATTTTTTACTGTCGCAAATTTTAATTACGCCATGGATTGCCTTTTCTATAGTAAATTATTCAAAAAATAATTTTCTACTGTCGCAAATTTTAATTACGCCAGGGATTGCCTTTTCTATAGTAAATTATTCAAAAAATAATTTTCAGCTGTCGCAAATTTTACTTACGCCAGGGATTGCCTTTTCTATAGTAAATTATTCAAAAAATAATTTTTTACTGTCGCAAATTTTAATTACGCCAGGGATAGCCTTTCCTATAGTAAATTATTCAAAAAATAATTTTTTACTGTCGCAAATTTCACATCCGCCAGGGATTGCATTTTCTATAGTAAATTATTCAAAAAATAATTTTTTACTATCGCAAGTTTTAATTGCACCAGGGATTGCCTTTTCTATAGTAAATTATTCAAAAAATAATTTTCTACTGTCGCAAATTTTAAATACGCCAGGGATTGCCTTTTCTATAGTAAATTATTCAAAAAATAATTTTCTACTGTCGCAAATAGTAATTGCGCCAGGGATTGCCTTTTCTATAGTAAATTATTCAAAATATAATTTTCTACTGTCGCAAATTTTAATTACGCCAGGAATTGCCTTTTCTATAGTAAATTATTCAAAAAATAATTTTATACTGTCGCAAATTTTAAATACGCCAGGGATTGCCTTTTCTATAGTAAATTATTCCAAAAATAATTTTTTACTATCGCAAGTTTTAATTGCGCCAGGGATTGCCTTTTCTATAGTAAATTATTCAAAAAATAATTTTTTACTGTCGCAAATTTTAATTACGCCAGGGATTGCCTTTTCTATAGTAAATTATTCAAAAAATAATTTTCAACTGTCGCAAATTTTAATTGCGCCAGGCATTGCCTTTTCTATAGTAAATTATTCAAAAAATAATTTTCTACTGTCGCAAATTTTAATTACGCCAGGGATTGCCTTTTCTATAGTAATTTATTCAAAAAATAATTTTCAACTGTCGCAAATTTTAATTACGCCAGGGATTGCCTTTTCTATAGTAAATTATTCAAAAAATAATTTTTTACTGTCGCAAATTTTAAATACGCCAGGGATTGCCTTTTCTATAGTAAATTATTCAAAAAATAATTTTCTATTGCCGCAAATTTTAATTACGCCAGGGATTGCCTTTTCTATAGTAAATTATTCAAAAAATAATTTTCTACTGTCGCAAATTGTAATTGCGCCAGGGACTGCCTTTTCTATAGTAAATTATTCAAAAAATAATTTTCTACTGTCGCAAATTTTAATTACGCCAGGGATTGCCTTTTCTATAGTAAATTATTCAAAAAATAATTTTATACTGTCCCAAATTTTAAATACGCCAGGAATTGCCTTTTCTATAGTAAATTATTCAAAAAATAATTCTATACTGTCGCAAATTTTAATTACGCCAGGGATTGCCTTTTCTATAGTAAATTTTGCAAAAAAATAATTTTCTACTGTCGCAAATTTTAATTACGCCAGGGATTGCCTTTTCTATAGTAAATTATTCAAAAAATAATTTTTTACTGTCGCAAATTTTAATTACGCCAGGGATTGCCTTTTCTATAGTAAATTATTCAAAAAATAATTTTCTACTGTCGCAAATTTTAATTATGCCAGGGATTGCCTTTTCTATAGTAAATTATTCAAAAAATAATTTTCAACTGTCACAAATTTTAATTACGCCAGGGATTGCCTTTTCTATAGTAAATTATTCAAAAAATAATTTTTTACTGTCGCAAATTTTAATTACGCCAGGGATTGCCTTTTCTATAGTAAATTATTCAAAAAATAATTTTTTACTGTCACAAATTTCAAATCCGCCAGGGATTGCCTTTTCTATAGTAAATTATTCAAAAAATAATTTTTTACTATCGCAAGTTTTAATTGCGCCAGGGATTGCCTTTTCTATAGCAAATTATTCAAAAAATAATTTTCTACTGTCGCAAATTTTAATTACGCCAGGGATTGCCTTTTCTATAGTAAATTATTCAAAAAATAATTTTCAACTGTCGCAAATTTTAATTACGCCAGGGATTGCCTTTTCTATAGTAAATTATTCAAAAAATAATTTTCTACTGTCGCAAATTTTAATTACGCCAGGGATTGCCTTTTCTATAGTAAATTATTCAAAAAATAATTTTCAACTGTCGCAAATTTTAATTACGCCAGGGATTGCCTTTTCTATAGTAAATTATTCAAAAAATAATTTTTTACTGTCGCAAATTTTAAATACGCCAGGGATTGCCTTTTCTATAGTAAATTATTCAAAAAATAATTTTCTACTGTCGCAAATTTTAAATACGCCAGGGATTGCCTTTTCTATAGTAAATTATTCAAAAAATAATTTTTTACTATCGCAAGTTTTAATTGCGCCAGGGATTGCCTTTTCTATAGTAAATTATTAAAAAAATAATTTTCTACTGTCGCAAATTTTAAATACGCCAGGGATTGCCTTTTCTATAGTAAATTATTCAAAAAATAATTTTCTACTGTCGCAAATTGTAATTGCGCCAGGGATTGCCTTTTCTATAGTAAATTATTCAAAAAATAATTGTGTACTGTCGCAAATTCTAATTACGCCAGGGATTGCCTTTTCTATAGTAAATTATTCAAAAAATAATGTTTTAATGTCGCAAATTTTAATTACGCCAGGGATTGCCTTTTCTATAGTAAATTATACAAAAAAATAATTTTCTACTCTCGCAAATTTTAATTACGCCAGGGATTGCATTTTCTATAGTAAATTATTCAAAAAATAATTTTCAACTGTCGCAAATTTTAATTACGCCAGGGACTGCCTATTCTATAGTAAATTATTCAAAAAATAATTTTCAACTGTCGCAAATTTTAATTGCGCCAGGGATTGCCTTTTCTATAGTAAATTATTCAAAAAATAATTTTCAACTGTCGCAAATTTTAATTACGCCAGGGATTGCCTTTTCTATAGTAAATTATTCAAAAAATAATTTTCTACTGTCGCAAATTTTAATTACGCCAGGGATTGCCTTTTCTATAGTAAATTATTCAAAAAATAATTTTCAACTGTCGCAAATTTTAATTACGCCAGGGATTGCCTTTTCTATAGTAAATTATTCAAAAAATAATTTTTTACTGTCGCAAATTTTAAATACGCCAGGGATTGCCTTTTCTATAGTAAATTATTCAAAAAATAATTTTCTACTGTCGCAAATTTTAAATACGCCAGGGATTGCCTTTTCTATAGTAAATTATTCAAAAAATAATTTTTTACTATCGCAAGTTTTAATTGCGCCAGGGATTGCCTTTTCTATAGTAAATTATTAAAAAAATAATTTTCTACTGTCGCAAATTTTAAATACGCCAGGGATTGCCTTTTCTATAGTAAATTATTCAAAAAATAATTTTCTACTGTCGCAAATTGTAATTGCGCCAGGGATTGCCTTTTCTATAGTAAATTATTCAAAAAATAATTGTGTACTGTCGCAAATTCTAATTACGCCAGGGATTGCCTTTTCTATAGTAAATTATTCAAAAAATAATGTTTTAATGTCGCAAATTTTAATTACGCCAGGGATTGCCTTTTCTATAGTAAATTATACAAAAAAATAATTTTCTACTCTCGCAAATTTTAATTACGCCAGGGATTGCATTTTCTATAGTAAATTATTCAAAAAATAATTTTCAACTGTCGCAAATTTTAATTACGCCAGGGACTGCCTATTCTATAGTAAATTATTCAAAAAATAATTTTCAACTGTCGCAAATTTTAATTGCGCCAGGGATTGCCTTTTCTATAGTAAATTATTCAAAAAATAATTTTATACTGTCGCAAATTTTAATTACGCCAGGGATTGCCTTTTCTATAGTAAATTATTCAAAAAATAATTTTCAACTGTCGCAAATTTTAATTGCGCCAGTGATTGCCTTTTCTACAGTAAATTATTCAAAAAATAATTTTATACTGTCGCAAATTTTAAATAAGCCAGGGATTGCCTTTTCTATAGTAAATTATTCAAAAAATAATTTTATACTGTCGCAAATTTTAAATACGCCAGGGATTGCCTTTTCTATAGTAAATTATTCAAAAAATAATTTTTTACTGTCGCAAATTTTAAATGCGCCGGGGATTGCCTTTTCTATAGTAAATTATTCAAAAAATAATTTTCAACTGTCGCAAATTTTAATTACGCCAGGGATTGCCTTTTCTATAGTAAATTATTCAAAAAATAATTTTCAACTGTCGCAAATTTTAATTACGCTAGGGATTGCCTTTTCTATAGTAAATTATTCAAAAAATAATTTTCTACTGTCGCAAATTTTAGTTAGGCCAGGGATTGCCTTTTCTATAGTAAATTATTCAAAAAATAATTTTCAACTGTCGCAAATTTTAATTACGCCAGGGATTGCCTTTTCTATAGTAAATTATTCAAAAAATAATTTTCTACTATCGCAAATTTTAATTACGCCAGGGATTGCCTTTTCTATAGTAAATTATTCAAAAAATAATTTTCAACTGTCGCAAATTTTAATTGCGCCAGGGATTACCTTTTCTATAGTAAATTATTCAAAAAATAATTTTATACTGTCGCAAATTTTAATTACGCCAGGGATTGCCTTTTCTATAGTAAATTATTCAAAAAATAATTTTCAACTGTCGCAAATTTTAATTACGCTAGGGATTGCCTTTTCTATAGTAAATTATTCAAAAAATAATTTTCTACTGTCGCAAATTTTAGTTAGGCCAGGGATTGCCTTTTCTATAGTAAATTATTCAAAAAATAATTTTCTACTGTCGCAAATTCTAATTACGCCAGGGATTGCCTTTTCTATAGTAAATTATTCAAAAAATAATGTTTTACTGTCGCAAATTTTAATTACGCCAGGGAATGCCTTTTCCATAGTAAATTATTCAAAAAATTATTTTCTACTGTCGCAAATTTTAAATACGCCAGGGATTGCCTTTTCTATAGTAAATTATTCAAAAAATAATTTTCAACTGTCGCAAATTTTAATTACGCCAGGGATTGCCTTTTCTATAGTAAATTATTCAAAAAATAATTTTCAACTGTCGCAAATTTTAATTGCGCCTTTTCTATAGTAAATTATTCAAAAAATAATTTTATACTGTCGCAAATTTTAATTACGCCAGGGATTGCCTTTTCTATAGTAAATTATTCAAAAAATAATTTTCAACTGTCGCAAATTTTAATTGCGCCAGTGATTGCCTTTTCTATAGTAAATTATTCAAAAAATAATTTTATACTGTCGCAAATTTTAAATACGCCAGGGATTGCCTTTTCTATAGT
This sequence comes from Dioctria linearis, assembly GCA_963930735.1. Classification (NCBI taxonomy): domain Eukaryota; kingdom Metazoa; phylum Arthropoda; class Insecta; order Diptera; family Asilidae; genus Dioctria; species Dioctria linearis. Next base: position 31,875 of record CAWVNZ010000057.1, read on the forward strand.
AAATTATTCAAAAAATAATTTTATACTGTCGCAAATTTTAAATACGCCAGGGATTGCCTTTTCTATAGTAAATTATTCAAAAAATAATTTTTTACTGTCGCAAATTTTAAGTGCGCCAGGGATTGCCTTTTCTATAGTAAATTATTCAAAAAATAATTTTTTACTGTCGCAAATTTTAATTACGCCAGGGATTGCCTTTTCTATAGTAAATTATTCAAAAAATAATTTTCAACTGTCGCAAATTTTAATTACGCCAGGGATTGCCTTTTCTATAGTAAATTATTCAAAAAATAATTTTCAACTGTCGCAAATTTTAATTGCGCCTTTTCTATAGTAAATTATTCAAAAAATAATTTTATACTGTCGCAAATTTTAATTACGCCAGGGATTGCCTTTTCTATAGTAAATTATTCAAAAAATAATTTTCAACTGTCGCAAATTTTAATTGCGCCAGTGATTGCCTTTTCTATAGTAAATTATTCAAAAAATAATTTTATACTGTCGCAAATTTTAAATACGCCAGGGATTGCCTTTTCTATAGTAAATTATTCAAAAAATAATTTTATACTGTCGCAAATTTTAAATACGCCAGCGATTGCCTTTTCTATAGTAAATTATTCAAAAAATAATTTTTTACTGTCGCAAATTTTAAGTGCGCCAGGGATTGCCTTTTCTATAGTAAATTATTCAAAAAATAATTTTTTACTCTCGCTAATTTTAAATACGCCAGGGATTGCCTTTTCTATAGTAAATTATTCAAAAAATAATTTTATACTGTCGCAAATTTTAAATACGCCAGGGATTGCCTTTTCTATAGTAAATTATTCAAAAAATAATTTTTTACTGTCGCAAATTTTAAGTGCGCCAGGGATTGCCTTTTCTATAGTAAATTATTCAAAAAATAATTTTTTACTGTCGCAAATTTTAATTACGCCAGGGATTGCCTTTTCTATAGTAAATTATTCAAAAAATAATTTTCAACTGTCGCAAATTTTAATTACGCCAGGGATTGCCTTTTCTATAGTAAATTATTCAAAAAATAATTTTCTACTGTCGCAAATTTTAATTACGCCAGGGATTGCCTTTTCTATAGTAAATTATTCAAAAAATAATTTTATACTGTCGCAAATTTTAATTACGCCAGGGATTGCCTTTTCTATAGTAAATTATTCAAAAAATATTTTTTTACTGTCGCAAATTTCAAATCCGCCAGGGATTGCCTTTTCTATAGTAAATTATTCAAAAAATAATTTTTTACTATCGCAAGTTTTAATTGCGCCAGGGATTGCCTTTTCTATAGTAAATTATTCAAAATATAATTTTCTACTGTCGCAAATTTTAAATACGCCAGGGATTGCCTTTTCTATAGTAAATTATTCAAAAAATTATTTTCTACTGTCGCAAATTGTAATTGCGCCAGGGATTGCCCTTTCTATAGTAAATTAATCAAAAAATAATTTTGTACTGTCGCAAATTCTAATTACGCCAGGGATTGCCTTTTCTATAGTAAATTATTCAAAAAATAATGTTTTAATGTCGCAAATTTTAATTACGCCAGGGATTGCCTTTTCTATAGTAAATTATACAAAAAAATAATTTTCTACTCTCGCAAATTTTAATTACGCCAGGGATTGCCTTTTCTATAGTAAATTATCCAAAAAATTATTTTCAACTGTCGCAAATTTTAATTACGCCAGGGATTGCCTATTCTATAGTAAATTATTCAAAAAATAATTTTCAACTGTCGCAAATTTTAATTGCGCCAGGGATTGCCTTTTCTATAGTAAATTATTCAAAAAATAATTTTATACTGTCGCAAATTTTAATTACGCCAGGGATTGCCTTTTCTATAGTAAATTATTCAAAAAATAATTTTCAACTGTCGCAAATTTTAATTGCGCCAGTGATTGCCTTTTCTACAGTAAATTATTCAAAAAATAATTTTATACTGTCGCAAATTTTAAATAAGCCAGGGATTGCCTTTTCTATAGTAAATTATTCAAAAAATAATTGTATACTGTCGCAAATTTTAAATACGCCAGGGATTGCCTTTTCTATAGTAAATTATTCAAAAAATAATTTTTTACTGTCGCAAATTTTAAGTGCGCCGGGGATTGCCTTTTCTATAGTAAATTATTCAAAAAATAATTTTCAACTGTCGCAAATTTTAATTACGCCAGGGATTGCCTTTTCTATAGTAAATTATTCAAAAAATAATTTTCAACTGTCGCAAATTTTAATTACGCTAGGGATTGCCTTTTCTATAGTAAATTATTCAAAAAATAATTTTCTACTGTCGCAAATTTTAGTTAGGCCAGGGATTGCCTTTTCTATAGTAAATTATTCAAAAAATAATTTTCAACTGTCGCAAATTTTAATTACGCCAGGGATTGCCTTTTCTATAGTAAATTATTCAAAAAATAATTTTCTACTATCGCAAATTTTAATTACGCCAGGGATTGCCTTTTCTATAGTAAATTATTCAAAAAATAATTTTCAACTGTCGCAAATTTTAATTACGCCAAGGATTGCCTTTTCTATAGTAAATTATTCAAAAAATAATTTTTTACTGTCGCAAATTTTAAAAACGCCAGGGATTGCCTTTTCTATAGTAAATTATTAAAAAAATAATTTTCAACTGTCGCAAATTATAATTACGCCAGGGATTGCCTTTTCTATAGCAAATTATTCAAAAAATAATTTTCTACTGTCGCAAATTTTAATTACGCCAGGGATTGCCTTTTCTATAGTAAATTATTCAAAAAATAATTTTCAACTGTCGCAAATTTTAATTACGCCAGGGATTGCCTTTTCTATAGTAAATTATTCAAAAAATAATTTTCTACTGTCGCAAATTTTAATTACGCCAGGGATTGCCTTTTCTATAGTAAATTATTCAAAAAATAATTTTCAACTGTCGCAAATTTTAATTACGCCAGGGATTGCCTTTTCTATAGTAAATTATTCAAAAAATAATTTTTTACTGTCGCAAATTTTAAATACGCCAGGGATTGCCTTTTCTATAGTAAATTATTCAAAAAATAATTTTATACTGTCGCAAATTTTAAATACGCCAGGGATTGCCTTTTCTATAGTAAATTATTCAAAAAATAATTTTTTACTGTCGCAAATTTTAAGTGCGCCGGGGATTGCCTTTTCTATAGTAAATTATTCAAAAAATAATTTTCAACTGTCGCAAATTTTAATTACGCCAGGGATTGCCTTTTCTATAGTAAATTATTCAAAAAATAATTTTCAACTGTCGCAAATTTTAATTACGCTAGGGATTGCCTTTTCTATAGTAAATTATTCAAAAAATAATTTTCTACTGTCGCAAATTTTAGTTAGGCCAGGGATTGCCTTTTCTATAGTAAATTATTCAAAAAATAATTTTCAACTGTCGCAAATTTTAATTACGCCAGGGATTGCCTTTTCTATAGTAAATTATTCAAAAAATAATTTTCTACTATCGCAAATTTTAATTACGCCAGGGATTGCCTTTTCTATAGTAAATTATTCAAAAAATAATTTTCAACTGTCGCAAATTTTAATTACGCCAAGGATTGCCTTTTCTATAGTATATTATTCAAAAAATAATTTTTTACTGTCGCAAATTTTAAAAACGCCAGGGATTGCCTTTTCTATAGTAAATTATTAAAAAAATAATTTTCAACTGTCGCAAATTATAATTACGCCAGGGATTGCCTTTTCTATAGCAAATTATTCAAAAAATAATTTTCTACTGTCGCAAATTTTAATTACGCCAGGGATTGCCTTTTCTATAGTAAATTATTCAAAAAATAATTTTCAACTGTCGCAAATTTTAATTACGCCAGGGATTGCCTTTTCTATAGTAAATTATTCAAAAAATAATTTTCTACTGTCGCAAATTTTAATTACGCCAGGGATTGCCTTTTCTATAGTAAATTATTCAAAAAATAATTTTCAACTGTCGCAAATTTTAATTACGCCAGGGATTGCCTTTTCTATAGTAAATTATTCAAAAAATAATTTTTTACTGTCGCAAATTTTAAATACGCCAGGGATTGCCTTTTCTATAGTAAATTATTCAAAAATAATTTTCTACTGTCGCAAATTTTAAATACGCCAGGGATTGCCTTTTCTATAGTAAATTATTCAAAAAATAATTTTTTACTATCGCAAGTTTTAATTGCGCCAGGGATTGCTTTTCTATAGTAAATTATTAAAAAAATAATTTTCTACTGTCGCAAATTTTAAATACGCCAGGGATTGCCTTTTCTATAGTAAATTATTCAAAAAATAATTTTTTACTGTCGCAAATTTTAAAAACGCCAGGGATTGCCTTTTCTATAGTAAATTATTAAAAAAATAATTTTCAACTGTCGCAAATTATAATTACGCCAGGGATTGCCTTTTCTATAGCAAATTATTCAAAAAATAATTTTCTACTGTCGCAAATTTTAATTACGCCAGGGATTGCCTTTTCTATAGTAAATTATTCAAAAAATAATTTTCAACTGTCGCAAATTTTAATTACGCCAGGGATTGCCTTTTCTATAGTAAATTATTCAAAAAATAATTTTTTACTATCGCAAGTTTTAATTGCGCCAGGGATTGCTTTTCTATAGTAAATTATTAAAAAAATAATTTTCTACTGTCGCAAATTTTAAATACGCCAGGGATTGCCTTTTCTATAGTAAATTATTCAAAAAATAATTTTTTACTATCGCAAGTTTTAATTGCGCCAGGGATTGCTTTTCTATAGTAAATTATTAAAAAAATAATTTTCTACTGTCGCAAATTTTAAATACGCCAGGGATTGCCTTTTCTATAGTAAATTATTCAAAAAATAATTTTTTACTGTCGCAAATTTTAAAAACGCCAGGGATTGCCTTTTCTATAGTAAATTATTAAAAAAATAATTTTCAACTGTCGCAAATTATAATTACGCCAGGGATTGCCTTTTCTATAGTAAATTATTCAAAAAATAATTTTCAACTGTCGCAAATTTTAATTACGCCAGGGATTGCCTTTTCTATAGTAAATTATTCAAAAAATAATTTTCTACTATCGCAAATTTTAATTACGCCAGGGATTGCCTTTTCTATAGTAAATTATTCAAAAAATAATTTTCAACTGTCGCAAATTTTAATTACGCCAAGGATTGCCTTTTCTATAGTAAATTATTCAAAAAATAATTTTTTACTGTCGCAAATTTTAAAAACGCCAGGGATTGCCTTTTCTATAGTAAATTATTAAAAAAATAATTTTCAACTGTCGCAAATTATAATTACGCCAGGGATTGCCTTTTCTATAGCAAATTATTCAAAAAATAATTTTCTACTGTCGCAAATTTTAATTACGCCAGGGATTGCCTTTTCTATAGTAAATTATTCAAAAAATAATTTTCAACTGTCGCAAATTTTAATTACGCCAGGGATTGCCTTTTCTATAGTAAATTATTCAAAAAATAATTTTCTACTGTCGCAAATTTTAATTACGCCAGGGATTGCCTTTTCTATAGTAAATTATTCAAAAAATAATTTTCAACTGTCGCAAATTTTAATTACGCCAGGGATTGCCTTTTCTATAGTAAATTATTCAAAAAATAATTTTTTACTGTCGCAAATTTTAAATACGCCAGGGATTGCCTTTTCTATAGTAAATTATTCAAAAAATAATTTTATACTGTCGCAAATTTTAAATACGCCAGGGATTGCCTTTTCTATAGTAAATTATTCAAAAAATAATTTTTTACTGTCGCAAATTTTAAGTGCGCCGGGGATTGCCTTTTCTATAGTAAATTATTCAAAAAATAATTTTCAACTGTCGCAAATTTTAATTACGCCAGGGATTGCCTTTTCTATAGTAAATTATTCAAAAAATAATTTTCAACTGTCGCAAATTTTAATTACGCTAGGGATTGCCTTTTCTATAGTAAATTATTCAAAAAATAATTTTCTACTGTCGCAAATTTTAGTTAGGCCAGGGATTGCCTTTTCTATAGTAAATTATTCAAAAAATAATTTTCAACTGTCGCAAATTTTAATTACGCCAGGGATTGCCTTTTCTATAGTAAATTATTCAAAAAATAATTTTCTACTATCGCAAATTTTAATTACGCCAGGGATTGCCTTTTCTATAGTAAATTATTCAAAAAATAATTTTCAACTGTCGCAAATTTTAATTACGCCAAGGATTGCCTTTTCTATAGTATATTATTCAAAAAATAATTTTTTACTGTCGCAAATTTTAAAAACGCCAGGGATTGCCTTTTCTATAGTAAATTATTAAAAAAATAATTTTCAACTGTCGCAAATTATAATTACGCCAGGGATTGCCTTTTCTATAGCAAATTATTCAAAAAATAATTTTCTACTGTCGCAAATTTTAATTACGCCAGGGATTGCCTTTTCTATAGTAAATTATTCAAAAAATAATTTTCAACTGTCGCAAATTTTAATTACGCCAGGGATTGCCTTTTCTATAGTAAATTATTCAAAAAATAATTTTCTACTGTCGCAAATTTTAATTACGCCAGGGATTGCCTTTTCTATAGTAAATTATTCAAAAAATAATTTTCAACTGTCGCAAATTTTAATTACGCCAGGGATTGCCTTTTCTATAGTAAATTATTCAAAAAATAATTTTTTACTGTCGCAAATTTTAAATACGCCAGGGATTGCCTTTTCTATAGTAAATTATTCAAAAAATAATTTTCTACTGTCGCAAATTTTAAATACGCCAGGGATTGCCTTTTCTATAGTAAATTATTCAAAAAATAATTTTTTACTATCGCAAGTTTTAATTGCGCCAGGGATTGCTTTTCTATAGTAAATTATTAAAAAAATAATTTTCTACTGTCGCAAATTTTAAATACGCCAGGGATTGCCTTTTCTATAGTAAATTATTCAAAAAATAATTTTCTACTGTCGCAAATTGTAATTGCGCCAGGGATTGCCTTTTCTATAGTAAATTATTCAAAAAATAATTGTGTACTGTCGCAAATTCTAATTACGCCAGGGATTGCCTTTTCTATAGTAAATTATTCAAAAAATAATGTTTTAATGTCGCAAATTTTAATTACGCCAGGGATTGCCTTTTCTATAGTAAATTATACAAAAAAATAATTTTCTACTCTCGCAAATTTTAATTACGCCAGGGATTGCATTTTCTATAGTAAATTATTCAAAAAATAATTTTCAACTGTCGCAAATTTTAATTACGCCAGGGACTGCCTATTCTATAGTAAATTATTCAAAAAATAATTTTCAACTGTCGCAAATTTTAATTGCGCCAGGGATTGCCTTTTCTATAGTAAATTATTCAAAAAATAATTTATACTGTCGCAAATTTTAATTACGCCAGGGATTGCCTTTTCTATAGTAAATTATTCAAAAAATAATTTTCAACTGTCGCAAATTTTAATTGCGCCAGTGATTGCCTTTTCTACAGTAAATTATTCAAAAAATAATTTTATACTGTCGCAAATTTTAAATAAGCCAGGGATTGCCTTTTCTATAGTAAATTATTCAAAAAATAATTTTATACTGTCGCAAATTTTAAATACGCCAGGGATTGCCTTTTCTATAGTAAATTATTCAAAAAATAATTTTTTACTGTCGCAAATTTTAAATGCGCCGGGGATTGCCTTTTCTATAGTAAATTATTCAAAAAATAATTTTCAACTGTCGCAAATTTTAATTACGCCAGGGATTGCCTTTTCTATAGTAAATTATTCAAAAAATAATTTTCAACTGTCGCAAATTTTAATTAAGCTAGGGATTGCCTTTTCTATAGTAAATTATTCAAAAAATAATTTTCTACTGTCGCAAATTTTAGTTAGGCCAGGGATTGCCTTTTATATAGTAAATTATTCAAAAAATAATTTTCAACTGTCGCAAATTTTAATTACGCCAGGGATTGCCTTTTCTATAGTAAATTATTCAAAAAATAATTTTCTACTATCGCAAATTTTAATTACGCCAGGGATTGCCTTTTCTATAGTAAATTATTCAAAAAATAATTTTCAACTGTCGCAAATTTTAATTACGCCAAGGATTGCCTTTTCTATAGTAAATTATTCAAAAAATAATTTTTTACTGTCGCAAATTTTAAAAACGCCAGGGATTGCCTTTTCTATAGTAAATTATTAAAAAAATAATTTTCAACTGTCGCAAATTATAATTACGCCAGGGATTGCCTTTTCTATAGTAAATTATTCAAAAAATAATTTTCTACTGTCGCAAATTTTAATTACGCCAGGGATTGCCTTTTCTATAGTAAATTATTCAAAAAATAATTTTCAACTGTCGCAAATTTTAATTACGCCAGGGATTGCCTTTTCTATAGTAAATTATTCAAAAAATAATTTTCTACTGTCGCAAATTTTAATTACGCCAGGGATTGCCTTTTCTATAGTAAATTATTCAAAAAATAATTTTCAACTGTCGCAAATTTTAATTACGCCAGGGATTGCCTTTTCTATAGTAAATTATTCAAAAAATAATTTTTTACTGTCGCAAATTTTAAATACGCCAGGGATTGCCTTTTCTATAGTAAATTATTCAAAAAATAATTTTCTACTGTCGCAAATTTTAAATACGCCAGGAATTGCCTTTTCTATAGTAAATTATTCAAAAAATAATTTTATACTGTCGCAAATTTTAATTACGCCAGGGATTGCCTTTTCTATAGTAAATTATTCAAAAATAATTTCATACTGTCGGAAATTTTAAATACGCCAGGGATTGCCTTTTCTATAGTAAATTATTCAAAAAATAATTTTTTACTGTCGCAAATTTTAAGTGCGCCAGGGAATGCCTTTTCTATAGTAAATTATTCAAAAAATAATTTTCAACTGTCGCAAATTTTAATTACGCCAGGGATTGCCTTTTCTATAGTAAATTATTCAAAAAATAATTTTCTACTGTCGCAAATTTTAAGTGCGCCAGGGATTGCCTTTTCTATAGTAAATTATTCAAAAAATAATTTTCAACTGTCGCAAATTTTAATTACGCCAGGGATTGCCTTTTCTATAGTAAATTATTCAAAAATAATTTTCTACTGTCGCAAATTTTAATTACGCCAGGGATTGCCTTTTCTATAGTAAATTATTAAAAAAATAATTTTCAACTGTCGCAAATTTTACTTACGCCAGGGATTGCCTTTTCTATAGTAAATTATTCAAAAAATAATTTTCTACTGTCGCAAATTTTAATTACGCCAGGGATTGCCTTTTCTATAGTAAATTATTCAAAAAATAATTTTCAACTGTCGCAAATTTTAATTACGCCAGGGATTGCCTTTTCTATAGTAAATTATTCAAAAAATAATTTTTTACTGTCGCAAATTTTAAATACGCCAGGGATTGCCTTTTCTATAGTAAATTATTCAAAAAATAATTTTCTACTGTCGCAAATTTTAATTATGCCAGGGATTGCCTTTTCTATAGTAAATTATTCAAAAAATAATTTTCTACTGTCGCAAATTGTAATTGCGCCAGGGATTGCCTTTTCTACAGTAAATTATTCAAAAAATAATTTTCTACTGTCGCAAATTTTAATTACGCCAGGTATTGCCTTTTCTATAGTAAATTATTCAAAAAATAATTTTATACTGTCGCAAATTTTAAATACGCCAGGGATTGCCTTTTCTATAGTAAATTATTCAAAAAATAATTTTATACTGTCGCAAATTTTAATTACGCCAGGGATTGCCTTTTCTATAGTAAATTATTCAAAAAATAATTTTCTACTCTCGCAAATTTTAATTGCGCCAGGGATTGCCTTTTCTATAGTAAATTATTCAAAAAATAATTATCTACTGTCGCAAATTTTAAATACGCCAGGGATTGCCTTTTCTATAGTAAATTATTCAAAAAATAATTTTCTACTGTCGCAAATTGTAATTGCGCCAGGGATTGCCTTTTCTATAGTAAATTATACAAAATATAATTTTCTACTGTCGCAAATTTTAATTACGCCAGGAATTGCCTTTTCTATAGTAAATTATTCAAAAAATAATTTTATACTGTCGCAAATTTTAAATACGCCAGGGATTGCCTTTTCTATAGTAAATTATTCCAAAAATAATTTTTTACTATCGCAAGTTTTAATTGCGCCAGGGGTTGCCTTTTCTATAGTAAATTATTCAAAAAATAATTTTTTACTGTCGCAAATTTTAATTACGCCAGGGATTGCCTTTCCTATAGTAAATTATTCAAAAAATAATTTTATACTGTCGCAAATTTTAATTACGCCAGGGATTGCCTTTTCTATAGTAAATTATTCAAAAAATAATTTTCAACTGTCGCAAATTTTAATTACGCCAGGGATTGCCTTTTCTGTAGTAAATTATTCAAAAAATAATTTTTTACTGTCGCAAATTTTAAGTGCGCCAGAGATTGCCTTTTCTATAGTAAATTATTCAAAAAATAATTTTATACTGTCGCAAATTTTAATTACGCCAGGGATTGCCTTTTCTATAGTAAATTATTCAAAAAATAATTTTCTACTGTCGCAAATTTTAATTACGCCAGGGATTGCCTTTTCTATAGTAAATTATTCAAAAAATAATTTTATACTGTCGCAAATTTTAATTACGCCAGGGATTGCCTTTTCTATAGTAAATTATTCAAAAAATAATTTTATACTGTCGCAAATTTTAATTACGCCAGGGATTGCCTTTTCTATAGTAAATTATTCAAAAAATAATTTTCAACTGTCGCAAATTTTAATTACGCCAGGGATTGCCTTTTCTATAGTAAATTATTCAAAAAATAATTTTATACTGTCGCAAATTTTAATTACGCCAGGGATTGCCTTTTCTATAGTAAATAATTCAAAAAATAACATTCAACTGTCGCAAATTTTAATTGCGCCAGGGATTGCCTTTTCTATAGTAAATTATTCAAAAAATAATTTTTTACTGTCGCAAATTTTAAATACGCCAGGGATTGCCTTTTCTATAGTAAATTTTGCAAAAAAATAATTTTTTACTGTCGCAAATTTTAAATATACCAGGGATTGCCTTTTATATAGTAAATTTCTCACAAATTAATTTTTTACTGTTGCAAATTTTAAATACGCCAGGGATTGCCTTTTCTATAGTAAATTATTTAACAAATAATTTTCTACTGTCGCAAATTTTAATTACGCCAGGGATTGCCTTTTCTATAGTAAATTATTCAAAAAATAATTTTCTACTGTCGCAAATTTTAATTGCGCCAGGGATTGCCTTTTCTATTGTAAATTATTCAAAAAATAATTTTTTACTGTCGCAAATTTTAAATACGCCAGGGATTGCATTTTCTATAGTAAATTTTGCAAAAAAAATAATTTTTTACTTTCGCAAATTTTAAATATCCCAGGGATTGCCTTTTCTATAGTAAATTTCTCACAAATTAATTTTTTACTGTCGCAAATTTTAATTACGCCAGGGATTGCCTTTTCTATAGTAAATTATTCAAAAAATAATTTTCTACTGTCGCAAATTTTAAATATCCCAGGGATTGCCTTTTCTATAGTAAATTTCTCACAAATTAATTTTTTACTGTCGCAAATTTTAAATACGCCAGGGATTGCCTTTTCTATAGTAAATTATTCAAAAATAATTTTATACTGTCGCAAATTTTAATTACGCCAGGGATTGCCTTTTCTATAGTAAATTATTCAAAAAATAATTTTATACTGTCGCAAATTTTAAATACGCCAGGGATTGCCTTTTCTATAGTAAATTATTCAAAAAATAATTTTATACTGTCGCAAATTTTAATTACGCCAGGGATTGCCTTTTCTATAGTAAATTATTCAAAAAATAATTTTCAACTGTCGCAAATTTTAATTGCGCCAGGGATTGCCTTTTCTATAGTAAATTATTCAAAAAATAATTTTATACTGTCGCAAATTTTAATTACGCCAGGGATTGCCTTTTCTACAGTAAATTATTCAAAAAATAATTTTCAACTGTCGCAAATTTTAAATATCCCAGGGATTGCCTTTTCTATAGTAAATTATTCAAAAAATAATTTTTTACTGTCGCAAATTTTAAATATCCCAGGGATTGCCTTTTCTATAGTAAATTATTCAAAAAATAATTTTTTACTGTCGCAAATTTTAATTACGCCAGGGATTGCCTTTTCTACAGTAAATTATTCAAAAAATAATTTTTTACTATCGCAAGTTTTAATTGCGCCAGGGATTGCCTTTTCTACAGTAAATTTTTCAAAATATTAATTTTTTACTGTCGCAAATTTTAAATACGCCAGGTATTGCCTTTTCTATAGTAAATTATTCAAAAAATAATTTTCTACTGTCGCAAATTTTAATTACGCCAGGGATTGCCTTTTCTATAGTAAATTATTCAAAAAATAATTTTTTACTGTCGCAAATTTTAATTGCGCCAGGGATTGCCTTTTCTATAGTAAATTATTCAAAAAATAATTTTATACTGTCGCAAATTTTAATTGCGCCAGGGATTGCCTTTTCTATAGTAAATTATTCAAAAAATAATTTTTTACTGTCGCAAATTTTAATTGCGCCAGGGATTGCCTTTTCTACAGTAAATTAATCAAAAAATAATTTTATACTGTCGCAAATTTTAAATACGCCAGGGATTGCCTTTTCTATAGTAAATTATTCAAAAATAATTTTCAACTGTCGCAACTTTTAAATATCCCAGGGATTGCCTTTTCTATAGTAAATTATTCAAAAAATAATTTTTTACTGTCGGAAATTTTAAATATCACAGGGATTGCCTTTTCTATAGTAAATTATTCAAAAAATAATTTTTTACTGTCGCAAATTTTAATTACGCCAGGGATTGCCTTTTCTACAGTAAATTATTCAAAAAATAATTTTTTACTATCGCAAGTTTTAATTGCGCCAGGGATTGCCTTTTCTACAGTAAATTTTTCAAAATATTAATTTTTTACTGTCGCAAATTTTAAATACGCCAGGAATTGCCTTTTCTATAGTAAATTATTCAAAAAATAATTTTCTACTGTCGCAAATCTTAATTGCGCCAGGGATTACCTTTTCTATTGTAAATTATTCAAAAAATAATTTTTTACTGTCGCAAATTTTAATTGCGCCAGGGATTGCCTTTTCTACAGTAAATTTTGCAAAAAATAATTTTCTACTGTCGCAAATTTTAGTTACGCCACGGATTGCCTTTTCTATAGTAAATTTTGCAAAAAATAATTTTTTACTGTCGCAAATTTTAAGTGCGCCAGGGATTGCCTTTTCTATAGTAAATTATTCAAAAAATAATTTTCAACTGTCGCAAATTTAAAATACGCTAGGGATTGCCTTTTCTATAGTAAATTATTCAAAAAATAATTTTCTACTGTCGCAAATTTTAATTACGCCAGGGATTGCCTTTTCTATAGTAAATTTCTCACAAATTAATTTTTTACTGTCGCAAATTTTAAATACGCCAGGGATTGCCTTTTCTATAGTAAATTATTCAAAAAATAATTTTTTACTGTCGCAAATTTTAAGTGCGCCAGGGATTGCCTTTTCTACAGTAAATTATTCAAAAAATAATTTTTTACTGTCGCAAATTTCAAATCCGCCAGGGATTGCCTTTTCTATAGTAAATTATTCAAAAAATAATTTTTTACTATCGCAAGTTTTAATTGCGCCAGGGATTGCCTTTTCTACAGTAAATTTTTCAAAATATTAATTTTTTACTGTCGCAAATTTTAATTACGCCAGGGATTGCTTTTTCTATAGTAAATTATTCAAAAAATAATTTTCTACTGTCGCAAATTTTAATTACGCCAGGGATTGCCTTTTCTATAGTAAATTATTCAAAAAATAATTTTATACTGTCGCAAATTTTAAATACGCCAGGGATTGCCTTTTCTATAGTAAATTATTCAAAAAATAATTTTCTACTGTCGCAAATTTTAATTGCGCCAGGGATTGCCTTTTCTATTGTAAATTATTCAAAAAATAATTTTTTACTGTCGCAAATTTTAAATACGCCAGGGATTGCATTTTCTATAGTAAATTTTGCAAAAAAAATAATTTTTTACTTTCGCAAATTTTAAATATCCCAGGGATTGCCTTTTCTATAGTAAATTTCTCACAAATTAATTTTTTACTGTCGCAAATTTTAAATACGCCAGGGATTGCCTTTTCTATAGTAAATTATTCAAAAAATAATTTTCTACTGTCGCAAATTTTAATTACGCCAGGGATTGCCTTTTCTATAGTAAATTATTCAAAAAATAATTTTCTACTGTCGCAAATTTTAAATATCCCAGGGATTGCCTTTTCTATAGTAAATTTCTCACAAATTAATTTTTTACTGTCGCAAATTTTAAATACGCCTGGGATTGCCTTTTCTATAGTAAATTATTCAAAAATAATTTTATACTGTCGCAAATTTTAATTACGCCAGGGATTGCCTTTTCTATAGTAAATTATTCAAAAAATAATTTTATACTGTCGCAAATTTTAAATACGCCAGGGATTGCCTTTTCTATAGTAAATTATTCAAAAAATAATTTTATACTGTCGCAAATTTTAATTACGCCAGGGATTGCCTTTTCTATAGTAAATTATTCAAAAAATAATTTTCAACTGTCGCAAATTTTAATTGCGCCAGGGATTGCCTTTTCTATAGTAAATTATTCAAAAAATAATTTTATACTGTCGCAAATTTTAATTACGCCAGGGATTGCCTTTTCTACAGTAAATTATTCAAAAAATAATTTTCAACTGTCGCAAATTTTAAATATCCCAGGGATTGCCTTTTCTATAGTAAATTATTCAAAAAATAATTTTTTACTGTCGCAAATTTTAAATATCCCAGGGATTGCCTTTTCTATAGTAAATTATTCAAAAAATAATTTTTTACTGTCGCAAATTTTAATTACTCCAGGGATTGCCTTTTCTACAGTAAATTATTCAAAAAAATAATTTTTTACTATCGCAAGTTTTAATTGCGCCAGGGATTGCCTTTTCTACAGTAAATTTTTCAAAATATTAATTTTTTTACTGTCGCAAATTTTAAATACGCCAGGTATTGCCTTTTCTATAGTAAATTATTCAAAAAATAATTTTCTACTGTCGCAAATTTTAATTACGCCAGGGATTGCCTTTTCTATAGTAAATTATTCAAAAAATAATTTTTTTACTGTCGCAAATTTTAATTGCGCCAGGGATTGCCTTTTCTATAGTAAATTATTCAAAAAATAATTTTATACTGTCGCAAATTTTAATTGCGCCAGGGATTGCCTTTTCTATAGTAAAATTATTCAAAAAATAATTTTTTACTGTCGCAAATTTTAATTGCGCCAGGGATTGCCTTTTCTACAGTAAAATTAATCAAAAAATAATTTTATACTGTCGCAAATTTTAAATACGCCAGGGATTGCCTTTTCTATAGTAAATTATTCAAAAATAATTTTCAACTGTCGCAACTTTTAAATATACCAGGGATTGCCTTTTCTATAGTAAATTATTCAAAAAATAATTTTTTACTGTCGGAAATTTTAAATATCCCAGGGATTGCCTTTTCTATAGTAAATTATTCAAAAAATAATTTTTTACTGTCGCAAATTTTAATTACGCCAGGGATTGCCTTTTCTACAGTAAATTATTCAAAAAATAATTTTTTTACTATCGCAAGTTTTAATTGCGCCAGGGATTGCCTTTTCTACAGTAAATTTTTCAAAATATTAATTTTTTACTGTCGCAAATTTTAAATACGCCAGGAATTGCCTTTTCTATAGTAAATTATTCAAAAAATAATTTTTCTACTGTCGCAAATCTTAATTGCGCCAGGGATTACCTTTTCTATTGTAAATTATTCAAAAAATAATTTTTTACTGTCGCAAATTTTAATTGCGCCAGGGATTGCCTTTTCTACAGTAAATTTTGCAAAAAATAATTTTCTACTGTCGCAAATTTTAGTTACGCCACGGATTGCCTTTTCTATAGTAAATTTTGCAAAAAATAATTTTTTACTGTCGCAAATTTTAAGTGCGCCAGGGATTGCCTTTTCTATAGTAAATTATTCAAAAAATAATTTTCAACTGTCGCAAATTTAAAATACGCTAGGGATTGCCTTTTCTATAGTAAATTATTAAAAAAATAATTTTCTACTGTCGCAAATTTTAATTACGCCAGGGATTGCCTTTTCTATAGTAAATTTCTCACAAATTAATTTTTTACTGTCGCAAATTTTAAATACGCCAGGGATTGCCTTTTCTATAGTAAATTATTCAAAAAATAATTTTTTACTGTCGCAAATTTTAAGTGCGCCAGGGATTGCCTTTTCTACAGTAAATTATTCAAAAAATAATTTTTTACTGTCGCAAATTTCAAATCCGCCAGGGATTGCCTTTTCTATAGTAAATTATTCAAAAAATAATTTTTTACTATCGCAAGTTTTAATTGCGCCAGGGATTGCCTATTTCTACAGTAAATTTTTCAAAATATTAATTTTTTACTGTCGCAAATTTTAATTACGCCAGGGATTGCTTTTTCTATAGTAAATTATTCAAAAAATAATTTTCTACTGTCGCAAATTTTAATTACGCCAGGGATTGCCTTTTCTATAGTAAATTATTCAAAAAATAATTTTATACTGTCGCAAATTTTAAATACGCCAGGGATTGCCTTTTCTATAGTAAATTATTCAAAAAATAATTTTCAACTGTCGCAAATTTTAATTACGCCAGGGATTGCCTTTTCTATAGTAAATTATTCAAAAAATAATTTTCAACTGTCGCAAATTTTAAATACGCCAGGGATTGCCTGTTCTATAGTAAATTATTCAAAAAAATAATTTTCTACTGTCGCAAAATTTAATTACGCCAGGGATTGCCTTTTCTATAGTAAATTATTCAAAAAATAATTTTTTACTATCGCAAGTTTTAATTGCGCCAGAGATTGCCTTTTCTATAGTAAATTATTCAAAAAATAATTTTTTACTGTCGCAAATTTTAATTACGCCAGGGATTGCCTTTTCTATAGTAAATTATTCAAAAAATAATTTTCTACTGTCGCAAATTTTAATTACGCCAGGGATTGCCTTTTCTATAGTAAATTATTCAAAAAATAATTTTCTACTGTCGCAAGTTTTAATTGCGCCAGGGATTGCCTTTTCTATAGTAAATTATTCAAAAAATAATTTTTTACTGTCGCAAATTTTAAATACGCCAGGGATTGCCTTTTCTACAGTAAATTTTGCAAAAAATAATTTTTTACTGTCGCAAATTTTAATTGCGCCAGGGATTGCCTTTTCTACAGTAAATTATTCAAAAAATAATTTTTTACTGTCGCAAATTTTAATTGCGCCAGGGATTGCCTTTTCTATAGTAAATTATTCAAAAAATAATTTTTTACTGTCGCAAATTTTAATTACGCCAGGGATTGCCTTTTCTATAGTAAATTATTCAAAAAATAATTTTATACTGTCGCAAATTTTAATTACGCCAGGGATTGCCTTTTCTATAGTAAATTATTCAAAAAATAATTTTTTACTGTCGCAAATTTTAAGTGCGCCAGGGATTGCCTTTTCTATAGTAAATTATTCATAAATAATTTTATACTGTCGCAAATTTTAATTACGCCAGGGTTTGCCTTTTCTATAGTAAATTATTCAAAAAATAACTTTCAACTGTCGCAAATTTTAATTACGCCAGGGATTGCCTTTTCTATAGTAAATTATTCAAAAAATAATTCTTTACTGTCGCAAATTTTAAGTGCGCCAGGGATTGCCTTTTCTATAGTAAATTATTCAAAAAATAGTTTTTTACTGTCGCAAATTTTAATTGCGCCAGGGATTGCCTTTTCTATAGTAAATTATAAAAAAAAAAAAATTTATACTGTCGCAAATTTTAATTACGCTAGGGATTGCCTTTTCTATAGTAAATTATTCAAAAAATAATTTTATACTGTCGCAAATTTTAAGTGCGCCAGGGATTGCCTTTTCTACAGTAAATTATTCAAAAAATAATTTTTTACTGTCGCAAATTTTAATTACGACAGGGATTGCCTTTTCTATAGTAAATTATTCAAAAAATAATTTTTTACTGTCGCAAATTTTAATTGCGCCAGGGATTGCCTTTTCTACAGTAAATTTTGCAAAAAATAATTTTCTACTGTCGCAAATTTTAATTACGCCAGGGATTGCCTTTTCTATAGTAAATTTTGCAAAAAATAATTTTTTACTGTCGCAAATTTTAAGTGCGCCAGGGATTGCCTTTTCTATAGTAAATTATTCAAAAAAATAATTTTTTACTGTCGCAAATTTTAATTACGCCAGGGATTGCCTTTTCTACAGTAAATTATTCAAAAAATAATTTTTTACTATCGCAAATTTTAAAAACGCCAGGGATTGCCTTTTCTATAGTAAATTATTAAAAAAATAATTTTCAACTGTCGCAAATTTTAGTTAGGCCAGGGATTGCCTTTTCTATAGTAAATTATTCAAAAAATAATTTTCAACTGTCGCAAATTTTAATTACGCCAGGGATTGCCTTTTCTATAGTAAATTATTCAAAAAATAATTTTCTACTATCGCAAATTTTAATTACGCCAGGGATTGCCTTTTCTATAGTAAATTATTCAAAAAATAATTTTCAACTGTCGCAAATTTTAATTACGCCAAGGATTGCCTTTTCTATAGTAAATTATTCAAAAAATAATTTTTTACTGTCGCAAATTTTAAAAACGCCAGGGATTGCCTTTTCTATAGTAAATTATTAAAAAAATAATTTTCAACTGTCGCAAATTATAATTACGCCAGGGATTGCCTTTTCTATAGCAAATTATTCAAAAAATAATTTTCTACTGTCGCAAATTTTAATTACGCCAGGGATTGCCTTTTCTATAGTAAATTATTCAAAAAATAATTTTCAACTGTCGCAAATTTTAATTACGCCAGGGATTGCCTTTTCTATAGTAAATTATTCAAAAAATAATTTTCTACTGTCGCAAATTTTAATTACGCCAGGGATTGCCTTTTCTATAGTAAATTATTCAAAAAATAATTTTCAACTGTCGCAAATTTTAATTACGCCAGGGATTGCCTTTTCTATAGTAAATTATTCAAAAAATAATTTTTTACTGTCGCAAATTTTAAATACGCCAGGGATTGCCTTTTCTATAGTAAATTATTCAAAAAATAATTTTCTACTGTCGCAAATTTTAAATACGCCAGGGATTGCCTTTTCTATAGTAAATTATTCAAAAAATAATTTTTTACTATCGCAAGTTTTAATTGCGCCAGGGATTGCCTTTTCTATAGTAAATTATTAAAAAAATAATTTTCTACTGTCGCAAATTTTAAATACGCCAGGGATTGCCTTTTCTATAGTAAATTATTCACAAAATAATTTTCTACTGTCGCAAATTGTAATTGCGCCAGGGATTGCCTTTTCTATAGTAAATTATTCAAAAAATAATTGTGTACTGTCGCAAATTCTAATTACGCCAGGGATTGCCTTTTCTATAGTAAATTATTCAAAAAATAATGTTTTAATGTCGCAAATTTTAATTACGCCAGGGATTGCCTTTTCTATAGTAAATTATACAAAAAAATAATTTTCTACTCTCGCAAATTTTAATTACGCCAGGGATTGCATTTTCTATAGTAAATTATTCAAAAAATAATTTTCAACTGTCGCAAAT
The DNA here is from genome assembly GCA_963930735.1 of Dioctria linearis. Classification (NCBI taxonomy): domain Eukaryota; kingdom Metazoa; phylum Arthropoda; class Insecta; order Diptera; family Asilidae; genus Dioctria; species Dioctria linearis. The sequence goes on from CAWVNZ010000057.1 coordinate 51,509, forward strand.
TTTAATTACGCCAGGGACTGCCTATTCTATAGTAAATTATTCAAAAAATAATTTTCAACTGTCGCAAATTTTAATTGCGCCAGGGATTGCCTTTTCTATAGTAAATTATTCAAAAAATAATTTTATACTGTCGCAAATTTTTATTACGCCAGGGATTGCCTTTTCTATAGTAAATTGTTCAAAAAATAATTTTCAACTGTCGCAAATTTTAATTGCGCCAGTGATTGCCTTTTCTACAGTAAATTATTCAAAAAATAATTTTATACTGTCGCAAATTTTAAATAAGCCAGGGATTGCCTTTTCTATAGTAAATTATTCAAAAAATAATTTTATACTGTCGCAAATTTTAAATACGCCAGGGATTGCCTTTTCTATAGTAAATTATTCAAAAAATAATTTTTTACTGTCGCAAATTTTAAGTGCGCCGGGGATTGCCTTTTCTATAGTAAATTATTCAAAAAATAATTTTCAACTGTCGCAAATTTTAATTACGCCAGGGATTGCCTTTTCTATAGTAAATTATTCAAAAAATAATTTTCAACTGTCGCAAATTTTAATTACGCTAGGGATTGCCTTTTCTATAGTAAATTATTCAAAAAATAATTTTCTACTGTCGCAAATTTTAGTTAGGCCAGGGATTGCCTTTTCTATAGTAAATTATTCAAAAAATAATTTTCAACTGTCGCAAATTTTAATTACGCCAGGGATTGCCTTTTCTATAGTAAATTATTCAAAAAATAATTTTCTACTATCGCAAATTTTAATTACGCCAGGGATTGCCTTTTCTATAGTAAATTATTCAAAAAATAATTTTCAACTGTCGCAAATTTTAATTACGCCAAGGATTGCCTTTTCTATAGTAAATTATTCAAAAAATAATTTTTTACTGTCGCAAATTTTAAAAACGCCAGGGATTGCCTTTTCTATAGTAAATTATTAAAAAAATAATTTTCAACTGTCGCAAATTATAATTACGCCAGGGATTGCCTTTTCTATAGTAAATTATTCAAAAAATAATTTTCTACTGTCGCAAATTTTAATTACGCCAGGGATTGCCTTTTCTATAGTAAATTATTCAAAAAATAATTTTCAACTGTCGCAAATTTTAATTACGCCAGGGATTGCCTTTTCTATAGTAAATTATTCAAAAAATAATTTTCTACTGTCGCAAATTTTAATTACGCCAGGGATTGCCTTTTCTATAGTAAATTATTCAAAAAATAATTTTCAACTGTCGCAAATTTTAATTACGCCAGGGATTGCCTTTTCTATAGTAAATTATTCAAAAAATAATTTTTTACTGTCGCAAATTTTAAATACGCCAGGGATTGCCTTTTCTATAGTAAATTATTCAAAAAATAATTTTCTACTGTCGCAAATTTTAAGTACGCCAGGAATTGCCTTTTCTATAGTAAATTATTCAAAAAATAATTTTATACTGTCGCAAATTTTAATTACGCCAGGGATTGCCTTTTCTATAGTAAATTATTCAAAAAATAATTTCATACTGTCGCAAATTTTAAATACGCCAGGGATTGCCTTTTCTATAGTAAATTATTCAAAAAATAATTTTTTACTGTCGCAAATTTTAAGTGCGCCAGGGAATGCCTTTTCTATAGTAAATTATTCAAAAAATAATTTTCAACTGTCGCAAATTTTAATTACGCCAGGGATTGCCTTTTCTATAGTAAATTATTCAAAAAATAATTTTCTACTGTCGCAAATTTTAAGTGCGCCAGGGATTGCCTTTTCTATAGTAAATTATTCAAAAAATAATTTTCAACTGTCGCAAATTTTAATTACGCCAGGGATTGCCTTTTCTATAGTAAATTATTCAAAAAATAATTTTCTACTGTCGCAAATTTTAATTACGCCAGGGATTGCCTTTTCTATAGTAAATTATTAAAAAAATAATTTTCAACTGTCGCAAATTTTACTTACGCCAGGGATTGCCTTTTCTATAGTAAATTATTCAAAAAATAATTTTCTACTGTCGCAAATTTTAATTACGCCAGGGATTGCCTTTTCTATAGTAAATTATTCAAAAAATAATTTTCAACTGTCGCAAATTTTTAATTACGCCAGGGATTGCCTTTTCTATAGTAAATTATTCAAAAAATAATTTTTTACTGTCGCAAATTTTAAATACGCCAGGGATTGCCTTTTCTATAGTAAATTATTCAAAAAATAATTTTCTACTGTCGCAAATTTTAATTATGCCAGGGATTGCCTTTTCTATAGTAAATTATTCAAAAAATAATTTTCTACTGTCGCAAATTGTAATTGCGCCAGGGATTGCCTTTTCTACAGTAAATTATTCAAAAAATAATTTTCTACTGTCGCAAATTTTAATTACGCCAGGTATTGCCTTTTCTATAGTAAATTATTCAAAAAATAATTTTATACTGTCGCAAATTTTAAATACGCCAGGGATTGCCCTTTTCTATAGTAAATTATTCAAAAAATAATTTTATACTGTCGCAAATTTTATTTACGCCAGGGATTGCCTTTTCTATAGTAAATTATTCAAAAAATAATTTTCTACTGTCGCAAATTTTAATTGCGCCAGGGATTGCCTTTTCTATAGTAAATTATTCAAAAAATAATTTTTTAATGTCGCAAATTTCAAATCCGCCAGGGATTGCCTTTTCTATAGTAAATTATTCAAAAAATAATTTTTTACTGTCGCAAATTTCAAATCCGCCAGGGATTGCCTTTTCTATAGTAAATTATGCAAAAAAATAATTTTCTACTATCGCAAATTTTAATTACGCCAGGGATTGCCTTTTCTATAGTAAATTATTCAAAAAATAATTTTTTACTGTCGCAAATTTTAATTACGCCAGGGATTGCCTTTTCTATAGTAAATTATTCAAAAAATAATTTTCTACTGTCGCAAATTTTAATTACGCCAGGGATTGCCTTTTCTATAGTAAATTATTCAAAAAAATAATTTTCAGCTGTCGCAAATTTTACTTACGCCAGGGATTGCCTTTTCTATAGTAAATTATTCAAAAAATAATTTTTTTACTGTCGCAAATTTTAATTACGCCAGGGATTGCCTTTTCTATAGTAAATTATTCAAAAAATAATTTTTTACTGTCGCAAATTTCACATCCGCCAGGGATTGCCTTTTCTATAGTAAATTATTCAAAAAATAATTTTTTACTATCGAAAGTTTTAATTGCGCCAGGGATTGCCTTTTCTATAGTAAATTATTCAAAAAATAATTATCTACTGTCGCAAATTTTAAATACGCCAGGGATTGCCTTTTCTATAGTAAATTATTCAAAAAATAATTTTCTACTGTCGCAAATTGTAATTGCGCCAGGGATTGCCTTTTCTATAGTAAATTATTCAAAAATATAATTTTCTACTGTCGCAAATTTTAATTACGCCAGGAATTGCCTTTTCTATAGTAAATTATTCAAAAAATAATTTTATACTGTCGCAAATTTTAAATACGCCAGGGATTGCCTTTTCTATAGTAAATTATTCCAAAAATAATTTTTTACTATCGCAAGTTTTAATTGCGCCAGGGATTGCCTTTTCTATAGTAAATTATTCAAAAAAATAATTTTTTACTGTCGCAAATTTTAATTACGCCAGGGATTGCCTTTCCTATAGTAAATTATTCAAAAAATAATTTTATACTGTCGCAAATTTTAATTACGCCAGGGATTGCCTTTTCTATAGTAAAATTATTCAAAAAATAATTTTCAACTGTCGCAAATTTTAATTACGCCAGGGATTGCCTTTTCTGTAGTAAATTATTCAAAAAATAATTTTTTTACTGTCGCAAATTTTAAGTGCGCCAGAGATTGCCTTTTCTATAGTAAATTATTCAAAAAATAATTTTATACTGTCGCAAATTTTAATTACGCCAGGGATTGCCTTTTCTATAGTAAATTATTCAAAAAATAATTTTCTACTGTCGCAAATTTTAATTACGCCAGGGATTGCCTTTTCTATAGTAAATTATTCAAAAAATAATTTTATACTGTCGCAAATTTTAATTACGCCAGGGATTACCTTTTCTATAGTAAATTATTCAAAAAAATAATTTTATACTGTCGCAAATTTTAATTACGCCAGGGATTGCCTTTTCTATAGTAAATTATTCAAAAAATAATTTTCAACTGTCGCAAATTTTAATTACGCCAGGGATTGCCTTTTCTATAGTAAATTATTCAAAAAAATAATTTTTATACTGTCGCAAATTTTAATTACGCCCAGGGATTGCCTTTTCTATAGTAAATTATTCAAAAAATAACATTCAACTGTCGCAAATTTTAATTGCGCCAGGGATTGCCTTTTCTATAGTAAATTATTCAAAAAATAATTTTTTACTGTCGCAAATTTTAAATACGCCAGGGATTGCCTTTTCTATAGTAAATTTTGCAAAAAAATAATTTTTTACTGTCGCAAATTTTAAATATACCTGGGATTGCCTTTTATATAGTAAATTTCTCACAAATTAATTTTTTACTGTTGCAAATTTTAAATACGCCAGGGATTGCCTTTTCTATAGTAAATTATTTAACAAATAATTTTCTACTGTCGCAAATTTTAATTACGCCAGGGATTGCCTTTTCTATAGTAAATTATTCAAAAAATAATTTTCTACTGTCGCAAATTTTAATTGCGCCAGGGATTGCCTTTTCTATTGTAAATTATTCAAAAAAATAATTTTTTTACTGTCGCAAAATTTTAAATACGCCAGGGATTGCATTTTCTATAGTAAATTTTGCAAAAAAAATAATTTTTTACTTTCGCAAATTTTAAATATCCCAGGGATTGCCTTTTCTATAGTAAATTTCTCACAAATTAATTTTTTTACTGTCGCAAATTTTAAATACGCCAGGGATTGCCTTTTCTATAGTAAATTATTCAAAAAAAATAATTTTCTACTGTCGCAAATTTTAATTACGCCAGGGATTGCCTTTTCTATAGTAAAATTATTCAAAAAATAATTTTCTACTGTCGTAAATTTTAAATATCCCAGGGATTGCCTTTTCTATAGTAAAATTTCTCACAAATTAATTTTTTACTGTCGCAAATTTTAAATACGCCAGGGATTGCCTTTTCTATAGTAAATTATTCAAAAAATAATTTTTATACTGTCGCAAATTTTAATTACGCCAGGATTGCCTTTTCTATAGTAAATTATTCAAAAAATAATTTTATACTGTCGCAAATTTTAAATACGCCAGGGATTGCCTTTTCTATAGTAAATTATTCAAAAAAATAATTTTATACTGTCGCAAAATTTTAATTTACGCCAGGGATTGCCCTTTTTCTATAGTAAATTATTCAAAAAATAATTTTCAAACTGTCGCAAATTTTAATTGCGCCAGGGATTGCCTTTTTCTATAGTAAATTATTCAAAAAAATAATTTTATACTGTCGCAAAATTTTAATTACGCCAGGGATTGCCTTTTCTACAGTAAAATTATTCAAAAAATAATTTTCAACTGTCGCAAATTTTAAATATCCCAGGGATTGCCTTTTCTATAGTAAATTATTCAAAAAATAATTTTTTACTGTCGCAAATTTTAAATATCCCAGGGATTGCCTTTTCTATAGTAAATTATTCAAAAAAATAATTTTTTTACTGTCGCAAATTTTAATTACGCCAGGGATTGCCTTTTCTACAGTAAATTATTCAAAAAATAATTTTTTACTATCGCAAGTTTTAATTGCGCCAGGGATTGCCTTTTCTACAGTAAATTTTTTCAAAATATTAATTTTTTACTGTCGCAAATTTTAAGTACGCCAGGTATTGCCTTTTCTATAGTAAATTATTCAAAAAATAATTTTCTACTGTCGCAAATTTTAATTACGCCAGGGATTGCCTTTTCTATAGTAAATTATTCAAAAAAATATTTTTTTACTGTCGCAAATTTTAATTGCGCCAGGGATTGCCTTTTTCTATAGTAAATTATTCAAAAAATAATTTTATACTGTCGCAAATTTTAATTGCGCCAGGGATTGCCTTTTCTATAGTAAATTATTCAAAAAATAATTTTTTTACTGTCGCAAATTTTAATTGCGCCAGGGATTGCCTTTTCTACAGTAAATTAATCAAAAAAATAATTTTTATACTGTCGCAAATTTTAAATACGCCAGGGATTGCCTTTTCTATAGTAAATTATTCAAAAATAATTTTCAACTGTCGCAACTTTTAAATATCCCAGGGATTGCCTTTTCTATAGTAAATTATTCAAAAAATAATTTTTTACTGTCGGAAATTTTAAATATCCCAGGGATTGCCTTTTTCTATAGTAAAATTATTCAAAAAATAATTTTTTACTGTCGCAAATTTTAATTACGCCAGGGATTGCCTTTTCTACAGTAAATTATTCAAAAAATAATTTTTTACTATCGCAAGTTTTAATTGCGCCAGGGATTGCCTTTTCTACAGTAAATTTTTCAAAATATTAATTTTTTTACTGTCGCAAATTTTAAATACGCCAGGAATTGCCTTTTCTATAGTAAATTATTCAAAAAATAATTTTCTACTGTCGCAAAATCTTAATTGCGCCAGGGATTACCTTTTCTATTGTAAATTATTCAAAAAATAATTTTTTTACTGTCGCAAATTTTAATTGCGCCAGGGATTGCCTTTTCTACAGTAAATTTTGCAAAAAATAATTTTCTACTGTCGCAAATTTTAGTTACGCCACGGATTGCCTTTTCTATAGTAAATTTTGCAAAAAAATAATTTTTTTACTGTCGCAAATTTTAAGTGCGCCAGGGATTGCCTTTTCTAGGATTGCCTTTTCTATAGTAAATTATTCAAAAAATAATTTTCTACTGTCGCAAATTTTAATTACGCCAGGGATTGCCTTTTCTATAGTAAATTTCTCACAAATTAATTTTTTACTGTCGCAAATTTTAAATACGCAGGGATTGCCTTTTCTATAGTAAATTATTCAAAAAATAATTTTTTACTGTCGCAAATTTTAAGTGCGCCAGGGATTGCCTTTTCTACAGTAAATTATTCAAAAAATAATTTTTTACTGTCGCAAATTTCAAATCCGCCAGGATTGCCTTTTCTATAGTAAATTATTCAAAAAATAATTTTTTACTATCGCAAGTTTTAATTGCGCCAGGGATTGCCTTTTCTACAGTAAATTTTTCAAAATATTAATTTTTTACTGTCGCAAATTTTAATTACGCCAGGGATTGCTTTTTCTATAGTAAATTATTCAAAAAATAATTTTATACTGTCGCAAATTTTAAATACGCCAGGGATTGCCTTGTCTATAGTAAATTATTCAAAAAATAATTTTATACTGTCGCAAATTTTTTTAAATACGCCAGGGATTGCCTTTTCTATAGTAAATTATTCAAAAAATAATTTTCAACTGTCGCAAATTTTAATTACGCCAGGGATTACCTTTTCTATAGTAAATTATTCAAAAAATAATTTTCAACTGTCGCAAATTTTAAATACGCCAGGGATTACCTTTTCTATAGTAAATTATTCAAAAAAATAATTTTCTCTGTCGCAAAATTTAATTACGCCAGGGATTGCCTTTTCTATAGTAAATTATTCAAAAAATAATTTTTTACTATCGCAAGTTTTAATTGCGCCAGAGATTGCCTTTTCTATAGTAAATTATTCAAAAAATAATTTTTTACTGTCGCAAATTTTAATTACGCCAGGGATTGCCTTTTCTATAGTAAATTATTCAAAAAATAATTTTCTACTGTCGCAAATTTTAATTACGCCAGGGATTGCCTTTTCTATAGTAAATTATTCAAAAAATAATTTTCTACTGTCGCAAGTTTTAATTGCGCCAGGGATTGCCTTTTCTATAGTAAATTATTCAAAAAATAATTTTTTACTGTCGCAAATTTTAAATACGCCAGGGATTGCCTTTTCTACAGTAAATTTTGCAAAAAATAATTTTTTACTGTCGCAAATTTTAATTGCGCCAGGGATTGCCTTTTCTACAGTAAATTATTCAAAAAATAATTTTTTACTGTCGCAAATTTTAATTGCGCCAGGGATTGCCTTTTCTATAGTAAATTATTCAAAAAATAATTTTTTACTGTCGCAAATTTTAATTACGCCAGGGATTGCCTTTTCTATAGTAAATTATTCAAAAAATAATTTTATACTGTCGCAAATTTTAATTACGCCAGGGATTGCCTTTTCTATAGTAAATTATTCAAAAAATAATTTTTTACTGTCGCAAATTTTAAGTGCGCCAGGGATTGCCTTTTCTATAGTAAATTATTCAAAAATAATTTTATACTGTCGCAAATTTTAATTACGCCAGGGTTTGCCTTTTCTATAGTAAATTATTCAAAAAATAACTTTCAACTGTCGCAAATTTTAATTACGCCAGGGATTGCCTTTTCTATAGTAAATTATTCAAAAAATAATTCTTTACTGTCGCAAATTTTAAGTGCGCCAGGGATTGCCTTTTCTATAGTAAATTATTCAAAAAATAGTTTTTTACTGTCGCAAATTTTAATTGCGCCAGGGATTGCCTTTTCTATAGTAAATTATAAAAAAAAAAAATTTATACTGTCGCAAATTTTAATTACGCTAGGGATTGCCTTTTCTATAGTAAATTATTCAAAAAATAATTTTATACTGTCGCAAATTTTAAGTGCGCCAGGGATTGCCTTTTCTACAGTAAATTATTCAAAAAATAATTTTTTACTGTCGCAAATTTTAATTACGACAGGGATTGCCTTTTCTATAGTAAATTATTCAAAAAATAATTTTTTACTGTCGCAAATTTTAAATGCGCCAGGGATTGCCTTTTCTACAGTAAATTTTGCAAAAAATAATTTTCTACTGTCGCAAATTTTAATTACGCCAGGGATTGCCTTTTCTATAGTAAATTTTGCAAAAAATAATTTTTTACTGTCGCAAATTTTAAGTGCGCCAGGGGATTGCCTTTTCTATAGTATATTATTCAAAAAAATAATTTTTTACTGTCGCAAATTTTAATTACGCCAGGGATTGCCTTTTCTACAGTAAATTATTCAAAAAATAATTTTTTACTATCGCAAGTTTTAATTGCGCCAGGGATTGCCCTTTCTACAGTAAATTTTTCAAAATATTAATTTTTTACTGTCGCAAATTTTAAATACGCCAGGGATTGCCTTTTCTATAGTAAATTATTCAAAAAATAATTTTCTACTGTCGCAAATTTTAATTGCGCCAGGGATTGCCTTTTCTATAGTAAATTATTCAAAAAATAATTTTTTACTGTCGCAAATTTTAATTGCGCCAGGGATTGCCTTTTCTACAGTAAATTTTGCAAAAAATAATTTTCTACTGTCGCAAATTTTAATTACGCCAGGGATTGCCTTTTCTATAGTAAATTTTGCAAAAAATAATTTTTTACTGTCGCAAATTTTAAGTGCGCCAGGGATTGCCTTTTCTATAGTAAATTATTCAAAAAATAATTTTCAACTGTCGCAAATTATAAATAAGCCAGGGATTGCCTTTTCTATACTAAATTATTCAAAAAATAATTTTTTACTGTCGCAAATTTTAAGTGCGCCAGGGATTGCCTTTTCTATAGTAAATTATTCAAAAAATAATTTTCAACTGTCGCAAATTTTAAATACGCCAGGGATTGCCTTTACTATAGTAAATTATTCAAAAAATAATTTTTTACTGTCGCAAATTTTAATTGCGCCAGGGATTGCCTTTTCTATAGTAAATTATTCAAAAAATAATTTTTTACTATCGCAAGTTTTAATTGCGCCAGGGATTGCCTTTTCTATAGTAAATTATTCAAAAAATAATTTTTTACTGTCGCAAATTTTAAATACGCCAGGGATTGCCTTTTCTACAGTAAATTTTGCAAAAAATAATTTTTTTACTGTCGCAAATTTTAATTGCGCCAGAGATTGCCTTTTCTACAGTAAATTATTCAAAATTTTTTAATGTCGCAAATTTTAATTGCGCCAGGGATTGCCTTTTCTATAGTAAATTATTCAAAAAATAATTTTTTTACTGTCGCAAATTTTAATTACGCCAGGGATTGCCTTTTCTATAGTAAATTATTCAAAAAATAATTTTATACTGTCGCAAATTTTAATTACGCCAGGGATTGCCTTTTCTATAGTAAATTATTCAAAAAATAATTTTTTACTGTCGCAAATTTTAAGTGCGCCAGGGATTGCCTTTTCTATAGTAAATTATCCAAAAAATAATTTTATACTGTCGCAAATTTTAATTACGCCAGGGATTGCCTTTTCTATAGTAAATTATTCAAAAATTAATTTTTTACTGTCGCAAATTTCAAATCCGCCAGGGATTGCCTTTTCTACAGTAAATTTTGCAAAAAATAATTTTTTACTGTCGAAAATTTTAATTTCGCCAGGGATTGCCTTTTCTATAGTAAATTTTGCAAAAAATAATTTTATACTGTCGCAAATTTTAGTTACGCCAGGGATTGTCTTTTCTATAGTAAATTATTCAAAAAATAATTTTTTACTGTCGCAAATTTCAAATCCGCCAGGGATTGCCTTTTCTATAGTAAATTATTCAAAAAATTAATTTTCTACTGTCGCAAATTTTAATTGCGCCAGGGATTGCCTTTTCTATAGTAAATTATTCAAAAAATAATTTTCTACTGTCGCAAATTTTAATTACGCCTGGGATTGCCTTTTCTATAGTAAATTATTCAAAAAATAATTTTTTACTGTCGCAAATTTTAAATACGCCAGGGATTGCCTTTTCTATAGTAAATTATTCAAAAAATAATTTTCTACTGTCGCAAATTTTAATTACGCCAGGGATTGCCTTTTCTATAGTAAATTATTCAAAAAATAATTTTTTACTGTCGCAAATTTTAAATACGCCAGGGATTGCCTTTTCTATTGTAAATTATTCAAAAAATAATTTTCAACTGTCGCAAAATTTAATTAAGCCAGGGATTGCCTTTTCTACAGTAAATTATTCAAAAAATAATTTTCAACTGTCGCAAATTTTAATTACACCAGGGATTGCCTTTTCTACAGTAAATTATTCAAAAAATAATTTTTTACTATCGCAAATTTTAATTGCGCCAGCGATTGCCTTTTCTATAGTAAATTATTCAAAAAATAATTTTCAACTGTTGCAAATTTTAATTACGCCAGTGATTGCCTTTTCTATAGTAAATTATTCAAAAAATAATTTTCAACTGTCGCAAATTTTAATTACGCCAGGGATTGCCTTTTCTATAGTAAATTATTCAAAAAATAATTTTTTACTGTCGCAAATTTTAAGTGCGCCAGGGATTGCCTTTTCTATAGTAAATTATTCAAAAAATAATTTTTTACTGTCGCAAATTTCAAATCCGCCAGGGATTGCCTTTTCTACAGTAAATTTTGCAAAAAATAATTTTTTATTGTCGCAAATTTTAATTACGCCAGGGATTGCCTTTTCTATAGTAAATTATTCAAAAAATAATTTTTTACTGTCGCAAATTTTAAGTGCGCCAGGGATTGCCTTTTCTATAGTAAATTATTCAAAAAATAATTTTTTACTGTCGCAAATTTTAAATACGCCAGGGATTGCCTTTTCTATTGTAAATTATTCAAAAAATAATTTTCAACTGTCGCAAATTTTAATTAAGCCAGGGATTGCCTTTTCTACAGTAAATTATTCAAAAAATAATTTTCAACTGTCGCAAATTTTAATTACACCAGGGATTGCCTTTTCTACAGTAAATTATTCAAAAAATAATTTTTTACTATCGCAAATTTTAATTGCGCCAGCGATTGCCTTTTCTATAGTAAATTATTCAAAAAATAATTTTCAACTGTTGCAAATTTTAATTACGCCAGTGATTGCCTTTTCTATAGTAAATTATTCAAAAAATAATTTTCAACTGTCGCAAATTTTAATTACGCCAGGGATTGCCTTTTCTATAGTAAATTATTCAAAAAATAATTTTTTACTGTCGCAAATTTTAAGTGCGCCAGGGATTGCCTTTTCTATAGTAAATTATTCAAAAAATAATTTTTTACTGTCGCAAATTTCAAATCCGCCAGGGATTGCCTTTTCTACAGTAAATTTTGCAAAAAATAATTTTTTATTGTCGCAAATTTTAATTACGCCAGGGATTGCCTTTTCTATAGTAAATTATTCAAAAAATAATTTTTTACTGTCGCAAATTTTAAGTGCGCCAGGGATTGCCTTTTCTATAGTAAATTATTCAAAAAATAATTTTTTACTGTCGCAAATTTTAATTACGCCAGGGATTGCCTTTTCTTTAGTAAATTATTCAAAAAATAATTTTTTACTGTCGCAAATTTTAAATACGCCAGGGATTGCCTTTTCTATAGTAAATTTTGCAAAAAAAATAATTTTTTACTGTCGCAAATTTTAAATATCCCAGGGATTGCCTTTTCTATAGTAAATTTCTCACAAATTAATTTTTTACCGTCGCAAATTTTAAATACGCCAGGGATTGCCTTTTCTATAGTAAATTATTCAAAAAATAATTTTCTACTGTCGCAAATTTTAATTACGCCAGGGATTGCCTTTTCTATAGTAAATTATTCAAAAAATAATTTTTTACTGTCGCAAATTTTAAATACGCCAGGGATTGCCTTTTCTATAGTAAATTTTGCAAAAAAAATAATTTTTTACTGTCGCAAATTTTAAATATCCCAGGGATTGCCTTTTCTATAGTAAATTATTCAAAAAATAATTTTCTACTGTCGCAAATTTTAATTACGCCAGGGATTGCCTTTTCTATAGTAAATTATTCAAAAAATAATTTTCTACTGTCGCAAGTTTTAATTGCACCAGGGATTGCCTTTTCTACAGTAAATTTTGCAAAAAATAATTTTCTACGGTCGCAAATTTTAAATACGCCAGGGATTGCCTTTTCTATAGTAAATTATTCAAAAAATAATTTTTTACTATCGCAAGTTTTAATTGCGCCAGGGATTGCCTTTTCTATAGTAAATTATTCAAAAAATAATTTTTTACTGTCGCAAATTTTAATTACGCCAGGGATTGCCTTTTCTATAGTAAATTATTCAAAAAATAATTTTTTACTATCGCAAATTTTAATTACGCCAGGGATTGCCTTTTCTATAGTAAATTTTGCAAAAAATAATTTTATACTGTCGCAAATTTTAATTACGCCAGGGATTGCCTTTTCTATAGTAAAGTTTGCAAAAAAATAATTTTCTACTGTCGCAAATTTTAATTACGCCAGGGATTGCCTTTTCTATAGTAAATTTTGCAAAAAATAATTTTCTACTGTCGCAAGTTTTAATTGCGCCAGGGATTGCCATTTCTACAGTAAATTTTGCAAAAAATAATTTTCAACTGTCGCAAATTTTAATTACGCCAGGGATTGCCTTTTCTATAGTAAATTATTCAAAAAATAATTTTTTACTGTCGCAAATTTCAAATCCGCCAGGGATTGCCTTTTCTATAGTAAATTATTCAAAAAATAATTTTTTACTATCGCAAGTTTTAATTGCGCCAGGGATTGCCTCTTCTATAGTAAATTATTCAAAAAATAATTTTTTTCTGTCGCAAATTTTAATTACGCCAGGGATTGCCTTTTCTATAGTAAATTATTCAAAAAATAATTTTCTACTGTCGCAAATTTTAATTGCGCCAGGGATTGCCTTTTCTATAGTAAATTAATCAAAAAATAATTTTCTACTGTCGCAAATTTTAATTACGCCTGGGATTGCCTTTTCTATAGTAAATTATTCAAAAAATAATTTTTTACTGTCGCAAATTTTAAATACGCCAGGGATTGCCTTTTCTATAGTAAATTATTCAAAAAATAATTTTCTACTGTCGCAAATTTTAATTACGCCAGGGATTGCCTTTTCTATAGTAAATTATTCAAAAAATAATTTTTTACTGTCGCAAATTTTAAATACGCCAGGGATTGCCTTTTCTATTGTAAATTATTCAAAAAATAATTTTCAACTGTCGCAAATTTTAATTAAGCCAGGGATTGCCTTTTCTACAGTAAATTATTCAAAAAATAATTTTCAACTGTCGCAAATTTTAATTACACCAGGGATTGCCTTTTCTACAGTAAATTATTCAAAAAATAATTTTTTACTATCGCAAATTTTAATTGCGCCAGCGATTGCCTTTTCTATAGTAAATTATTCAAAAAATAATTTTTTACTGTCGCAAATTTTAAATACGCCAGGGATTGCCTTTTCTATAGTAAATTATTCAAAAAATAATTTTCTACTGTCGCAAATTTTAATTACGCCAGGGATTGCCTTTTCTACAGTAAATTATTCAAAAAATAATTTTTTACTGTCGCAAATTTTAAGTGCGCCAGGGATTGCCTTTTCTATAGTAAATTATTCAAAAAATAATTTTTTACTGTCGCAAATTTCAAATCCGCCAGGGATTGCCTTTTCTACAGTAAATTTTGCAAAAAATAATTTTTTATTGTCGCAAATTTTAATTACGCCAGGGATTGCCTTTTCTATAGTAAATTATTCAAAAAATAATTTTTTACTGTCGCAAATTTTAAGTGCGCCAGGGATTGCCTTTTCTATAGTAAATTATTCAAAAAATAATTTTTTACTGTCGCAAATTTTAATTACGCCAGGGATTGCCTTTTCTTTAGTAAATTATTCAAAAAATAATTTTTTACTGTCGCAAATTTTAAATACGCCAGGGATTGCCTTTTCTATAGTAAATTTTGCAAAAAAAATAATTTTTTACTGTCGCAAATTTTAAATATCCCAGGGATTGCCTTTTCTATAGTAAATTTCTCACAAATTAATTTTTTACCGTCGCAAATTTTAAATACGCCAGGGATTGCCTTTTCTATAGTAAATTATTCAAAAAATAATTTTCTACTGTCGCAAATTTTAATTACGCCAGGGATTGCCTTTTCTATAGTAAATTATTCAAAAAATAATTTTTTACTGTCGCAAATTTTAAATACGCCAGGGATTGCCTTTTCTATAGTAAATTTTGCAAAAAAATAATTTTTTACTGTCGCAAATTTTAAATATCCCAGGGATTGCCTTTTCTATAGTAAATTATTCAAAAAATAATTTTTTACTGTCGCAAATTTTAATTACGCCAGGGATTGCCTTTTCTATAGTAAATTATTCAAAAAATAATTTTCTACTGTCGCAAATTTTAATTACGCCAGGGATTGCCTTTTCTATAGTAAATTATTCAAAAAATAATTTTCTACTGTCGCAAGTTTTAATTGCGCCAGGATTGCCTTTTCTACAGTAAATTTTGCAAAAAATAATTTTCTACGGTCGCAAATTTTAAATACGCCAGGGATTGCCTTTTCTATAGTAAATTATTCAAAAAATAATTTTTTACTATCGCAAGTTTTAATTGCGCCAGGGATTGCCTTTTCTATAGTAAATTATTCAAAAAATAATTTTTTACTGTCGCAAATTTTAATTACGCCAGGGATTGCCTTTTCTATAGTAAATTATTCAAAAAATAATTTTTTACTATCGCAAATTTTAATTACGCCAGGGATTGCCTTTTCTATAGTAAATTTTGCAAAAAATAATTTTATACTGTCGCAAATTTTAATTACGCCAGGGATTGCCTCTTCTATAGTAAAGTTTGCAAAAAAATAATTTTCTACTGTCGCAAATTTTAATTACGCCAGGGATTGCTTTTTCTATAGTAAATTTTGCAAAAAATAATTTTCTACTGTCGCAAGTTTTAATTGCGCCAGGGAATTGCCATTTCTACAGTAAATTTTGCAAAAAATAATTTTCTACTGTCGCAAATTTTAATTACGCCAGGGATTGCCTTTTCTATAGTAAATTTTGCAAAAAATAATTTTTTACTGTCGCAAATTTTAAGTGCGCCAGGGATTGCCTATTCTATAGTAAATTATTCAAAAAATAATTTTTTACTGTCGCAAATTTTAATTACGCCAGGGATTGCCTTTTCTATAGTAAATTATTCAAAAAATAATTTTTTACTGTCGCAAATTTTAAGTGCGCCAGGGATTGCCTTTTCTATAGTAAATTTTGCAAAAAAATAATTTTTTACTGTCGCAAATTTTAATTGCGCCAGGGATTGCCTTTTCTATAGTAAATTATTCAAAAAATAATTTTCAACTGTCGCAAATTGTAATTGCGCCAGGGATTGCCTTTTCTATAGTAAATTATTCAAAAAATAATTTTATACTGTCGCAAATTTTAAGTGCGCCAGGGATTGCCTTTTCTATAGTAAAGTATTCAAAAAATAATTTTTTACTGTCGCAAATTTTAATTACGCCAGGGATTGCCTTTTCTTTAGTAAATTATTCAAAAAATAATTTTTTACTGTCGCAAATTTTAAATACGCCAGGGATTGCCTTTTCTATAGTAAATTTTGCAAAAAAAATTATTTTTTACTGTCGCAAATTTTAAATATCCCAGGGATTGCCTTTTCTATAGTAAATTATTCAAAAAATATTTTTTTACTGTCGCAAATTTTAATTACGCCAGGGATTGCCTTTTCAATAGTAAATTATTCAAAAAATAATTTTTTACTGTCGCAAATTTTAATTGCGCCAGGGATTGCCTTTTCTATAGTAAATTATTCAAAAAATAATTTTTTACTATCGCAAGTTTTAATTGCGCCAGGGATTGCCTTTTCTATAGTAAATTATTCAAAAAATAATTTTTTACTGTCGCAAATTTTAAATACGCCAGGGATTGCCTTTTCTACAGTAAATTTTGCAAAAATAATTTTTTTACTGTCGCAAATTTTAATTGCGCCAGGGATTGCCTTTTCTACAGTAAATTATTCAAAAAATAATTTTTTAATGTCGCAAATTTTAATTGCGCCAGGGATTGCCTTTTCTATAGTAAATTATTCAAAAAATAATTTTTTTACTGTCGCAAATTTTAATTACGCCAGGGATTGCCTTTTCTATAGTAAATTATTCGAAAAATAATTTTATACTGTCGCAAATTTTAATTACGCCAGGGATTGCCTTTTCTATAGTAAATTATTCAAAAAATAATTTTTTACTGTCGCAAATTTTAAGTGCGCCAGGGATTGCCTTTTCTATAGTAAATTATTCAAAAAATAATTTTATACTGTCGCAAATTTTAATTACGCCAGGAATTACCTTTTCTATAGTAAATTATTCAAAAATTAATTTTTTACTGTCGCAAATTTCAAATCCGCCAGGGATTGCCTTTTCTACAGTAAATTTTGCAAAAAATAATTTTTTACTGTAGCAAATTTTAATTACGCCAGGGATTGCCTTTTCTATAGTAAATTTTGCAAAAAATAATTTTATATTGTCGCAAATTTTAATTACGCCAGGGATTGCCTTTTCCATAGTAAATTATTCAAAAAATAATTTTTTACTGTCGCAAATTTCAAATCCGCCAGGGATTGCCTTTTCTATAGTAAATTATTCAAAAAATAATTTTTTACTATCGCAAGTTTTAATTGTGCCAGGGATTGCCTCTTCTATAGCAAATTATTCAAAAAATAATTTTTTACTGTCGCAAATTTTAATTACGCCAGGGATTGCCTTTTCTATAGTAAATTATTCAAAAAATAATTTTCTACTGTCGCAAATTTTAATTGCGCCAGGGATTGCCTTTTCTACAGTAAATTATTCAAAAAATAATTTTCTACTGTCGCAAATTTTAATTACGCCAGGGATTGCCTTTTCTATAGTAAATTATTCAAAAAATAATGTTTTACTGTCGCAAATTTTAAATACGCCAGGGATTGTCTTTTCTATAGTAAATTATTCACAAAATAATTTTCTACTGTCGCAAATTTTAATTACGCCAGGGATTGCCTTTTCTATAGTAAATTATTCAAAAAATAATTTTTACTGTCGCAAATTTTAAATACGCCAGGGATTGCCTTTCTATAGTAAATTATTCAAAAAATAATTTTCAACTGTCGCAAATTTTAATTACGCCAGGGATTGCCTTTTCTATAGTAAATTATTCAAAAAATAATTTTCAACTGTCGCAAATTTTTATTACGCCAGGGATTGCGTTTTCTACAGTAAATTATTCAAAAAATAATTTTTTACTATCGCAAATTTTAATTGCGCCAGGGATTGCCTTTTCTATAGTAAATTATTCAAAAAATAATTTTCAACTGTTGCAAATTTTAATTACGCCAGGGATTGCCTTTTCTATAGTAAATTTTGCAAAAAATAATTTTTTACTGTCGCAAATTTTAATTACGCCAGGGATTGCCTTTTCTGTAGTAAATTATTCAAAAAATAATTTTTTACTGTCGCAAATTTTAAGTGCGCCAGGGATTGCCTTTTCTATAGTAAATTTTGCAAAAAAATAATTTTTTACTGTCGCAAATTTTAAATATCCCAGGGATTGCCTTTTCTATAGTAAATTTCTCACAAATTAATTTTTTACCGTCGCAAATTTTAAATACGCCAGGGATTGCGTTTTCTATAGTAAATTATTCAAAAAATAATTTTCAACTGTCGCAAATTGTAATTGCGCCAGGGATTGCCTTTTCTATAGTAAATTATTCAAAAAATAATTTTATACTGTCGCAAATTTTAAGTGCGCCAGGGATTGCCTTTTCTATAGTAAATTATTCAAAAAATAATTTTTTACTGTCGCAAATTTTAATTACGCCAGGGATTGCCTTTTCTTTAGTAAATTATTCAAAAAATAATTTTTTACTGTCGCAAATTTTAAATACGCCAGGGATTGCCTTTTCTATAGTAAATTTTGCAAAAAAAATAATTTTTTACTGTCGCAAATTTTAAATATCCCAGGGATTGCCTTTTCTATAGTAAATTATTCAAAAAATATTTTTTTACTGTCGCAAATTTTAACTACGCCAGGGATTGCCTTTTCTATAGTAAATTATTCAAAAAATAATTTTTTACTGTCGCAAATTTTAATTGCGCCAGGGATTGCCTTTTCTATAGTAAATTATTCAAAAAATAATTTTTTACTATCGCAAGTTTTAATTGCGCCAGGGATTGCCTTTTCTATAGTAAATTATTCAAAAAATAATTTTTTACTGTCGCAAATTTTAAATACGCCAGGGATTGCCTTTTCTACAGTAAATTTTGCAAAAAATAATTTTTTTACTGTCGCAAATTTTAATTGCGCCAGGGATTGCATTTTCTACAGTAAATTATTCAAAAAATAATTTTTTAATGTCGCAAATTTTAATTGCGCCAGGGATTGCCTTTTCTATAGTAAATTATTCAAAAAATAATTTTTTTACTGTCGCAAATTTTAATTACGCCAGGGATTGCCTTTTCTATAGTAAATTATTCGAAAAATAATTTTATACTGTCGCAAATTTTAATTACGCCAGGGATTGCCTTTTCTATAGTAAATTATTCAAAAAATAATTTTTTACTTTCGCAAATTTTAAGTGCGCCAGGGATTGCCTTTTCTATAGTAAATTATTCAAAAAATAATTTTATACTGTCGCAAATTTTAATTACGCCAGGAATTGCCTTTTCTATAGTAAATTATTCAAAAATTAACTTTTTACTGTCGCAAATTTCAAATCCGCCAGGGATTGCCTTTTCTACAGTAAATTTTGCAAAAAATAATTTTTTACTGTCGCAAATTTTAATTACGCCAGGGATTGCCTTTTCTATAGTAAATTTTGCAAAAAATAATTTTATATTGTCGCAAATTTTAATTACGCCAGGGATTGCCTTTTCTATAGTAAATTATTCAAAAAATAATTTTTTACTGTCGCAAGTTTCAAATCCGCCAGGGATTGCCTTTTCTATAGTAAATTATTCAAAAAATAATTTTTTACTATCGCAAGTTTTAATTGCGCCAGGGATTGCCTCTTCTATAGCAAATTATTCAAAAAATAATTTTTTACTGTCGCAAATTTTAATTACGCCAGGGATTGCCTTTTCTATAGTAAATTATTCAAAAAATAATTTTCTACTGTCGCAAATTTTAATTGCGCCAGGGATTGCCTTTTCTACAGTAAATTATTCAAAAAATAATTTTCTACTGTCGCAAATTTTAATTACGCCAGGGATTGCCTTTTCTATAGTAAATTATTCAAAAAATAATTTTTTACTGTCGCAAATTTTAAATACGCCAGGGATTGCCTTTTCTATAGTAAATTATTCAAAAAATAATTTTCTACTGTCGCAAATTTTAATTACGCCAGGGATTGCCTTTTCTATAGTAAATTATTCAAAAAATAATTTTTACTGTCGCAAATTTTAAATACGCCAGGGATTGCCTTTTCTATAGTAAATTATTCAAAAAATAATTTTCAACTGTCGCAAATTTTAATTACGCCAGGGATTGCCTTTTCTATAGTAAATTATTCAAAAAATAATTTTCAACTGTCGCAAATTTTTATTACGCCAGGGATTGCGTTTTCTACAGTAAATTATTCAAAAAATAATTTTTTACTATCGCAAATTTTAATTGCGCCAGGGATTGCCTTTTCTATAGTAAATTATTCAAAAAAAAATTTTCAACTGTTGCAAATTTTAATTACGCCAGGGATTGCCTTTTCTATAGTAAATTATTCAAAAAATAATTTTCAACTGTCGCAAATTTTAATTACGCCAGGGATTGCCTTTTCTATAGTAAATTATTCAAAAAATAATTTTTTACTGTCGCAAATTTTAAGTGCGCCAGGGATTGCCTTTTCTATAGTAAATTATTCAAAAAATAATTTTTTACTGTCGCAAATTTCAAATCCGCCAGGGATTGCCTTTTCTACAGTAAATTTTGCAAAAAATAATTTTTTACTGTCGCAAATTTTAATTACGCCAGGGATTGCCTTTTCTATAGTAAATTATTCAAAAAATAATTTTTTACTGTCGCAAATTTTAAGTGCGCCAGGGATTGCCTTTTCTATAGTAAATTATTCAAAAAATAATTTTTTACTGTCGCAAATTTTAATTACGCCAGGGATTGCCTTTTCTTTAGTAAATTATTCAAAAAATAATTTTTTACTGTCGCAAATTTTAAATACGCCAGGGATTACCTTTTCTATAGTAAATTTTGCAAAAAAATAATTTTTTACTGTCGCAAATTTTAAATATCCCAGGGATTGCCTTTTCTATAGTAAATTTCTCACAAATTAATTTTTTACCGTCGCAAATTTTAAATACGCCAGGGATTGCCTTTTCTATAGTAAATTATTCAAAAAATAATTTTCTACTGTCGCAAATTTTAATTACGCCAGGGATTGCCTTTTCTACAGTAAATTATTCAAAAAATAATTTTTTACTGTCGCAAATTTTAAATACGCCAGGGATTGCCTTTTCTATAGTAAATTTTGCAAAAAAATAATTTTTTGCTGTCGCAAATTTTAAATACCCCAGGGATTGCCTTTTCTATAGTAAATTATTCAAAAAATAATTTTTTACTTTCGCAAATTTTAAGTGCGCCAGGGATTGCCTTTTCTATAGTAAATTATTCAAAAAATAATTTTATACTGTCGCAAATTTTAATTACGCCAGGAATTGCCTTTTCTATAGTAAATTATTCAAAAATTAATTTTTTACTGTCGCAAATTTCAAATCCGCCAGGGATTGCCTTTTCTACAGTAAATTTTGCAAAAAATAATTTTTTACTGTCGCAAATTTTAATTACGCCAGGGATTGCCTTTTCTATAGTAAATTTTGCAAAAAATAATTTTATATTGTCGCAAATTTTAATTACGCCAGGGATTGCCTTTTCTATAGTAAATTATTCAAAAAATAATTTTTTACTGTCGCAAGTTTCAAATCCGCCAGGGATTGCCTTTTCTATAGTAAATTATTCAAAAAATAATTTTTTACTATCGCAAGTTTTAATTGCGCCAGGGATTGCCTCTTCTATAGCAAATTATTCAAAAAATAATTTTTTACTGTCGCAAATTTTAATTACGCCAGGGATTGCCTTTTCTATAGTAAATTATTCAAAAAATAATTTTTTACTGTCGCAAATTTTAATTGCGCCAGGGATTGCCTTTTCTATAGTAAATTATTCAAAAAATAATTTTTTACTGTCGCAAATTTTAATTACGCCAGGGATTGCCTTTTCTTTAGTAAATTATTCAAAAAATAATTTTTTACTGTCGCAAATTTTAAATACGCCAGGGATTACCTTTTCTATAGTAAATTTTGCAAAAAAATAATTTTTTACTGTCGCAAATTTTAAATATCCCAGGGATTGCCTTTTCTATAGTAAATTTCTCACAAATTAATTTTTTACCGTCGCAAATTTTAAATACGCCAGGGATTGCCTTTTCTATAGTAAATTATTCAAAAAATAATTTTCTACTGTCGCAAATTTTAATTACGCCAGGGATTGCCTTTTCTACAGTAAATTATTCAAAAAATAATTTTTTACTGTCGCAAATTTTAAATACGCCAGGGATTGCCTTTTCTATAGTAAATTTTGCAAAAAAATAATTTTTTGCTGTCGCAAATTTTAAATATCCCAGGGATTGCCTTTTCTATAGTAAATTATTCAAAAAATAATTTTTTACTGTCGCAAATTTAATTACGCCAGGGATTGCCTTTTCTATAGTAAATTATTCAAAAAATTATTTTCTACTGTCGCAAATTTTAATTACGCCAGGGATTGCCTTTTCTATAGTAAATTATTCAAAAAATAATTTTCTACTGTCGCAAGTTTTAATTGCGCCAGGGATTGCCCTTTCTACAGTAAATTTTGCAAAAAATAATTTTCTACTGTCGCAAATTTTAAATACGCCAGGGATTGCCTTTTCTATAGTAAATTATTCAAAAAATAATTTTTTACTATCGCAAGTTTTAATTGCGCCAGGGATTGCCTTTTCTATAGTAAATTATTCAAAAAATAATTTTTTACTGTCGCAAATTTTAATTACGCCAGGGATTGCCTTTTCTATAGTAAATTATTCAAAAAATAATTTTTACTGTCGCAAATTTTAATTACGCCAGGGATTGCCTTTTCTATAGTAAATTTTGCAAAAAATAATTTTATATTGTCGCAAATTTTAATTACGCCAGGGATTGCCTTTTCTATAGTAAATTTTGCAAAAAAATAATTTTCTACTGTCGCAAATTTTAATTACGCCAGGGATTGCCTTTTCTATAGTAAATTTTGCAAAAAATAATTTTCTACTGTCGCAAGTTTTAATTGCGCCAGGGATTGCCATTTCTACAGTAAATTTTGCAAAAAATAATTTTCTACTGTCGCAAATTTTAATTACGCCAGGGATTGCCTTTTCTATAGTAAATTTTGCAAAAAATAATTTTTTACTGTCGCAAATTTTAAGTGCGCCAGGGATTGCATTTTCTATAGTAAATTATTCAAAAAATAATTTTTTACTGTCGCAAATTTTAATTACGCCAGGGATTGCCTTTTCTATAGTAAATTATTCAAAAAATAATTTTTTACTGTCGCAAATTTTAAGTGCGCCAGGGATTGCCTTTTCTATAGTAAATTTTGCAAAAAAATAATTTTTTACTGTCGCAAATTTTAATTGCGCCAGGGATTGCCTTTTCTATAGTAAATTATTCAAAAAATAATTTTCAACTGTCGCAAATTGTAATTGCGCCAGGGATTGCCTTTTCTATAGTAAATTATTCAAAAAATAATTTTATACTGTCGCAAATTTTAAGTGCGCCAGGGATTGCCTTTTCTATAGTAAATTATTCAAAAAATAATTTTCTACTGTCGCAAATTTTAATTGCGCCAGGGATTGCCTTTTCTATAGTAAATTATTCAAAAAATAATTTTTTACTGTCGCAAATTTTAAATACGCCAGGGATTGCCTTTGCTATAGTAAATTTTGCAAAAAAATAATTTTTTACTGTCGCAAATTTTAAATATCCCAGGGATTGCCTTTTCTATAGTAAATTTCTCACAAATTAATTTTTTACTGTCGGAAATTTTAAATACGCCAGGGATTGCCTTTTCTATAGTAAATTATTCAAAAAATAATTTTCTACTGTCGCAAATTTTAATTACGCCAGGGATTGCCTTTTCTATAGTAAATTATTCAAAAAATAATTTTCTACTGTCGCAAATTTTAATTACGCCAGGGATTGCCTTTTCTATAGTAAATTATTCAAAAAATAATTTTATACTGTCGCAAATTTTAATTACGCCAGGGATTGCCTTTTCTATAGTAAATTATTCAAAAAATAATTTTCTACTGTCGCAAATTTCAAATCCGCCAGGGATTGTCTTTTCTATAGTAAATTATTCAAAAAATAATTTTCTACTGTCGCAAATTTTAATTACGCCAGGGATTGCCTTTTCTATAGTAAATTATTCAGAAAATAATTTTTTACTGTCGCAAAATTTAATTGCGCCAGGGATTGCCTTTTCTACAGTAAATTTTTCAAAATATTAATTTTTTACTGTCGCAAATTTTAAATACGCCAGGGATTGCCTTTTCTATAGTCAATTATTCAAAAAATAATTTTTTACTGTCGCAAATTTTAAATATCCCAGGGATTGCCTTTTCTATAGTAAATCTCTCACAAATTAATTTTTTACTGTCGCAAATTTTAAATATCCCAGGGATTGCCTTTTCTATAGTAAATTTCTCACAAATTAATTTTTTACTGTCGCAAATTTTAAATACGCCAGGGATTGCCTTTTCTATAGTAAATTTTGCAAAAAAATAATTTTTTACTGTCGCAAATTTTAAATATCACAGGGATTGCCTTTTCTATAGTAAATTATTCAAAAAATAATTTTATACTGTCGCAAATTTTAATTACGCCAGGGATTGCCATTTCTACAGTAAATTTTGCAAAAACTAATTTTTTACTGTCGCAAATTTTAATTGCGCCAGGGATTGCCTTTTCTACAGTAAATTTTTCAAAATATTAATTTTTTACTGTCGCAAATTTTAAATACGCCAGGGATTGCCTTTCTATAGTAAATTATTCAAAAAATAATTTTATACTGTCGCAAATTTTAATTGCGCCAGGGATTGCCTTTTCTATAGTAAATTATTCAAAAAATAATTTTCTACTGTCGCAAATTTTAATTGCGCCAGGGATTGCCTTTTCTATAGTAAATTATTCAAAAAATAATTTTATACTGTCGCAAATTTTAAATACGCCAGGGATTGCCTTTGCTATAGTAAATTTTGCAAAAAAATAATTTTTTACTGTCGCAAATTTTAAATATCCCAGGGATTGCCTTTTCTATAGTAAATTTCTCACAAATTAATTTTTTACTGTCGGAAATTTTAAATACGCCATAGATTGCCTTTTCTATAGTAAATTATTCAAAAAATAATTTTCTACTGTCGCAAATTTTAATTACGCCAGGGATTGCCTTTTCTATAGTAAATTATTCAAAAAATAATTTTCTACTGTCGCAAATTTTAATTACGCCAGGGATTGCCTTTTCTATAGTAAATTATTCAAAAAATAATTTTATACTGTCGCAAATTTTAATTACGCCAGGGATTGCCTTTTCTATAGTAAATTATTCAAAAAATAATTTTCTACTGTCGCTAATTTCAAATCCGCCAGGGATTGCCTTTTCTATAGTAAATTATTCAGAAAATAATTTTTTACTGTCGCAAATTTTAATTGCGCCAGGGATTGCCTTTTCTACAGTAAATTTTTCAAAATATTAATTTTTTACTGTCGCAAATTTTAAATACGCCAGGGATTGCCTTTTCTATAGTAAATTATTCAAAAAATAATTTTTTACTGTCGCAAATTTTAAATATCCCAGGGATTGCCTTTTCTATAGTAAATTTCTCACAAATTAATTTTTTACTGTCGCAAATTTTAAATATCCCAGGGATTGCCTTTTCTATAGTAAATTTCTCACAAATTAATTTTTTACTGTCGCAAATTTTAAATACGCCAGGGATTGCCTTTTCTATAGTAAATTTTGCAAAAAAATAATTTTTTACTGTCGCAAATTTTAAATATCACAGGGATTACCTTTTCTATAGTAAATTATTCAAAAAATAATTTTATACTGTCGCAAATTTTAATTACGCCAGGGATTGCCATTTCTACAGTAAATTTTGCAAAAAATAATTTTTTACTGTCGCAAATTTTAATTGCGCCAGGGATTGCCTTTTCTACAGTAAATTTTTCAAAATATTAATTTTTTACTGTCGCAAATTTTAAATACGCCAGGGATTACCTTTTCTATAGTAAATTATTCAAAAAATAATTTTCAACTCTCGCAAATTTTAATTACGCCAGGGATTGCCTTTTCTATAGTAAATTATTCAAAAAATAATTTTATACTGTCGCAAATTTTACGTGCGCCAGGGATTGCCTTTTCTATAGTAAATTATTCAAAAAATAATTTTCTACTGTCGCAAATTTTAATTGCGCCAGGGATTGCCTTTTCTATAGTAAATTATTCAAAAAATAATTTTCAACTGTCGCAAATTTTAATTACGCCAGGGATTGCCTTTTCTATAGTAAATTATTCAAAAAATAATTTTTTACTGTCGCAAATTTTAAGTGCGCCAGGGATTGCCTTTTCTATAGTAAATTTTGCAAAAAAATAATTTTTTACTGTCGCAAATTTTAATTGCGCCAGGGATTGCCTTTTCTATAGTAAATTATTCAAAAAATAATTTTCAACTGTCGCAAATTGTAATTGCGCCAGGGATTGCCTTTTCTATAGTAAATTATTCAAAAAATAATTTTTTACTGTCGCAAATTTTAAGTGCGCCAGGGATTGCCTTTTCTATAGTAAATTTTGCAAAAAAATAATTTTTACTGTCGCAAATTTTAATTGCGCCAGGGAGTGCCTTTTCTATAGTAAATTATTCAAAAAATAATTTTCAACTGTCGCAAATTTTAATTACGCCCGTGATTGCCTTTTCTATAGTAAATTATTCAAAAAATAATTTTTTACTGTCGCAAATTTTAAGTGCGCCAGGGATTGCCTTTTCTATAGTAAATTTTGCAAAAAAATAATTTTTTACTGTCGCAAATTTTAATTGCGCCAGGGATTGCCTTTTCTATAGTAAATTATTCAAAAAATAATTTTTTACTGTCGCAAATTTTAATTACGCCAGGGATTGCCTTTTCTATAGTAAATTATTCAAAAAATAATTTTTTACTGTCGCAAATTTTAATTACGCCAGGGATTGCCTTTTCTATAGTAAATTTTGCAAAAAATAATTTTATACTGTCGCAAATTTTAATTACGCCAGGGATTGCCTTTTCTATAGTAAATTTTGCAAAAAAATAATTTTCTACTGTCGCAAATTTTAATTACGCCAGGGATTGCCTTTTCTATAGTAAATTTTGCAAAAAAGAATTTTCTACTGTCGCAAGTTTTAATTGCGCCAGGGATTGCCATTTCTACAGTAAATTTTGCAAAAAATAATTTTCTACTGTCGCAAATTTTAATTACGCCAGGGATTGCCTTTTCTATAGTAAATTTTGCAAAAAATAATTTTTTACTGTCGCAAATTTTAAGTGCGCCAGGGATTGCCTTTTCTATAGTAAATTATTCAAAAAATAATTTTTTACTGTCGCAAATTTTAATTACGCCAGGGATTGCCTTTTCTATAGTAAATTATTCAAAAAATAATTTTTTACTGTCGCAAATTTTAAGTGCGCCAGGGATTGCCTTTTCTATAGTAAATTTTGCAAAAAAATAATTTTTTTCTGTCGCAAATTTTAATTGCGCAAGGGATTGCCTTTTCTATAGTAAATTATTCAAAAAATAATTTTCAACTGTCGCAAATTGTAATTGCGCCAGGGATTGCCTTTTCTATAGTAAATTTTGCAAAAAAATAATTTTTTACTGTCGCAAATTTTAAATATCCCAGGGATTGCCTTTTCTATAGTAAATTTCTCACAAATTAATTTTTTACTGTCGGAAATTTTAAATACGCCAGGGATTGCCTTTTCTATAGTAAATTATTCAAAAAATAATTTTCTACTGTCGCAAATTTTAATTACGCCAGGGATTGCCTTTTCTATAGTAAATTATTCAAAAAATAATTTTCTACTGTCGCAAATTTTAATTACGCCAGGGATTGCCTTTTCTATAGTAAATTATTCAGAAAATAATTTTTTACTGTCGCAAATTTTAATTGCGCCAGGGTTTGCCTTTTCTACAGTAAATTTTTCAAAATATTAATTTTTTACTGTCGCAAATTTTAAATACGCCAGGGATTGCCTTTTCTATAGTAAATTATTCAAAAAATAATTTTTTACTGTCGCAAATTTTAAATATCCCAGGGATTGCCTTTTCTATAGTAAATTTCTCACAAATTAATTTTTTACTGTCGCAAATTTCAAATATCCCAGGGATTGCCTTTTCTATAGTAAATTTCTCACAAATTAATTTTTTACTGTCGCAAATTTTAAATACGCCAGGGATTGCCTTTTCTATAGTAAATTTTGCAAAAAAATAATTTTTTACTGTCGCAAATTTTAATTGCGCCAGGGATTGCCTTTTCTATAGTAAATTATTCAAAAAATAATTTTCAACTGTCGCAAATTGTAATTGCGCCAGGGATTGCCTTTTCTATAGTAAATTTTGCAAAAAAATAATTTTTTACTGTCGCAAATTTTAATTGCGCCAGGGATTGCCTTTTCTATAGTAAATTATTCAAAAAATAATTTTCAACTGTCGCAAATTGTAATTGCGCCAGGGATTGCCTTTTCTATAGTAAATTTTGCAAAAAAATAATTTTTTACTGTCGCAAATTTTAAATATACCAGGGATTGCCTTTTCTATAGTAAATTTCTCACAAATTAATTTTTTACTGTCGGAAATTTTAAATACGCCAGGGATTGCCTTTTCTATAGTAAATTATTCAAAAAATAATTTTCTACTGTCGCAAATTTTAATTACGCCAGGGATTGCCTTTTCTATAGTAAATTATTCAAAAAATAATTTTCTACTGTCGCAAATTTTAATTACGCCAGGGATTGCCTTTTCTATAGTAAATTATTCAAAAAATAATTTTCTACTGTCGCAAATTTTAATTACGCCAGGGATTGAATTTTCTATAGTAAATTATTCAAAAAATAATTTTCTACTGTCGCAAATTTTAATTACGCCAGGGATTGCCTTTTCTATAGTAAATTATTCAGAAAATAATTTTTTACTGTCGCAAATTTTAATTGCGCCAGGGATTGCCTTTTCTACAGAAAATTTTTCAAAATATTAATTTTTTACTGTCGCAAATTTTAAATACGCCAGGGATTGCTTTTCTATAGTAAATTATTCAAAAAATAATTTTTTACTGTCGCAAATTTTAAATATCCCAGGGATTGCCTTTTCTATAGTAAATTTCTCACAAATTAATTTTTTACTGTCGCAAATTTCAAATATCCCAGGGATTGCCTTTTCTATAGTAAATTTCTCACAAATTAATTTTTTACTGTCGCAAATTTTAAATACGCCAGGGATTGCCTTTTCTATAGTAAATTATTCAAAAAATAATTTTCTACTGTCGCAAATTTTAATTACGCCAGGGATTGCCTTTTCTATAGTAAATTATTCAAAAAATAATTTTCTACTGTCGCAAATTTTAATTACGCCAGGGATTGCCTTTTCTATAGTAAATTATTCAAAAAATAATTTTCAACTGTCGCAAATTGTAATTGCGCCAGGGATTGCATTTTCTATAGTAAATTTTGCAAAAAAAATAATTTTTTACTGTCGCAAATTTTAAATATCCCAGGGATTGCCTTTTCTATAGTAAATTTCTCACAAATTAATTTTTTACTGTCGGAAATTTTAAATACGCCAGGGATTGCCTTTTCTATAGTAAATTATTCAAAAAATAATTTTCTACTGTCGCAAATTTTAATTACGGCAGGGATTGCCTTTTCTATAGTAAATTATTCAAAAAATAATTTTCTACTGTCGCAAATTTTAATTACGCCAGGGATTGCCTTTTCTATAGTAAATTATTCAGAAAATAATTTTTTACTGTCGCAAATTTTAATTGCGCCAGGGATTGCCTTTTCTACAGTAAATTTTTCAAAATATTAATTTTTTATTGTCGCAAATTTTAAATACGCCAGGGATTGCCTTTTCTATAGTAAATTATTCAAAAAATAATTTTTTACTGTCGCAAATTTTAAATATTCCAGGGATTGCCTTTTCTATAGTAAATTTCTCACAAATTAATTTTTTACTGTCGCAAATTTCAAATATCCCAGGGATTGCCTTTTCTATAGTAAATTTCTCACAAATTAATTTTTTACTGTCGCAAATTTTAAATACGCCAGGGATTGCCTTTTCTATAGTAAATTTTGCAAAAAAATAATTTTTTACTGTCGCAAATTTTAAATATCACAGGGATTGCCTTTTCTATAGTAAATAATTCAAAAAATAATTTTATACTGTCGCAAATTTTAATTACGCCATGGATTGCCATTTCTACAGTAAATTTTGCAAAAAATAATTTTTTACTGTCGCAAATTTTAATTGCGCCAGGGATTGCCTTTTCTACAGTAAATTTTTCAAAATATTAATTTTTTACTGTCGCAAATTTTAAATACGCCAGGGATTGCCTTTTCTATAGTAAATTATTCAAAAAATAATTTTATACTGTCGCAAATTTTAAGTGCGCCAGGGATTGCCTTTTCTATAGTAAATTATTCAAAAAATAATTTTCTACTGTCGCAAATTTTAATTGCGCCAGGGATTGCCTTTTCTATAGTAAATTATTCAAAAAATAATTTTTTACTGTCGCAAATTTTAAATACGCCAGGGATTGCCTTTGCTATAATAAATTTTGCAAAAAAATAATTTTTTACTGTCGCAAATTTTAAATATCCCAGGGATTGCCTTTTCTATAGTAAATTTCTCACAAATTAATTTTTTACTGTCGGAAATTTTAAATACGCCAGGGATTGCCTTTTCTATAGTAAATTATTCAAAAAATAATTTTCTACTGTCGCAAATTTTAATTACGCCAGGGATTGCCTTTCTATAGTAAATTATTCAAAAAATAATTTTCTACTGTCGCAAATTTTAATTACGCCAGGGATTGCCTTTTCTATAGTAAATTATTCAAAAAATAATTTTATACTGTCGCAAATTTTAATTACGCCAGGGATTGCCTTTTCTATAGTAAATTATTCAAAAAATAATTTTCTACTGTCGCAAATTTCAAATCCGCCAGGGATTGCCTTTTCTATAGTAAATTATTCAAAAAATAATTTTCTACTGTCGCAAATTTTAATTACGCCAGGGATTGCCTTTTCTATAGTAAATTATTCAGGAAATAATTTTTTACTGTCGCAAATTTTAATTGCGCCAGGGATTGCCTTTTCTACAGTAAATTTTTCAAAATATTAATTTTTTACTGTCGCAAATTTTAAATACGCCAGGGATTGCCTTTTCTATAGTAAATTATTCAAAAAATAATTTTTTACTGTCGCAAATTTTAAATATCCCAGGGATTGCCTTTTCTATAGTAAATTTCTCACAAATTAATTTTTTACTGTCGCAAATTTTAAATATACCATGGATTGCCTTTTCTATAGTAAATTTCTCACAAATTAATTTTTTACTGTCGCAAATTTTAAATACGCCAGGGATTGCATTTTCTATAGTAAATTTTGCAAAAAAATAATTTTTTACTGTCGCAAATTTTAAATATCACAGGGATTGCCTTTTCTATAGTAAATTATTCAAAAAATAATTTTATACTGTCGCAAATTTTAATTACGCCAGGGATTGCCATTTCTACAGTAAATTTTGCAAAAAATAATTTTTTACTGTCGCAAATTTTAATTGCGCCAGGGATTGCCTTTTCTACAGTAAATTTTTCAAAATATTAATTTTTTACTGTCGCAAATTTTAAATACGCCAGGGATTGCCTTTTCTATAGTAAATTATTCAAGAAATAATTTTCAACTCTCGCAAATTTTAATTGCGCCGGGGATTGCCTTTTCTATAGTAAATTATTCAAAAAATAATTTTTTACTGTCGCAAATTTTAATTACGCCAGGGATTGCCTTTCTATAGTAAATTATTCAAAAAATAATTTTCTACTGTCGCAAATTTTAATTACGCCAGGGATTGCCTTTTCTATAGTAAATTATTCAAAAAATAATTTTATACTGTCGCAAATTTTAATTACGCCAGGGATTGCCTTTTCTATAGTAAATTATTCAAAAAATAATTTTCTACTGTCGCAAATTTCAAATCCGCCAGGGATTGCCTTTTCTATAGTAAATTATTCAAAAAATAATTTTCTACTGTCGCAAATTTTAATTGCGCCGGGGATTGCCTTTTCTATAGTAAATTATTCAAAAAATAATTTTTTACTGTCGCAAATTTTAATTGCGCCAGGGATTGCCTTTTCTATAGTAAATTATTCAAAAAATAATTTTTTACTGTCGCAAATTTTAATTACGCCAGGGATTGCCTTTTCTATAGTAAATTATTCAAAAAATAATTTTTTACTGTCGCAAATTTTAAGTGCGCCAGGGATTGCCTTTTCTATAGTAAATTTTGCAAAAAAATAATTTTTTACTGTCGCAAATTTTAATTGCGCCAGGGATTGCCTTTTCTATAGTAAATTATTCAAAAAATAATTTTCAACTGTCGCAAATTGTAATTGCGCCAGGGATTGCCTTTTCTATAGTAAATTATTCAAAAAATAATTTTATACTGTCGCAAATTTTAAGTGCGCCAGGTATTGCCTTTTCTATAGTAAATTATTCAAAAAATAATTTTCTACTGTCGCAAATTTTAATTGCGCCAGGGATTGCCTTTTCTATAGTAAATTATTCAAAAAATAATTTTTTACTGTCGCAAATTTTAAATACGCCAGGGATTGCCTTTGCTATAGTAAATTTTGCACAAAAATAATTTTTTACTGTCGCAAATTTTAAATATCCCAGGGATTGCCTTTTCTATAGCAAATTTCTTACAAATTAATTTTATAGTGTCGGAAATTTTAAATACGCCAGGGATTGCCTTTTCTATAGTAAATTATTCAAAAAATAATTTTCTACTGTCGCAAATTTTAATTACGCCAGGGATTGCCTTTTCTATAGTAAATTATTCAAAAAATAATTTTCTACTGTCGCAAATTTTAATTACGCCAGGGATTGCCTTTTCTATAGTAAATTATTCAAAAAATAATTTTATACTGTCGCAAATTTTAATTACGCCAGGGATTGCCTTTTCTATAGTAAATTATTCAAAAAATAATTTTCTACTGTCGCAAATTTCAAATCCGCCAGGGATTGCCTTTTCTATAGTAAATTATTCAAAAAATAATTTTCTACTCTCGCAAATTTTAATTACGCCAGGGATTGCCTTTTCTATAGTAAATTATTCAGAAAATAATTTTTTACTGTCGCAAATTTTAATTGCGCCAGGGATTGCCTTTTCTACAGTAAATTTTTCAAAATATTAATTTTTTACTGTCGCAAATTTTAAATACGCCAGGGATTGCCTTTTCTATAGTAAATTATTCAAAAAATAATTTTTTACTGTCGCAAATTTTAAATATCCCAGGGATTGCCTTTTCTATAGTAAATTTCTCACAAATTAATTTTTTACTGTCGCAAATTTTAAATATCCCAGGGATTGCCTTTTCTATAGTAAATTTCTCACAAATTAATTTTTTACTGTCGCAAATTTTAAATACGCCTTTTCTATAGTAAATTTTGCAAAAAAATAATTTTTTACTGTCGCAAATTTTAAATATCACAGGGATTGCCTTTTCTATAGTAAATTATTCAAAAAATAATTTTATACTGTCGCAAATTTTAATTACGCCAGGGATTGCCATTTCTACAGTAAATTTTGCAAAAAATAATTTTTTACTGTCGCAAATTTTAATTGCGCCAGGGATTGCCTTTTCTACAGTAAATTTTTCAAAATATTAATTTTTTACTGTCGCAAATTTTAAATACGCCAGGGATTGCCTTTTCTATAGTAAATTATTCAAAAAATAATTTTCAATTCTCGCAAATTTTAATTACGCCAGGGATTGCCTTTTCTATAGTAAATTATTCAAAAAATAATTTTATACTGTCGCAAATTTTAAGTGCGCCAGGGATTGCCTTTTTTATAGTAAATTATTCAAAAAATAATTTTCTACTGTCGCAAATTTTAATTGCGCCAGGGATTGCCTTTTCTATAGTAAATTATTCAAAAAATAATTTTCAACTGTCGCAAATTTTAATTACGCCAGGGATTGCCTTTTCTATAGTAAATTATTCAAAAAATAATTTTCAACTGTCGCAAATTTTAATTGCGCCAGGGATTGCCTTTTCTATAGTAAATTATTCAAAAAATAATTTTTTACTTTCGCAAATTTTAAATACGCCAGGTATTGCCTTTTCTATAGTAAATTATTCAAAAATAATTTTCTATTGTCGCAAATTTTAATTACGCCAGGGATTGCCTTTTCTATAGTAAATTATTCAAAAAATAATTTTCTACTGTCGCAAATTTTAATTACGCCAGGGATTGCCTTTTCTATAGTAAATTTTTCAAAAAATAATTTTTTACTGTCGGAAATTTTAAATATCCCAGGGATTGCCTTTTCTATAGTAAATTTCTCACAAATTAATTTTTTACTGTCGCAAATTTCAAATATCCCAGGGATTGCCTTTTCTATAGTAAATTTCTCACAAATTAATTTTTTACTGTCGCAAATTTTAAATACGCCAGGGATTGCCTTTTCTATAGTAAATTTTGCAAAAAAATAATTTTTTACTGTCGCAAATTTTAAATATCACAGGGATTGCCTCTTCTATAGTAAATTATTCAAAAAATAATTTTATACTGTCGCAAATTTTAATTACGCCATGGATTGCCATTTCTACAGTAAATTTTGCAAAAAATAATTTTTTACTGTCGCAAATTTTAATTGCGCCAGGGATTGCCTTTTCTACAGTAAATTTTTCAAAATATTAATTTTTTACTGTCGCAAATTTTAAATACGCCAGGGATTGCCTTTTCTATAGTAAATTATTCAAAAAATAATTTTATACTGTCGCAAATTTTAAGTGCGCCAGGGATTGCCTTTTCTATAGTAAATTATTCAAAAAATAATTTTCTACTGTCGCAAATTTTAATTGCGCCAGGGATTGCCTTTTATATAGTAAATTATTCAAAAAATAATTTTTTACTGTCGCAAATTTTAAATACGCCAGGGATTGCCTTTGCTATAGTAAATTTTGCAAAAAAATAATTTTTTACTGTCGCAAATTTTAAATATCCCAGGGATTGCCTTTTCTATAGTAAATTTCTCACAAATTAATTTTTTACTGTCGGAAATTTTAAATACGCCAGGGATTGCCTTTTCTATAGTAAATTATTCAAAAAATAATTTTCTACTGTCGCAAATTTTAATTACGCCAGGGATTGCCTTTTCTATAGTAAATTATTCAAAAAATAATTTTCTACTGTCGCAAATTTTAATTACGCCAGGGATTGCCTTTTCTATAGTAAATTATTCAAAAAATAATTTTATACTGTCGCAAATTTTAATTACGACAGGGATTGCCTTTTCTATAGTAAATTATTCAAAAAATAATTTTCTACTGTCGCAAATTTCAAATCCGCCAGGGATTGCCTTTTCTATAGTAAATTATTCAAAAAATAATTTTCTACTGTCGCAAATTTTAATTACGCCAGGGATTGCCTTTTCTATAGTAAATTATTCAGAAAATAATTTTTTACTGTCGCAAATTTTAATTGCGCCAGGGATTGCCTTTTCTACAGTAAATTTTTCAAAATATTAATTTTTTACTGTCGCAAATTTTAAATACGCCAGGGATTGCCTTTTCTATAGTAAATTATTCAAAAAATAATTTTTTACTGTCGCAAATTTTAAATATCCCAGGGATTGCCTTTTCTCTAGTAAATTTCTCACAAATTAATTTTTTACTGTCGCAAATTTTAAATATACCAGGGATTGCCTTTTCTATAGTAAATTTCTCACAAATTAATTTTTTACTGTCGCAAATTTTAAATACGCCAGGGATTGCCTTTTCTATAGTAAATTTTGCAAAAAAATAATTTTTTACTGTCGCAAATTTTAAATATCACAGGGATTGCCTTTTCTATAGTAAATTATTCAAAAAATAATTTTATACTGTCGCAAATTTTAATTACGCCAGGGATTGCCATTTCTACAGTAAATTTTGCAAAAAATAATTTTTTACTGTCGCAAATTTTAATTGCGGCAGGGATTGCCTTTTCTACAGTAAATTTTTCAAAATATTAATTTTTTACTGTCGCAAATTTTAAATACGCCAGGGATTGCCTTTTCTATAGTAAATTATTCAAGAAATAATTTTCAACTCTCGCAAATTTTAATTACGCCAGGGATTGCCTTTTCTATAGTAAATTATTCAAAAAATAATTTTATACTGTCGCAAATTTTAAGTGCGCCAGGGATTGCCTTTTCTATAGTAAATTATTCAAAAAATAATTTTCTACTGTCGCAAATTTTAATTGCGCCGGGGATTGCCTTTTCTATAGTAAATTATTCAAAAAATAATTTTCAACTGTCGCAAATTTTAATTACGCCAGGGATTGCCTTTTCTATAGTAAATTATTCAAAAAATAATTTTTTACTGTCGCAAATTTTAATTGCGCCAGGGATTGCCTTTTCTATAGTAAATTATTCAAAAAATAATTTTCAACTGTCGCAAATTGTAATTGCGCCAGGGATTGCCTTTTCTATAGTAAATTATTCAAAAAATAATTTTTTACTGTCGCAAATTTTAATTACGCCAGGGATTGCCTTTTCTATAGTAAATTATTCAAAAAATAATTTTTTACTGTCGCAAATTTTAAGTGCGCCAGGGATTGCCTTTTCTATAGTAAATTTTGCAAAAAAATAATTTTTTACTGTCGCAAATTTTAATTGCGCCAGGGATTGCCTTTTCTATAGTAAATTATTCAAAAAATAATTTTCAACTGTCGCAAATTGTAATTGCGCCAGGGATTGCCTTTTCTATAGTAAATTATTCAAAAAATAATTTTATACTGTCGCAAATTTTAAGTGCGCCAGGTATTGCCTTTTCTATAGTAAATTATTCAAAAAATAATTTTCTACTGTCGCAAATTTTAATTGCGCCAGGGATTGCCTTTTCTATAGTAAATTATTCAAAAAATAATTTTTTACTGTCGCAAATTTTAAATACGCCAGGGATTGCCTTTGCTATAGTAAATTTTGCAAAAAAATAATTTTTTACTGTCGCAAATTTTAAATATCCCAGGGATTGCCTTTTCTATAGCAAATTTCTCACAAATTAATTTTTTACTGTCGGAAATTTTAAATACGCCAGGGATTGCCTTTTCTATAGTAAATTATTCAAAAAATAATTTTCTACTGTCGCAAATTTTAATTACGCCAGGGATTGCCTTTTCTATAGTAAATTATTCAAAAAATAATTTTCTACTGTCGCAAATTTTAATTACGCCAGGGATTGCCTTTTCTATAGTAAATTATTCAAAAAATAATTTTATACTGTCGCAAATTTTAATTACGCCAGGGATTGCCTTTTCTATAGTAAATTATTCAAAAAATAATTTTCTACTGTCGCAAATTTCAAATCCGCCAGGGATTGCCTTTTCTATAGTAAATTATTCAAAAAATAATTTTCTACTGTCGCAAATTTTAATTACGCCAGGGATTGCCTTTTCTATAGTAAATTATTCAGAAAATAATTTTTTACTGTCGCAAATTTTAATTGCGCCAGGGATTGCCTTTTCTATAGTAAATTATTCAAAAAATAATTTTTTACTTTCGCAAATTTTAAATACGCCAGGTATTGCCTTTTCTATAGTAAATTATTCAAAAATAATTTTCTATTGTCGCAAATTTTAATTACGCCAGGGATTGCCTTTTCTATAGTAAATTATTCAAAAAATAATTTTCTACTGTCGCAAATTTTAATTACGCCAGGGATTGCCTTTTCTATAGTAAATTTTTCAAAAAATAATTTTTTACTGTCGGAAATTTTAAATATCCCAGGGATTGCCTTTTCTATAGTAAATTTCTCACAAATTAATTTTTTACTGTCGCAAATTTCAAATATCCCAGGGATTGCCTTTTCTATAGTAAATTTCTCACAAATTAATTTTTTACTGTCGCAAATTTTAAATACGCCAGGGATTGCCTTTTCTATAGTAAATTTTGCAAAAAAATAATTTTTTACTGTCGCAAATTTTAAATATCACAGGGATTGCCTCTTCTATAGTAAATTATTCAAAAAATAATTTTATACTGTCGCAAATTTTAATTACGCCATGGATTGCCATTTCTACAGTAAATTTTGCAAAAAATAATTTTTTACTGTCGCAAATTTTAATTGCGCCAGGGATTGCCTTTTCTACAGTAAATTTTTCAAAATATTAATTTTTTACTGTCGCAAATTTTAAATACGCCAGGGATTGCCTTTTCTATAGTAAATTATTCAAAAAATAATTTTATACTGTCGCAAATTTTAAGTGCGCCAGGGATTGCCTTTTCTATAGTAAATTATTCAAAAAATAATTTTCTACTGTCGCAAATTTTAATTGCGCCAGGGATTGCCTTTTATATAGTAAATTATTCAAAAAATAATTTTTTACTGTCGCAAATTTTAAATACGCCAGGGATTGCCTTTGCTATAGTAAATTTTGCAAAAAAATAATTTTTTACTGTCGCAAATTTTAAATATCCCAGGGATTGCCTTTTCTATAGTAAATTTCTCACAAATTAATTTTTTACTGTCTTACGCCAGGGATTGCCTTTTCTATAGTAAATTATTCAAAAACTAATTTTCTACTGTCGCAAATTTTAATTACGCCAGGGATTGCCTTTTCTATAGTAAATTTTTCAAAAAATAATTTTTTACTGTCGCAAATTTTAAATATCCCAGGGATTGCCTTTTCTATACTAAATTATTCAAAAAATTATTTTCAACTGTCGCAAATTTTAATTACGCCAGGGATTGCCTTTTCTATAGTAAATTATTCAAAAAATAATTTTATACTGTCGCAAATTTTAATTACGCCAGGGATTGCCTTTTCTATAGTAAATTATTCAAAAAATAATTTTCAACTGTCGCAAATTTTAATTACGCCAGGGATTGCCTTTTCTATAGTAAATTATTCAAAAAATAATTTTTTACTGTCGCAAATTGTAATTGCGCCAGATATTGCCTTTTCTATAGTAAATTTTTCAAAAAATAATTGTTTACTGTCGCAAATTTTAATTGCGCCAGGGATTGCCTTTTCTACAGTAAATTTTTCAAAATATTAATTTTTTACTTTCGCAAGTTTTAATTACGCCAGGGATTGCCTTTTCTATAGTAAATTATTCAAAAAATAATTTTTTACTGTCGCAAATTTCAAATCCGCCAGGGATTGCCTTTTCTACAGTAAATTTTTCAAAAAATAATTTTTTACTGTCGCAAATTAAGTGCGCCAGCGATTGCCTTTTCTATAGTATATTTTGCAAAAAAATAATTTTCTACTGTCGCAAATTTTAATTACGCCCGGGATTGCCTTTTCTATAGTAAATTATTCAAAAAATAATTTTTTACTGTCGCAAATTTTAAGTGCGCCAGGGATTGCCTTTTCTATAGTAAATTATTCAAAAAATAATTTTTTACTGTCGCAAATTTTAATTACGCCAGGGATTGCCTTTTCTATAGTAAATTATTCAAAAAAATAATTTTATACTGTCGCAAATTTTAAATACGCCAGGGATTGCCTTTTCTATAGTAAATTATTCAAAAAATAATTTTCAACTGTCGCAAATTTTAATTACGCCAGGGATTGCCTTTTCTATAGTAAATTATTCAAAAAATAATTTTTTACTTCCGCAAATTTCAAATCCGCCAGGGATTGCCTTTTCTATAGTAAAATATTCAAAAAATAATTTTTTACTGTCGCAAATTTTAATTACGCCAGGGATTGCCTTTTCTATAGTAAATTATTCAAAAAATAATTTTTTACTGTCCCAAATTTTAAATACGCCAGGGATTGCCTTTTCTATAGTAAATTATTCAAAAAACAATTTTTTACTGTCGCAAATTTCAAATCCGCCAGGGATTGCCTTTTCTACAGTAAATTATTCAAAAAATAATTTTTTACTGTCGCAAATTTTAAGTGCGCCAGGGATTGCCTTTTCTATAGTAAATTATTCAAAAAATAATTTTCAACTGTCGCAAATTTTAATTACGCCAGGGATTGCCTTTTCTATAGTAAATTATTCAAAAAATAATTTTCAACTGTCGCAAATGTTAATTACGCCAGGGATTGCCTTTTCTATAATAAATTATTCAAAAAATAATTTTTTACTGTCGCAAATTTCAAATCCGCCAGGGATTGCCTTTTCTATAGTAAATTATTCAAAAAATAATTTTCTACTTTCGCAAATTTTAATTACGCCAGGGATTGCCTTTTCTATAGTAAATTATTCAAAAAATAATTTTATACTGTCGCAAATTTTAAATACGCCAGGGATTGATTGCCTTTTCTATAGTAAATTATTCAAAAAATAATTTTTCAATGTCGCAAATTTTAATTACACCAGGGATTGCCTTTTCTATAGTAAATTTTGCAAAAAAATAATTTTCTACTGTCGCAAATTTTAATTACGCCAGGGATTGCCTTTTCTATAGTAAATTATTCAAAAAATAATTTTCTACTGTCGCAAATTTTAATTTCGCCAGGGATTGCTTTTCTATAGTAAATTTTGCAAAAAAATAATTTTCTATTGTCGCAAATTTTAATTACGCCAGGGATTGCCTTTTCTATAGTAAATTATTCAAAAAATAATTTTCTACTGTCGCAAATTTTAATTACGCCAGGGATTGCCTTTTCTATAGTAAATTATTCAAAAAATAATTTTTTACTGTCGCAAATTTTAAGTGCGCCAGGGATTGCCTTTTCTATAGTAGATTATGCAAAAAATAATTTTTTACTGTCGCAAATTTTAATTGCGCCAGGGATTGCCTTTTCTACAGTAAATTTTTCAAAAAATAATTTTTTACTATCGCAAATTTTAATTACGCCAGGGATTGCCTTTTCTATAGTAAATTATTCAAAAAATAATTTTCTACTGTCGCAAATTTTAATTGCGCCAGGGATTGCCTTTCCTATAGTAAATTATGCAAAAAATAATTTTCAACTGTCGCAAATTTTAATTACGCCAGGGATTGCCTTTTCTATAGTAAATTATTCAAAAAATAATTTTTTACTGTAGCTAATTTTAATTACGCCAGGGATTGCCTTTTCTATAGTAAATTATTCAAAAAATAATTTTTTACTGTCCCAAATTTTAAATACGCCAGGGATTGCCTTTTCTATAGTAAATTATTCAAAAAACAATTTTTTACTGTCGCAAATTTCAAATCCGCCAGGGATTGCCTTTTCTACAGTAAATTATTCAAAAAATAATTTTTTACTGTCGCAAATTTTAAGTGCGCCAGGGATTGCCTTTTCTATAGTAAATTATTCAAAAAATAATTTTCAACTGTCGCAAATTTTAATTACGCCAGGGATTGCCTTTTCTATAGTAAATTATTCAAAACATAATTTTCAACTGTCGCAAATGTTAATTACGCCAGGGATTGCCTTTTCTATAATAAATTATTCAAAAAATAATTTTTTACTGTCGCAAATTTCAAATCCGCCAGGGATTGCCTTTTCTATAGTAAATTATTCAAAAAATAATTTTCTACTTTCGCAAATTTTAATTACGCCAGGGATTGCCTTTTCTATAGTAAATTATTCAAAAAATAATTTTATACTGTCGCAAATTTTAAATACGCCAGGGATTGATTGCCTTTTCTATAGTAAATTATTCAAAAAATAATTTTTCACTGTCGCAAATTTTAATTACGCCAGGGATTGCCTTTTCTATAGTAAATTTTGCAAAAAAATAATTTTCTACTGTCGCAAATTTTAATTACGCCAGGGATTGCCTTTTCTATAGTAAATTATTCAAAAAATAATTTTCTACTGTCGCAAATTTTAATTACGCCAGGGATTGCCTTTTCTATAGTAAATTATTCAAAAAATAGTTTTTTACTGTCGCAAATTTTAAGTGCGCCAGGTATTGCCTTTTCTATAGTAAATTATTCAAAAAATAATTTTTTACTGTCGCAAATTTTAATTGCGCCAGGGATTGCCTTTTCTACAGTAAATTATTCAAAAAATAATTTTTTACTGTCGCAAATTTTAAGTGCGCCAGGGATTGCCTTTTCTATAGTAAATTATTCAAAAAATAATTTTCAACTGTCGCAAATTTTAATTACGCCAGGGATTGCCTTTTCTATAGTAAATTATTCAAAAAATAATTTTTTACTGTCGCAAATTTTAAATATCCCAGGGATTGCCTTTTCTATAGTAAATTATTCAAAAAATAATTTTATACTGTCGCAAATTTTAATTACGCCAGGGATTGCCTTTTCTATAGTAAATTATTCAAAAAATAATTTTCAACTGTCGCAAATTTTAATTACGCCAGGGATTGCCCTTTCTATAGTAAATTATTCAAAAAATAATTTTTTACTGTCGCAAATTTGAAATCCGCCAGGGATTGCCTTTTCTATAGTAAATTATTCAAAAAATTATTTTCTACTGTCGCAAATTTTAATTGCGCCAGGGATTGCCTTTTCTATAGTAAATTATTCAAAAAATAATTTTCTACTGTCGCAAATTTCAAATCCGCCAGGGATTGCCTTTTCTATAGTAAATTATTCAAAAAATAATTTTTTACTGTCGCAAATTTTAATTACGCCAGGGATTGCCTTTTCTATAGTAAATTATTCAAAAAATAATTTTCTACTGTCGCAAATTTTATTTACGCCAGGGATTGCCTTGTCTATAGTAAATTATTCAAAAAATAATTTTTTACTATCGCAAATTTCAAATCCGCCAGGGATTGCTTTTTCTATAGTAAATTATTCAAAATATTATTTTTTTATTGTCGCAAATTTTAATTACGCCAGGGATTGCCTTTTCTATATTAAATTATTCAAAAAATAATTTTCTACTGTCGCAAATTTTTATTACGCCAGGGATTGCCTTTTCTATAGTAAATTTTTCAAAAAATAATTTTTTACTGTCGCAAATTTTAAATATCCCAGGGATTGCCTTTTCTATAGTAAATTATTCAAAAA
This sequence comes from Dioctria linearis, assembly GCA_963930735.1. NCBI lineage: Eukaryota > Metazoa > Arthropoda > Insecta > Diptera > Asilidae > Dioctria > Dioctria linearis. The sequence continues at coordinate 94,519 of CAWVNZ010000057.1, forward strand.
ATAATTTTTTAGTATCGCAAATTTCAAATCCGCCAGGGATTGCCTTTTCTATAGTAAATTATTCAAAATATTAATTTTTTACTGTCGCAAATTTTAATTACGCCAGGGATTGCCTTTTCTATATTAAATTATTCAAAAAATAATTTTCTACTGTCGCAAATTTTAATTACGCCAGGGATTACCTTTTCTATAGTAAATTATTCAAAAAATAATTTTTTACTATCGCAAATTTCTAATCCGCCAGGGATTGCCTTTTCTATAGTAAATTATTCAAAAAATAATTTTCAACTGTCGCAAATTTTAATTACGCCAGGGATTGCCTTTTCTATATTAAATTATTCAAAAAATAATTTTCTACTGTCGCAAATTATAATTACGCCAGGGATTGCCTTTCTATAGTAAATTTTTCAAAAAATAATTTTTTACTGTCGCAAATTTTAAATATCCCAGGGATTTCCTTTTCTATAGTAAATTATTCAAAAAATAATTTTCTACTGTCGCAAATTTTAATTACGCCAGGGATTGCCTTTTCTATAGTAAATTTTGCAAAAAAATAATTTTTTACTGTCGCAAATTTTAAATATCCCAGGGATTGCCTTTTCTATAGTAAATTATTCAAAAAATAATTTTTTACTGTCGCAAATTTTAAATATCCCAGGGATTGCCTTTTCTATAGTAAATTATTCAAAAAATAATTTTCTGCTGTCGCAAATTTTAATTACGCCAGGGATTGCCTTTTCTATAGTAAATTATTCAAAAAATAATTTTTTACTGTCGCAAATTTTAATTGCGCCAGGGATTGCCTTTTCTATAGTAAATTAATCAAAAAATAATTTTCTACTGTCGCAAATTTTAATTGCGCCAGGGATTGCCTTTTCTATAGTAAATTATTCAAAAAATAAGTTTCTACTGCCGCAAATTTCAAATCCGCCAGGGATTGCCTTTTCTATAGTAAATTATTTAAAAAATAATTTTCTACTGTCGCAAATTTTAATTACGCCAGGGATTGCCTTTTCTATAGTAAATTATTCAAAAAATAATTTTTTACTATCGCAAATTTCAAATCCGCCAGGGATTGCCTTTTCTATAGTTAATTACTCAAAATATTAATTTTTTACTGTCGCAAATTTTAATTACGCCAGGGATTGCCTTTTCTATATTAAATTATTCAAAAAATAATTTTCTACTGTCGCAAATTTTAATTTCGCCAGGGATTACCTTTTCTATAGTAAATTATTCAAAAAATAATTTTATACTGTCGCAAATTTTAATTACGCCAGGAATTGCCTTTTCTATAGTAAATTATTCAAAAAATAATTTTTTACTGTCGCAAATTTTAAATATCCCAGGGATTGCCTTTTCTATAGTAAATTATTCAAAAAATAATTTTCTACTGTCGCAAATTTTAATTACGCCAGGGATTGCCTTTTCTATAGTAAATTATTCAAAAAATAATTTTTTACTGTCGCAAATTTTAATTGCGCCAGGTATTGCCTTTTCTATAGTAAATTATTCAAAAAATAATTTTACACTATCGCAAATTTCAAATCCGCCAGGAATTGCCTTTTCTATAGTAAATTATTCAAAATATTAATTTTTTACTGTCGCAAATTTTAATTACGCCAGGGATTGCCTTTTCTATAGTAAATTATTCAAAAAATAATTTTCTACTGTCGCAAATTTTAATTACGCCAGGGATTGCCTTTTCTATAGTAAATTATTCAAAAATAATTTTTTACTATCGCAAATTTCAAATCCGCCAGGGATTGCCTTTTCTATAGTAAATTATTCAAAATATTAATTTTTTACTGTCGCAAATTTTAATTACGCCAGGGATTGCCTTTTCTATATTAAATTATTCAAAAAATAATTTTCTACTGTCGCAAATTTTAAATATCTCAGGGATTGCCTTTTCTATAGTAAATTATTCAAAAAATAATTTTTTACTGTCGCAAATTTTAATTGCGCCAGGGATTGCCTTTTCTATAGTAAATTATTCAAAAAATAATTTTCTACTGTCGCAAATTTCAAATCCGCCAGGGATTGCCTTTTCTATAGTAAATTATTCAAAAAATAATTTTCTACTGTCGCAAATTTTAATTACGCCTGGGATTGCCTTTTCTATAGTAAATTATTCAAAAAATAATTTTCTACTGTCGCAAATTTTAAATATCCCAGGGATTGCCTTTTCTATAGTAAATTTTGCAAAAAAATAATTTTTTACTGTCGCAAATTTTAAATATCCCAGGGATTGCCTTTTCTATAGTAAATTTCTCACAAATTAATTTTTTACTGTCGCAAATTTTAAATACGCCAGGGATTGCCTTTTCTATAGTAAATTATTCAAAAAATAATTTTCTACTGTCGCAAATTTTAAATATCCCAGGGATTGCCTTTTCTATAGTAAATAATTCAAAAAATAATTTTTTACTGTCGCAAATTTTAATTACGCCAGGGATTGCCTTTTCTATAGTAAATTATTCAAAAAATAATTTTCTACTGTCGCAAATTTTAATTACGCCAGGGATTGCCTTTTCTATAGTAAATTATTCAAAAAATAATTTTCTACTGTCGCAATTTTTAATTGCGCCAGGGATTGCCTTTTCTACAGTAAATTTTGCAAAAAATAATTTTCTACTGTCGCAAATTTTAAATACGCCAGGGATTGCCTTTTCTATAGTAAATTATTCAAAAAATAATTTTTTACTACCGCAAGTTTTAATTGCGCCAGGGATTGCCTTTTCTATAGTAAATTATTCAAAAAATAATTTTTTACTGTCGCAAATTTTAATTACGCCAGGGATTGCCTTTTCTATAGTAAATTATTCAAAAAATAATTTTTTACTGTCGCAAATTTTAATTACGCCAGGGATTGCCTTTTCTATCGTAAATTTTGCAAAAAATAATTTTATACTGTCGCAAATTTTAATTACGCCAGGGATTGCCTTTTCTATAGTAAATTTTGCAAAAAAATAATTTTCTACTGTCGCAAATTTTAATTACGCCAGGGATTGCCTTTTCTATAGTAAATTTTGCATAAAATAATTTTCTACTGTCGCAAGTTTTAATTGCGCCAGGGATTGCCTTTTCTACAGTAAATTTTGCAAAAAATAATTTTCTACTGTCGCAAATTTTAATTACGCCACGGATTGCCTTTTCTATAGTAAATTTTGCAAAAAATAATTTTTTACTGTCGCAAATTTTAAGTGAGCCAGGGATTGCCTTTTCTATAGTAAATTATTCAAAAAATAATTTTTTACTGTCGCAAATTTTAATTACGCCAGGGATTGCCTTTTCTATAGTAAATTATTCAAAAAATAATTTTTTACTGTCGCAAATTTTAAATACGCCAGGGATTGCCTTTTCTATAGTAAATTATTCAAAAAATAATTTTTTACTGTCGCAAATTTTAATTACGCCAGGGATTGCCTTTTCTGTAGTAAATTATTCAAAAAATAATTTTTTACTGTCGCAAATTTTAATTACGCCAGGGATTGCCTTTTCTATAGTAAATTATTCAAAAAATAATTTTCAACTGTCGCAAATTTTAATTACGCCAGGGATTGCCTTTTCTATAGTAAATTATTCAAAAAATAATTTTTTAATGTCGCAAATTTTAATTGCGCCAGGGATTGCCTTTTCTATAGTAAATTATTCAAAAAATAATTTTTTTACTGTCGCAAATTTTAATTACGCCAGGGATTGCCTTTTCTATAGTAAATTATTCAAAAAATAATTTTATACTGTCGCAAATTTTAATTACGCCAGGGATTGCCTTTTCTATAGTAAATTATTCAAAAAATAATTTTTTACTGTCGCAAATTTTAAGTGCGCCAGGGATTGCTTTTCTATAGTAAATTATTCAAAAAATAATTTTATACTGTCGCAAATTTTAAATATCCCAGGGATTGCCTTTTCTACAGTAAATTTTGCAAAAAAATAATTTTTTACTGTCGCAAATTTTAAATATACCAGGGATTGCCTTTTCTATAGTAAATTTCTCACAAATTAATTTTTTACTGTCGCAAATTTTAAATACGCCAGGGATTGCCTTTTCTATAGTAAATTATTCAAAAAATAATTTTCTACTGTCGCAAATTTTAATTACGCCAGGGATTGCCTTTTCTACAGTAAATTATTCAAAAAATTATTTTTTACTGTCGCAAATTTTAAATACGCCAGGGATTGCCTTTTCTATAGTAAATTTTGCAAAAAAATAATTTTTTACTGTGGCAAATTTTAAATATCCCAGGGATTGCCTTTTCTATAGTAAATTATTCAAAAAATAATTTTTTACTGTCGCAAATTTTAATTACGCCAGGGATTGCCTTTTCTATAGTAAATTATTCAAAAAATAATTTTCTACTGTCGCAAATTTTAATTACGCCAGGGATTGCCTTTTCTATAGTAAATTATTCAAAAAATAATTTTCTACTGTCGCAAGTTTTAATTGCGCCAGGGATTGCCTTTTCTACAGTAAATTTTGCAAAAAATAATTTTCTACTGTCGCAAATTTTAAATACGCCAGGGATTGCCTTTTCTATAGTAAATTATTCAAAAAATAATTTTTTACTATCGCAAGTTTTAATTGCGCCAGGGATTGCCTTTTCTATAGTAAATTATTCAAAAAATAATTTTTTACTGTCGCAAATTTTAATTACGCCAGGTATTGCCTTTTCTATAGTAAATTATTCAAAAAATAATTTTTTACTGTCGCAAATTTTAATTACGCCAGGGATTGCCTTTTCTATAGTAAATTATTCAAAAAATAATTTTTTACTGTCGCAAATTTTAAGTGCGCCAGGGATTGCCTTTTCTACAGTAAATTTTTCAAAAAATAATTTTTTACTATCGCAAATTTTAATTACGCCAGGGATTGCCTTTTCTATAGTAAATTATTCAAAAAATAATTTTCTACTGTGGCAAATTTTAATTGCGCCAGGGATTGCCTTTTCTATAGTAAATTATGCAAAAAATAATTTTCAACTGTCGCAAATTTTAATTACGCCAGGGATTGCCTTTTCTATAGCAAATTATTCAAAAAATAATTTTTTACTGTCGCAAATTTTAATTACGCCAGGGATTGCCTTTTCTATAGTAAATTATTCAAAAAATAATTTTTTACTGTCGCAAATTTTAAATACGCCAGGGATTGCCTTTTCTATAGTAAATTATTCAAAAAACAATTTTTTACTGTCGCAAATTTCAAATCCGCCAGGGATTGCCTTTTCTACAGTAAATTATTCAAAAAATAATTTTTTACTGTCGCAAATTTTAAGTGCGCCAGGGATTGCCTTTTCTATAGTAAATTATTCAAAAAATAATTTTCAACTGTCGCAAATTTTAATTACGCCAGGGATTGCCTTTTCTATAGTAAATTATTCAAAAAATAATTTTCAACTGTCGCAAATTTTAATTACGCCAGGGATTGCCTTTTCTATAATAAATTATTCAAAAAATAATTTTTTACTGTCGCAAACTTCAAATCAGCCAGGGATTGCCTTTTCTATAGTAAATTATTCAAAAAATAATTTTCTACTTTCGCAAATTTTAATTACGCCAGGGATTGCCTTTTCTATAGTAAATTATTCAAAAAATAATTTTATACTGTCGCAAATTTTAAATACGCCAGGGATTGATTGCCTTTTCTATAGTAAGTTATTCAAAAAATAATTTTTCACTGTCGCAAATTTTAATTACGCCAGGGATTGCCTTTTCTATAGTAAATTTTGCAAAAAAATAATTTTCTACTGTCGCAAATTTTAATTACGCCAGGGATTGCCTTTTCTATAGTAAATTATTCAAAAAATAATTTTCTACTGTCGCAAATTTTAATTACGCCAGGGATTGCCTTTTCTATAGTAAATTATTCAAAAAATAATTTTTTACTGTCGCAAATTTTAAGTGCGCCAGGTATTGCCTTTTCTATAGTAAATTATTCAAAAAATAATTTTCAACTGTCGCAAATTTTAATTACGCCAGGGATTGCCTTTTCTATAGTAAATTATTCAAAAAATAATTTTTTACTGTCGCAAATTTTAAATATCCCAGGGATTGCCTTTTCTATAGTAAATTATTCAAAAAATAATTTTATACTGTCGCAAATTTTAATTACGCCAGGGATTGCCTTTTCTATAGTAAATTATTCAAAAAATAATTTTCAACTGTCGCAAATTTTAATTACGCCAGGGATTGCCTTCTCTATAGTAAATTATTCAAAAAATAATTTTTTACTGTCGCAAATTTGAAATCCGCCAGGGATTGCCTTTTCTATAGTAAATTATTCAAAAAATTATTTTCTAATGTCGCAAATTTTAATTGCGCCAGGGATTGCCTTTTCTATAGTAAATTATTCAAAAAATAATTTTCTACTGTCGCAAATTTCAAATCCGCCAGGGATTGCCTTTTCTATAGTAAATTATTCAAAAAATAATTTTTTACTGTCGCAAATTTTAATTACGCCAGGGATTGCCTTTTCTATAGTAAATTATTCAAAAAATTATTTTCTACTGTCGCAAATTTTATTTACGCCAGGGATTGCCTTGTCTATAGTAAATTATTCAAAAAATAATTTTTTACTATCGCAAATTTCAAATCCGCCAGGGATTGCTTTTTCTATAGTAAATTATTCAAAATATTAATTTTTTATTGTCGCAAATTTTAATTACGCCAGGGATTGCCTTTTCTATAGTAAATTATTCAAAAAATAATTTTCTACTGTCGAAAATTTTTATTACGCCAGGGATTGCCTTTTCTATAGTAAATTTTTCAAAAAATAATTTTTTACTGTCGCAAATTTTAAATATCCCAGGGATTGCCTTTTCTATAGTAAATTATTCAAAAAATAATTTTTTACTATCGCAAATTTCAAATCCGCCAGGGATTGCCTTTTCTATAGTAAATTATTCAAAATATTAATTTTTTACTGTCGCAAATTTTACTTACGCCAGGGATTGCCTTTTCTATATTAAATTATTCAAAAAATAATTTTTTACTGTCGCAAATTTTAATTACGCCAGGGATTACCTTTTCTATAGTAAATTATTCAAAAAATAATTTTTTACTATCGCAAATTTCTAATCCGCCAGGGATTGCCTTTTCTATAGTAAATTATTCAAAAAATAATTTTCAACTGTCGCAAATTTTAAATATCCCAGGGATTGCCTTTTCTATAGTAAATTATTCAAAAAAATAATTTTTTACTGTCGCAAATTTTAAATATCCCAGGGATTGCCTTTTCTATAGTAAATTATTCAAAAAATAATTTTTTACTGTCGCAAATTTTAAATATCCCAGGGATTGCCTTTTCTATAGTAAATTATTCAAAAAATAATTTTCTGCTGTCGCAAATTTTAATTACGCCAGGGATTGCCTTTTCTATAGTAAATTATTCAAAAAATAATTTTCAACTGTCGCAAATTTTAAATATCCCAGGGATTGCCTTTTCTATAGTAAATTATTCAAAAAAATAATTTTTTACTGTCGCAAATTTTAAATATCCCAGGGATTGCCTTTTCTATAGTAAATTATTCAAAAAATAATTTTTTACTGTCGCAAATTTTAAATATCCCAGGGATTGCCTTTTCTATAGTAAATTATTCAAAAAATAATTTTCTGCTGTCGCAAATTTTAATTACGCCAGGGATTGCCTTTTCTATAGTAAATTATTCAAAAAATAATTTTTTACTGTCGCAAATTTTAATTGCGCCAGGGATTGCCTTTTCTATAGTAAATTAATCAAAAAATAATTTTCTACTGTCGCAAATTTTAATTGCGCCAGGGATTGCCTTTTCTATAGTAAATTATTCAAAAAATAAGTTTCTACTATCGCAAATTTCTAATCCGCCAGGGATTGCCTTTTCTATAGTAAATTATTCAAAAAATAATTTTCAACTGTCGCAAATTTTAAATATCCCAGGGATTGCCTTTTCTATAGTAAATTATTCAAAAAAATAATTTTTTACTGTCGCAAATTTTAAATATCCCAGGGATTGCCTTTTCTATAGTAAATTATTCAAAAAATAATTTTTTACTGTCGCAAATTTTAAATATCCCAGGGATTGCCTTTTCTATAGTAAATTATTCAAAAAATAATTTTCTGCTGTCGCAAATTTTAATTACGCCAGGGATTGCCTTTTCTATAGTAAATTATTCAAAAAATAATTTTTTACTGTCGCAAATTTTAATTGCGCCAGGGATTGCCTTTTCTATAGTAAATTAATCAAAAAATAATTTTCTACTGTCGCAAATTTTAATTGCGCCAGGGATTGCCTTTTCTATAGTAAATTATTCAAAAAATAAGTTTCTACTGTCGCAAATTTCAAATCCGCCAGGGATTGCCTTTTCTATAGTAAATTATTTAAAAAATAATTTTCTACTGTCGCAAATTTTAATTACGCCAGGGATTGCCTTTTCTATAGTAAATTATTCAAAAAATAATTTTTTACTATCGCAAATTTCAAATCCGCCAGGGATTGCCTTTTTCTATAGTTAATTACTCAAAATATTAATTTTTTATTGTCGCAAATTTTATTTACGCCAGGGATTGCCTTTTCTATATTAAATTATTCAAAAAATAATTTTCTACTGTCGCAAATTTTAATTACGCCAGGGATTACCTTTTCTATAGTAAATTATTCAAAAAATAATTTTATACTGTCGCAAATTTTAATTACGCCAGGGATTGCCTTTTCTATAGTAAATTATTCAAAAAATAATTTTTTACTGTCGCAAATTTTAAATATCCCAGGGATTGCCTTTTCTATAGTAAATTATTCAAAAAATAATTTTCTACTGTCGCAAATTTTAATTACGCCAGGGATTGCCTTTTCTATAGTAAATTATTCAAAAAATAATTTTTTACTGTCGCAAATTTTAATTGCGCCAGGGATTGCCTTTTCTATAGTAAATTATTCAAAAATTATTTTACACTATCGCAAATTTCAAATCCGCCAGGAATTGCCTTTTCTATAGTAAATTATTCAAAATATTAATTTTTTACTGTCGCAAATTTTAATTACGCCAGGGATTGCCTTTTCTATAGTAAATTATTCAAAAAATAATTTTCTACTGTCGCAAATTTTAATTACGCCAGGGATTGCCTTTTCTATAGTAAATTATTCAAAAATAATTTTTTACTATCGCAAATTTCAAATCCGCCAGGGATTGCCTTTTCTATAGTAAATTATTCAAAATATTAATTTTTTACTGTCGCAAATTTTAATTACGCCAGGGATTGCCTTTTCTATATTAAATTATTCAAAAAATAATTTTCTACTGTCGCAAATTTTAAATATCCCAGGGATTGCCTTTTCTATAGTAAATTATTCAAAAAATAATTTTTTACTGTCGCAAATTTTAATTGCGCCAGGGATTGCCTTTTCTATAGTAAATTATTCAAAAAATAATTTTCGACTGTCGCAAATTTCAAATCCGCCAGGGATTGCCTTTTCTATAGTAAATTATTCAAAAAATAATTTTCTACTGTCGCAAATTTTAATTACGCCTGGGATTGCCTTTTCTATAGTAAATTATTCAAAAAATAATTTTCTACTGTCGCAAATTTTAAATATCCCAGGGATTGCCTTTTCTATAGTAAATTTTGCAAAAAAATAATTTTTTACTGTCGCAAATTTTAAATATCCCAGGGATTGCCTTTTCTATAGTAAATTACTCACAAATTAATTTTTTACTGTCGCAAATTTTAAATACGCCAGGGATTGCCTTTTCTATAGTAAATTATTCAAAAAATAATTTTCTACTGTCGCAAATTTTAATTACGCCAGGGATTGCCTTTTCTACAGTAAATTATTCAAAAAATAATTTTTTACTGTCGCAAATTTTAAATACGCCAGGGATTGCCTTTTCTATAGTAAATTTTGCAAAAAAATAATTTTTTATTGTGGCAAATTTTAAATATCCCAGGGATTGCCTTTTCTATAGTAAATTATTCAAAAAATAATTTTTTACTGTCGCAAATTTTAATTACGCCAGGGATTGCCTTTTCTATAGTAAATTATTCAAAAAATAATTTTCTACTGTCGCAAATTTTAATTACGCCAGGGATTGCCTTTTCTATAGTAAATTATTCAAAAAATAATTTTCTACTGTCGCAATTTTTAATTGCGCCAGGGATTGCCTTTTCTACAGTAAATTTTGCAAAAAATAATTTTCTACTGTCGCAAATTTTAAATACGCCAGGGATTGCCTTTTCTATAGTAAATTATTCAAAAAATAATTTTTTACTACCGCAAGTTTTAATTGCGCCAGGGATTGCCTTTTCTATAGTAAATTATTCAAAAAATAATTTTTTACTGTCGCAAATTTTAATTACGCCAGGGATTGCCTTTTCTATAGTAAATTATTCAAAAAATAATTTTTTACTGTCGCAAATTTTAATTACGCCAGGGATTGCCTTTTCTATCGTAAATTTTGCAAAAAATAATTTTATACTGTCGCAAATTTTAATTACGCCAGGGATTGCCTTTTCTATAGTAAATTTTGCAAAAAAATAATTTTCTACTGTCGCAAATTTTAATTACGCCAGGGATTGCCTTTTCTATAGTAAATTTTGCAAAAAATAATTTTCTACTGTCGCAAGTTTTAATTGCGCCAGGGATTGCCTTTTCTACAGTAAATTTTGCAAAAAATAATTTTCTACTGTCGCAAATTTTAATTACGCCAGGGATTGCCTTTTCTATAGTAAATTTTGCAAAAAATAATTTTTTACTGTCGCAAATTTTAAGTGAGCCAGGGATTGCCTTTTCTATAGTAAATTATTCAAAAAATAATTTTTTACTGTCGCAAATTTTAATTACGCCAGGGATTGCCTTTTCTATAGTAAATTATTCAAAAAATAATTTTTTACTGTCGCAAATTTTAAATACGCCAGGGATTGCCTTTTCTATAGTAAATTATTCAAAAAATAATTTTTTACTGTCGCAAATTTTAATTACACCAGGGATTGCCTTTTCTGTAGTAAATTATTCAAAAAATAATTTTTTAATGTCGCAAATTTTAATTACGCCAGGGATTGCCTTTTCTATAGTAAATTATTCAAAAAATAATTTTCAACTGTCGCAAATTTTAATTACGCCAGGGATTGCCTTTTCTATAGTAAATTATTCAAAAAATAATTTTTTACTGTCGCAAATTTTAAGTGCGCCAGGTATTGCCTTTTCTATAGTAAATTATTCAAAAAATAATTTTTTACTGTCGCAAATTTTAATTGCGCCAGGGATTGCCTTTTCTACAGTAAATTATTCAAAAAATAATTTTTTACTGTCGCAAATTTTAAGTGCGCCAGGGATTGCCTTTTCTATAGTAAATTATTCAAAAAATAATTTTCAACTGTCGCAAATTTTAATTACGCCAGGGATTGCCTTTTCTATAGTAAATTATTCAAAAAATAATTTTTTACTGTCGCAAATTTTAAATATCCCAGGGATTGCCTTTTCTATAGTAAATTATTCAAAAAATTATTTTATACTGTCGCAAATTTTAATTACGCCAGGGATTGCCTTTTCTATAGTAAATTATTCAAAAAATAATTTTCAACTGTCACAAATTTTAATTACGCCAGGGATTGCCTTTTCTATAGTAAATTATTCAAAAAATAATTTTTTACTGTCGCAAATTTGAAATCCGCCAGGGATTGCCTTTTCTATAGTAAATTATTCAAAAAATTATTTTCTAATGTCGCAAATTTTAATTGCGCCAGGGATTGCCTTTTCTATAGTAAATTATTCAAAAAATAATTTTCTACTGTCGCAAATTTCAAATCCGCCAGGGATTGCCTTTTCTATAGTAAATTATTCAAAAAATAATTTTTTACTGTCGCAAATTTTAATTACGCCAGGGATTGCCTTTTCTATAGTAAATTATTCAAAAAATAATTTTCTACTGTCGCAAATTTTATTTACGCCAGGGATTGCCTTGTCTATAGTAAATAATTCAAAAAATAATTTTTACTATCGCAAATTTCAAATCCGCCAGGGATTGCTTTTTCTATAGTAAATTATTCAAAATATTAATTTTTTATTGTCGCAAATTTTAATTACGCCAGGGATTGCCTTTTCTATAGTAAATTATTCAAAAAATAATTTTCTACTGTCGCAAATTTTTATTACGCCAGGGATTGCCTTTTCTATAGTAAATTTTTCAAAAAATAATTTTTTACTGTCGCAAATTTTAAATATCCCAGGGATTGCCTTTTCTATAGTAAATTATTCAAAAAATAATTTTTTACTATCGCAAATTTCAAATCCGCCAGGGATTGCCTTTTCTATAGTAAATTATTCAAAATATTAATTTTTCACTGTCGCAAATTTTAATTACGCCAGGGATTGCCTTTTCTATATTAAATTATTCAAAAAATAATTTTTTACTGTCGCAAATTTTAATTACGCCAGGGATTACCTTTTCTATAGTAAATTATTCAAAAAATAATTTTTTACTATCGCAAATTTCTAATCCGCCAGGGATTGCCTTTTCTATAGTAAATTATTCAAAAAATAATTTTCAACTGTCGCAAATTTTAAATATCCCAGGGATTGCCTTTTCTATAGTAAATTATTCAAAAAAATAATTTTTTACTGTCGCAAATTTTAAATATCCCAGGGATTGCCTTTTCTATAGTAAATTATTCAAAAAATAATTTTTTACTGTCGCAAATTTTAAATATCCCAGGGATTGCCTTTTCTATAGTAAATTATTCAAAAAATAATTTTCTGCTGTCGCAAATTTTAATTACGCCAGGGATTGCCTTTTCTATAGTAAATTATTCAAAAAATAATTTTTTACTGTCGCAAATTTTAATTGCGCCAGGGATTGCCTTTTCTATAGTAAATTAATCAAAAAATAATTTTCTACTGTCGCAAATTTCAAATCCGCCAGGGATTGCCTTTTCTATAGTAAATTATTTAAAAAATAATTTTCTACTGTCGCAAATTTTAATTACGCCAGGGATTGCCTTTTCTATAGTAAATTATTCAAAAAATAATTTTTTACTATCGCAAATTTCAAATCCGCCAGGGATTGCCTTTTCTATAGTTAATTACTCAAAATATTAATTTTTTATTGTCGCAAATTTTAATTACGCCAGGGATTGCCTTTTCTATATTAAATTATTCAAAAAATAATTTTCTACTGCCGCAAATTTTAATTACGCCAGGGATTACCTTTTCTATAGTAAATTATTCAAAAAATAATTTTATACTGTCGCAAATTTTAATTACGCCAGGGATTGCCTTTTCTATAGTAAATTATTCAAAAAATAATTTTTTACTGTCGCAAATTTTAAATATCCCAGGGATTGCCTTTTCTATAGTAAATTATTCAAAAAATAATTTTCTACTGTCGCAAATTTTAATTACGCCAGGGATTGCCTTTTCTATAGTAAATAATTCAAAAAATAATTTTTTACTGTCGCAAATTTTAATTGCGCCAGGGATTGCCTTTTCTATAGTAAATTATTCAAAAAATAATTTTACACTATCGCAAATTTCAAATCCGCCAGGAATTGCCTTTTCTATAGTAAATTATTCAAAATATTAATTTTTTACTGTCGCAAATTTTAATTACGCCAGGGATTGCCTTTTTTATAGTAAATTATTCAAAAAATAATTTTCTACTGTCGCAAATTTTAATTACGCCAGGGATTGCCTTTTCTATAGTAAATTATTCAAAAATAATTTTTTACTATCGCAAATTTCAAATCCGCCAGGGATTGCCTTTTCTATAGTAAATTATTCAAAATATTAATTTTTTACTGTCGCAAATTTTAATTACGCCAGGGATTGCCTTTTCTATATTAAATTATTCAAAAAATAATTTTCTACTGTCGCAAATTTTAAATATCCCAGGGATTGCCTTTTCTATAGTAAATTATTCAAAAAATAATTTTTTACTGTCGCAAATTTTAATTGCGCCAGGGATTGCCTTTTCTATAGTAAATTATTCAAAAAATAATTTTCTACTGTCGCAAATTTCAAATCCGCCAGGGATTGCCTTTTCTATAGTAAATTATTCAAAAAATAATTTTCTACTGTCGCAAATTTTAATTACGCCTGGGATTGCCTTTTCTATAGTAAATTATTCAAAAAATAATTTTCTACTGTCGCAAATTTTAAATATCCCAGGGATTGCCTTTTCTATAGTAAATTTTGCAAAAAAATAATTTTTTACTGTCGCAAATTTTAAATATCCCAGGGATTGCCTTTTCTATAGTAAATTACTCACAAATTAATTTTTTACTGTCGCAAATTTTAAATACGCCAGGGATTGCCTTTTCTATAGTAAATTATTCAAAAAATAATTTTCTACTGTCGCAAATTTTAATTACGCCAGGGATTGCCTTTTCTACAGTAAATTATTCAAAAAATAATTTTTTACTGTCGCAAATTTTAAATACGCCAGGGATTGCCTTTTCTATAGTAAATTTTGCAAAAAAATAATTTTTTACTGTGGCAAATTTTAAATATCCCAGGGATTGCCTTTTCTATAGTAAATTATTCAAAAAATAATTTTTTACTGTCGCAAATTTTAATTACGCCAGGGATTGCCTTTTCTATAGTAAATTATTCAAAAAATAATTTTCTACTGTCGCAAATTTTAATTACGCCAGGGATTGCCTTTTCTATAGTAAATTATTCAAAAAATAATTTTCTACTGTCGCAATTTTTAATTGCGCCAGGGATTGCCATTTCTACAGTAAATTTTGCAAAAAATAATTTTCTACTGTCGCAAATTTTAAATACGCCAGGGATTGCCTTTTCTATAGTAAATTATTCAAAAAATAATTTTTTACTGTCGCAAATTTTAATTACGCCAGGGATTGCCTTTTCTATAGTAAATTATTCAAAAAATAATTTTTTACTGTCGCAAATTTTAATTACGCCAGGGATTGCCTTTTCTATCGTAAATTTTGCAAAAAATAATTTTATACTGTCGCAAATTTTAATTACGCCAGGGATTGCCTTTTCTATAGTAAATTTTGCAAAAAAATAATTTTCTACTGTCGCAAATTTTAATTTCGCCAGGGATTGCCTTTTCTATAGTAAATTTTGCAAAAAATAATTTTCTACTGTCGCAAGTTTTAATTGCGCCAGGGATTGCCTTTTCTACAGTAAATTTTGCAAAAAATAATTTTCTACTGTCGCAAATTTTAATTACGCCAGGGATTGCCTTTTCTATAGTAAATTTTGCAAAAAATAATTTTTTACTGTCGCAAATTTTAAGTGAGCCAGGGATTGCCTTTTCTATAGTAAATTATTCAAAAAATAATTTTTTACTGTCGCAAATTTTAATTACGCCAGGGATTGCCTTTTCTATAGTAAATTATTCAAAAAATAATTTTTTACTGTCGCAAATTTTAAATACGCCAGGGATTGCCTTTTCTATAGTAAATTATTCAAAAAATAATTTTTTACTGTCGCAAATTTTAACTACACCAGGGATTGCCTTTTCTGTAGTAAATTATTCAAAAAATAATTTTTTAATGTCGCAAATTTTAATTACGCCAGGGATTGCCTTTTCTATAGTAAATTATTCAAAAAATAATTTTCAACTGTCGCAAATTTTAATTACGCCAGGGATTGCCTTTTCTATAGTAAATTATTCAAAAAATAATTTTTTAATGTCGCAAATTTTAATTGCGCCAGGGATTGCCTTTTCTATAGTAAATTATTCAAAAAATAATTTTTTACTGTCGCAAATTTTAATTACGCCAGGGATTGCCTTTTCTATAGTAAATTATTCAAAAAATAATTTTATACTGTCGCAAATTTTAATTACGCCAGGGATTGCCTTTTCTATAGTAAATTATTCAAAAAATAATTTTTTACTGTCGCAAATTTTAAGTGCGCCAGGGATTGCCTTTTCTATAGTAAATTATTCAAAAAATAATTTTATACTGTCGCAAATTTTAAATATCCCAGGGATTGCCTTTTCTATAGTAAATTTTGCAAAAAAATAATTTTTTACTGTCGCAAATTTTAAATATCCCAGGGATTGCATTTTCTATAGTAAATTTCTCACAAATTAATTTTTTACTGTCGCAAATTTTAAATACCGCCAGGGATTGCCTTTTCTATAGTAAATTATTCAAAAAATAATTTTCTACTGTCGCAAATTTTAATTACGCCAGGGATTGCCTTTTCTACAGTAAAATATTCAAAAAATAATTTTTTACTGTCGCAAATTTTAAATACGCCAGGGATTGCCTTTTCTATAGTAAATTTAAAAAAAAATAATTTTTTACTGTGGCAAATTTTAAATATCCCAGGGATTGCCTTTTCTATAGTAAATTATTCAAAAAATAATTTTTTACTGTCGCAAATTTTAATTACGCCAGGGATTGCCATTTCTATAGTAAATTATTCAAAAAATAATTTTCTACTGTCGCAAATTTTAATTACGCCAGGGATTGCCTTTTCTATAGTAAATTATTCAAAAAATAATTTTCTACTGTCGCAAGTTTTAATTGCGCCAGGGATTGCCTTTTCTACAGTAAATTTTGCAAAAAATAATTTTCTACTGTCGCAAATTTTAAATACGCCAGGGATTGCCTTTTCTATAGTAAATTATTCAAAAAATAATTTTTTACTATCGCAAGTTTTAATTGCGCCAGGGATTGCCTTTTCTATAGTAAATTATTCAAAAAATAATTTTTTACTGTCGCAAATTTTAATTACGCCAGGTATTGCCTTTTTCTATAGTAAATTATTCAAAAAAATAATTTTTTACTGTCGCAAATTTTAATTACGCCAGGGATTGCCTTTTCTATAGTAAATTATTCAAAAAATAATTTTTTACTGTCGCAAATTTTAAGTGCGCCAGGGATTGCCTTTTCTATAGTAAATTATTCAAAAAATAATTTTATACTGTCGCAAATTTTAAATATCCCAGGGATTGCCTTTTCTATAGTAAATTTTGCAAAAAAATAATTTTTTACTGTCGCAAATTTTAAATATTTAAGGGATTGCCTTTTCTATAGTAAATTTCTCACAAATTAATTTTTTACTGTCGCAAATTTTAAATACGCCAGGGATTGCCTTTTCTATAGTAAATTATTCAAAAAATAATTTTCTACTGTCGCAAATTTTAATTACGCCAGGGATTGCCTTTTCTATAGTAAATTATTCAAAAAATAATTTTTTACTGTCGCAAATTTTAAATACGCCAGGTATTGCCTTTTCTATAGTAAATTTTGCAAAAAAATATTTTTTTACTGTGGCAAATTTTAAATATCCCAGGGATTCCCTTTTCTATAGTAAATTATTCAAAAAATAATTTTTTACTGTCGCAAATTTTAATTACGCCAGGGATTGCCTTTTCTATAGTAAATTATTCAAAAAATAATTTTCTACTGTCGCAAATTTTAATTACGCCAGGGAATGCCTTTTCTATAGTAAATTATTCAAAAAATAATTTTCTACTGTCGCAAGTTTTAACTGCGCCAGGGATTGCCTTTTCTACAGTAAATTTTGCAAAAAATAATTTTCTACTGTCGCAAATTTTAAATACGCCAGGGATTGCCTTTTCTATAGTAAATTATTCTAAAAATAATTTTTTACTATCGCAAGTTTTAATTGCGCCAGGGATTGCCTTTTCTATAGTAAATTATTCAAAAAATAATTTTTTACTGTCGCAAATTTTAATTACGCCAGGGATTGCCATTTCTATAGTAAATTATTCAAAAAATAATTTTTTACTGTCGCAAATTTTAATTACGCCAGGGATTGCCTTTTCTATAGTAAATTTTGCAAAAAATAATTTTATACTGTCGCAAATTTTAATTACGCCAGGGATTGCCTTTTCTATAGTAAATTTTGCAAAAAAATAATTTTCTACTGTCGGAAATTTTAATTACGCCAGGGATTGCCTTTTCTATAGTAAATTTTGCAAAAAATAATTTTCTACTGTCGCAAGTTTTAATTGCGCCAGGGATTGCCTTTTCTACAGTAAATTTTGCAAAAAATAATTTTCTACTGTCGCAAATTTTAATTACGCCAGGGATTGCCTTTTCTATAGTAAATTTTGCAAAAAATAATTTTTTACTGTCGCAAATTTTAAGTGCGCCAGGGATTGCCTTTTCTATAGTAAATTATTCAAAAAATAATTTTTTACTGTCGCAAATTTTAATTACGCCAGGTATTGCCTTTTCTATAGTAAATTATTCAAAAAATAATTTTTTACTGTCGCAAATTTTAAATACGCCAGGGATTGCCTTTCTATAGTAAATTATTCAAAAAATAATTTTTTACTGTCGCAAATTTTAATTACGCCAGGGATTACCTTTTCTGTAGTAAATTATTCAAAAAATAATTTTTTACTGTCGCAAATTTTAATTACGCCAGGGATTGCCTTTTCTATAGTAAATTATTCAAAAAATAATTTTCAACTGTCGCAAATTTTAATTACGCCAGGGATTGCCTTTTCTATAGTAAATTAATCAAAAAATAATTTTTTACTGTCGCAAATTTTAATTACGCCAGGGATTGCCTTTTCTATAGTAAATTATTCAAAAATAATTTTCAACTGTCGCAAATTTTAATTACGCCAGGGATTGCCTTTTCTATAGTAAATTATTCAAAAAATAATTTTTTACTGTCGCAAATTTTAAGTGCGCCAGGGATTGCCTTTTCTATAGTAAATTTTGCAAAAAATAATTTTTTACTGTCGCAAATTTTAATTGCGCCAGGGATTGCCCTTTCTATAGTAAATTATTCAAAAAATAATTTTCAACTGTCGCAAATTGTAATTGCGCCAGGGATTGCCTTTTCTATAGTAAATTATTCAAAAAATAATTTTATACTGTCGCAAATTTTAAGTGCGCCAGGGATTGCCTTTTCTATAGTAAATTATTCAAAAAATAATTTTCTACTGCCGCAAATTTTAATTGCGCCAGGGATTGCCTTTTCTATAGTAAATTATTCAAAAAATAATTTTTTACTGTCGCAAATTTTAAATACGCCAGGGATTGCCTTTTCTATAGTAAATTTTGCAAAAAAATAATTTTTTACTGTCGCAAATTTTAAATATCGCAGGGATTGCCTTTTCTATAGTAAATTTCTCACAAATTAATTTTTTACTGTCGCAAATTTTAAATACGCCAGGGATTGCCTTTTCTATAGTAAATTATTCAAAAAATACTTTTCTACTCTCGCAAATTTTAATTACGCCAGGGATTGCCTTTTCTATAGTAAATTATTCAAAAAATAATTTTCTACTGTCGCAAATTTTAATTACGCCAGGGATTGCCTTTTCTATAGTAAATTATTCAAAAAATAATTTTATACTGTCGCAAATTTTAATTACGCCAGGGATTGCCTTTTCTATAGTAAATTATTTAAAAAATAATTTTCTACTGTCGCAAATTTCAAATCCGCCAGGGATTGCCTTTTCTATAGTAAATTATTCAAAAAATAATTTTCTACTGTCGCAAATTTTAATTACGCCAGGGATTGCCTTTTCTATAGTAAATTATTCAAAAAATAATTTTCTACTGTCGCAAGTTTTAATTGCGCCAGGGATTGCCTTTTCTACAGTAAATTTTGCAAAAAATAATTTTCTACTGTCGCAAATTTTAAATACGCCAGGGATTGCCTTTTCTATAGTAAATTATTCAAAAAATAATTTTTTACTATCGCAAGTTTTAATTGCGCCAGGGATTGCCTTTTCTATAGTAAATTATTCAAAAAATAATTTTTTACTGTCGCAAATTTTAATTACGCCAGGGATTACCTTTTCTGTAGTAAATTATTCAAAAAATAATTTTTTACTGTCGCAAATTTTAATTACGCCAGGGATTGCCTTTTCTATAGTAAATTATTCAAAAAATAATTTTCAACTGTCGCAAATTTTAATTACGCCAGGGATTGCCTTTTCTATAGTAAATTAATCAAAAAATAATTTTTTACTGTCGCAAATTTTAATTACGCCAGGGATTGCCTTTTCTATAGTAAATTATTCAAAAATAATTTTCAACTGTCGCAAATTTTAATTACGCCAGGGATTGCCTTTTCTATAGTAAATTATTCAAAAAATAATTTTTTACTGTCGCAAATTTTAAGTGCGCCAGGGATTGCCTTTTCTATAGTAAATTTTGCAAAAAATAATTTTTTACTGTCGCAAATTTTAATTGCGCCAGGGATTGCCCTTTCTATAGTAAATTATTCAAAAAATAATTTTCAACTGTCGCAAATTGTAATTGCGCCAGGGATTGCCTTTTCTATAGTAAATTATTCAAAAAATAATTTTATACTGTCGCAAATTTTAAGTGCGCCAGGGATTGCCTTTTCTATAGTAAATTATTCAAAAAATAATTTTCTACTGCCGCAAATTTTAATTGCGCCAGGGATTGCCTTTTCTATAGTAAATTATTCAAAAAATAATTTTTTACTGTCGCAAATTTTAAATACGCCAGGGATTGCCTTTTCTATAGTAAATTTTGCAAAAAAATAATTTTTTACTGTCGCAAATTTTAAATATCGCAGGGATTGCCTTTTCTATAGTAAATTTCTCACAAATTAATTTTTTACTGTCGCAAATTTTAAATACGCCAGGGATTGCCTTTTCTATAGTAAATTATTCAAAAAATACTTTTCTACTCTCGCAAATTTTAATTACGCCAGGGATTGCCTTTTCTATAGTAAATTATTCAAAAAATAATTTTCTACTGTCGCAAATTTTAATTACGCCAGGGATTGCCTTTTCTATAGTAAATTATTCAAAAAATAATTTTATACTGTCGCAAATTTTAATTACGCCAGGGATTGCCTTTTCTATAGTAAATTATTTAAAAAATAATTTTCTACTGTCGCAAATTTCAAATCCGCCAGGGATTGCCTTTTCTATAGTAAATTATTCAAAAAATAATTTTCTACTGTCGCAAATTTTAATTACGCCAGGGATTGCCTTTTCTATAGTAAATTATTCAAAAAATAATTTTCTACTGTCGCAAGTTTTAATTGCGCCAGGGATTGCCTTTTCTACAGTAAATTTTGCAAAAAATAATTTTCTACTGTCGCAAATTTTAAATACGCCAGGGATTGCCTTTTCTATAGTAAATTATTCAAAAAATAATTTTTTACTATCGCAAGTTTTAATTGCGCCAGGGATTGCCTTTTCTATAGTAAATTATTCAAAAAATAATTTTTTACTGTCGCAAATTTTAATTACGCCAGGTATTGCCTTTTCTATAGTAAATTATTCAAAAAATAATTTTATACTGTCGCAAATTTTAATTACGCCAGGGATTGCCTTTTCTATAGTAAATTATTCAAAAAATAATTTTTTACTGTCGCAAATTTTAAGTGCGCCAGGGATTGCCTTTTCTATAGTAAATTATTCAAAAAATAATTTTATACTGTCGCAAGTTTTAATTGCGCCAGGGATTGCCTTTTCTACAGTAAATTTTGCAAAAAATTATTTTCTACTGTCGCAAATTTTAATTACGCCAGGGATTGCCTTTTCTATAGTAAATTTTGCAAAAAATTATTTTTTACTGTCGCAAATTTTAAGTGCGCCAGGGATTGCCTTTTCTATAGTAAATTATTCAAAAAATAATTTTTTACTGTCGCAAATTTTAATTACGCCAGGGATTGCCTTTTCTATAGTAAATTATTCAAAAAATAATTTTTTACTGTCGCAAATTTTAAATACGCCAGGGATTGCCTTTTCTATAGTAAATTATTCAAAAAATAATTTTTTACTGTCGCAAATTTTAATTACGCCAGGGATTGCCTTTTCTGTAGTAAATTATTCAAAAAATAATTTTATACTGTCGCAAATTTTAAGTGCGCCAGGGATTGCCTTTTCTATAGTAAATTATTCAAAAAATAATTTTCTACTGTCGCAAATTTTAATAGCGCCAGGGATTGCCTTTTCTATAGTAAATTATTCAAAAAATAATTTTTTACTGTCGCAAATTTTAAATACGCCAGGGATTGCCTTTTCTATAGTAAATTTTGCAAAAAAATAATTTTTTACTGTCGCAAATTTTAAATATCCCAGGGATTGCCTTTTCTATAGTAAATTTCTCACAAATTAATTTTTTACTGTCGCAAATTTTAAATACGCCAAGGATTGCCTTTTCTATAGTAAATTATTCAAAAAATAATTTTCTACTGTCGCAAATTTTAATTACGCCAGGGATTGCCTTTTCTATAGTAAATTATTCAAAAAATAATTTTCTATTGTCGCAAATTTTAATTACGCCAGGGATTGCCTTTTCTATAGTAAATTATTCAGAAAATAATTTTATACTGTCGCAAATTTTAATTACGCCAGGGATTGCCTTTTCTATAGTAAATTATTCAAAAAATAATTTTCTACTGTCGCAAATTTTAATTACGCCAGGGATTGCCTTTTCTATAGTAAATTATTCAAAAAATAATTTTTTACTGTCGCAAATTTTAATTGCGCCAGGGATT
The DNA here is from genome assembly GCA_963930735.1 of Dioctria linearis. Taxonomy (NCBI): domain Eukaryota; kingdom Metazoa; phylum Arthropoda; class Insecta; order Diptera; family Asilidae; genus Dioctria; species Dioctria linearis. The sequence continues at coordinate 116,952 of CAWVNZ010000057.1, forward strand.
GCCTTTTCTGAAGTAAATTATTCAAAAAATAATTTTTTACTGTCGCAAATTTTAAATACGCCATGGATTGCCTTTTCTATAGTAAATTATTCAAAAAATAATTTTTTACTGTCGCAAATTTTAAATACGCCAGGGATTGCCTTTTCTATAGTAAATTTTGCAAAAAAATATTTTTTTACTGTCGCAAATTTTAAATATCCCAGGGATTGCCTTTTCTATAGTAAATTATTCAAAAAATAATTTTATACTGTCGCAAGTTTTAATTGCGCCAGGGATTGCCTTTTCTACAGTAAATTTTGCAAAAAATAATTTTCTACTGTCGCAAATTTTAATTACGACAGGGATTGCCTTTTCTATAGTAAATTTTGCAAAAAATTATTTTTTACTGTCGCAAATTTTAAGTGCGCCAGGGATTGCCTTTTCTATAGTAAATTATTCAAAAAATAATTTTTTACTGTCGCAAATTTTAATTACGCCAGGGATTGCCTTTTCTATAGTAAATTATTCAAAAAATAATTTTTTACTGTCGCAAATTTTAAATACGCCAGGGATTGCCTTTTCTATAGTAAATTATTGAAAAAATAATTTTTTACTCTCGCAAATTTTAATTACGCCAGGGATTGCCTTTTCTGTAGTAAATTATTCAAAAAATAATTTTATACTGTCGCAAATTTTAAGTGCGCCAGGGATTGCCTTTTCTATAGTAAATTATTCAAAAAATAATTTTCTACTGTCGCAAATTTTAATTGCGCCAGGGATTGCCTTTTCTATAGTAAATTATTCAAAAAATAATTTTTTACTGTCGCAAATTTTAAATACGCCAGGGATTGCCTTTTCTATAGTAAATTTTGCAAAAAAATAATTTTTTACTGTCGCAAATTTTAAATATCCCAGGGATTGCCTTTTCTATAGTAAATTTTGCAAAAAAATAATTTTTTACTGTCGCAAATTTTAAATATCCCAGGGATTGCCTTTTCTATAGTAAATTTCTCACAAATTAATTTTTTACTGTCGCAAATTTTAAATACGCCAGGGATTGCCTTTTCTATAGTAAATTATTCAAAAAATAATTTTCTACTGTCGCAAATTTTAATTACGCCAGGGATTGCCTTTTCTACAGTAAATTATTCAAAAAATAATTTTTTACTGTCGCAAATTTTAAATACGCCAGGGATTGCCTTTTCTATTGTAAATTTTGCAAAAAAATAATTTTTTACTGTAGCAAATGTTAAATATCCCAGGGATTGCCTTTTCTATAGTAAATTATTCAAAAAATAATTTTTTACTGTCGCAAATTTTAATTACGCCAGGGATTGCCTTTTCTATAGTAAATTATTCAAAAAATAATTTTCTACTGTCGCAAATTTTAATTACGCCAGGGATTGCCATTTCTATAGTAAATTATTCAAAAAATAATTTTCTACTGTCGCAAGTTTTAATTGCGCCAGGGATTGCCTTTTCTACAGTAAATTTTGCAAAAATTTATTTTCTACTGTCGCAAATTTTAAATACGCCAGGGATTGCCTTTTCTATAGTAAATTATTCAAAAAATAATTTTTTACTATCGCAAGTTTTAATTGCGCCAGGGATTGCCTTTTCTATAGTAAATTATTCAAAAAATAATTTTTTACTGTCGCAAATTTTAATTACGCCAGGTATTGCCTTTTCTATAGTAAATTATTCAAAAAATAATTTTTTACTGTCGCAAATTTTAATTACGCCAGGGATTGCCTTTTCTATAGTAAATTATTCAAAAAATAATTTTTTACTGTCGCAAATTTTAAGTGCGCCAGGGATTGCCTTTTCTATTGTAAATTATTCAAAAAATAATTTTATACTGTCGCAAATTTTAAATATCCCAGGGATTGCCTTTTCTATAGTAAATTTTGCAAAAAAATAATTTTTTACTGTCGCAAATTTTAAATATCCCAGGGATTGCCTTTTCTATAGTAAATTTCTCACAAATTAATTTTTTACTGTCGCAAATTTTAAATACGCCAGGGATTGCCTTTTCTATAGTAAATTATTCAAAAAATAATTTTCTACTGTCGCAAATTTTAATTACGCCAGGGATTGCCTTTTCTACAGTAAATTATTCAAAAAATAATTTTTTACTGTCGCAAATTTTAAATACGCCAGGGATTGCCTTTTCTATAGTAAATTTTGCAAAAAAATAATTTTTTACTGTGGCAAATTTTAAATATCCCAGGGATTGCCTTTTCTATAGTAAATTATTCAAAAAATAATTTTTTACTGTCGCAAATTTTAATTACGCCAGGGATTGCCTTTTCTATAGTAAATTATTCAAAAAATAATTTTCTACTGTCGCAAATTTTAATTACGCAGGGATTGCCTTTTCTATATTAAATTATTCAAAAAATAATTTTCTACTGTCGCAAGTTTTAATTGCGCCAGGGATTGCCTTTTCTACAGTAAATTTTGCAAAAAATAATTTTCTACTGTCGCAAATTTTAAATACGCCAGGGATTGCCTTTTCTATAGTAAATTATTCAAAAAATAATTTTTTACTATCGCAAGTTTTAATTGCGCCAGGGATTGCCTTTTCTATAGTAAATTATTCAAAAAATAATTTTTTACTGTCGCAAATTTTAATTACGCCAGGGATTGCCTTTTCTATAGTAAATTATTCAAAAAATAATTTTTTACTGTCGCAAATTTTAATTACGCCAGGGATTGCCTTTTCTATAGTAAATTTTGCAAAAAATAATTTTATACTGTCGCAAATTTTAATTACGCCAGGGATTGCCTTTTCTATAGTAAATTTTGCAAAAAAATAATTTTCTACTGTCGGAAATTTTAATTACGCCAGGGATTGCCTTTTCTATAGTAAATTTTGCAAAAAATAATTTTCTACTGTCGCAAGTTTTAATTGCGCCAGGGATTGCCTTTTCTACAGTAAATTTTGCAAAAAATAATTTTCTACTGTCGCAAATTTTAATTACGCCAGGGATTGCCTTTTCTATAGTAAATTTTGCAAAAAATAATTTTTTACTGTCGCAAATTTTAAGTGCGCCAGGGATTGCCTTTTCTATAGTAAATTATTCAAAAAATAATTTTTTACTGTCGCAAATTTTAATTACGCCAGGGATTGCCTTTTCTATAGTAAATTATTCAAAAAATAATTTTTTACTGTCGCAAATTTTAAATACGCCAGGGATTGCCTTTTCTATAGTAAATTATTCAAAAAATAATTTTTTACTGTCGCAAATTTTAATTACGCCAGGGATTGCCTTTTCTGTAGTAAATTATTCAAAAAATAATTTTTTACTGTCGCAAATTTTAATTACGCCAGGGATTGCCTTTTCTATAGTAAATTATTCAAAAAATAATTTTCAACTGTCGCAAATTTTAATTACGCCAGGGATTGCCTTTTCTATAGTAAATTAATCAAAAAATAATTTTTTACTGTCGCAAATTTTAATTACGCCAGGGATTGCCTTTTCTATAGTAAATTATTCAAAAAATAATTTTCAACTGTCGCAAATTTTAATTACGCCAGGGATTGCCTTTTCTATAGTAAATTATTCAAAAAATAATTTTTTACTGTCGCAAATTTTAAGTGCGCCAGGGATTGCCTTTTCTATAGTAAATTTTGCAAAAAATAATTTTTTACTGTCACAAATTTTAATTGCGCCAGGAATTGCCTTTTCTATAGTAAATTATTCAAAAAATAATTTTCAACTGTCGCAAATTGTAATTGCGCCAGGGATTGCCTTTTCTATAGTAAATTATTCAAAAAATAATTTTATACTGTCGCAAATTTTAAGTGCGCCAGGGATTGCCTTCTCTATAGTAAATTATTCAAAAAATAATTTTCTACTGTCGCAAATTTTAATTGCGCCAGGGATTGCCTTTTCTATAGTAAATTATTCAAAAAATAATTTTTTACTGTCGCAAATTTTAAATACGCCAGGCATTGCCTTTTCTATAGCAAATTTTGCAAAAAAGAATTTTTTACTGTCGCAAATTTTAAATATCGCAGGGATTGCCTTTTCTATAGTAAATTTCTCACAAATTAATTTTTTACTGTCGCAAATTTTAAATACGCCAGGGATTGCCTTTTCTATAGTAAATTATTCAAAAAATCATTTTCTACTGTCGCAAATTTTAATTACGCCAGGGATTGCCTTTTCTATAGTAAATTATTCAAAAAATAATTTTCTACTGTCGCAAATTTTAATTACGCCAGGGATTGCCTTTTCTATAGTAAATTATTCAAAAAATAATTTTTTACTGTCGCAAATTTTAATTACGCCAGGGATTGCCTTTTCTATAGTAAATTATTTAAAAAATAATTTTCTACTGTCGCAAATTTCAAATCCGCCAGGGATTGCCTCTTCTATAGTAAATTATTCAAAAAATAATTTTCTACTGTCGCAAATTTTAATTACGCCAGGGATTGCCTTTTCTATAGTAAATTATTCAAAAAATAATTTTTTACTGTCGCAAATTTTAATTGCGCCAGGGATTGCGTTTTCTACAGTAAATTTTTCAAAATATTAATTTTTTACTGTCGCAAATTTTAAATACACCAGGGATTGCCTTTTCTATAGTAAATTATTCAAAAAATAATTTTTTACTGTCGCAAATTTTAAATATCCCAGGGATTGCCTTTTCTATAGTAAATTTCTCACAAATTAATTTTTTACTGTCGCAAATTTTAAATATCCCAGGGATTGCCTTTTCTATAGTAAATTTCTCACAAATTAATTTTTTACTGTCGCAAATTTTAAATACGCCAGGGATTGCCTTTTCTATAGTAAATTTTGCAAAAAAATATTTTTTTACTGTCGCAAATTTTAAATATCCAAGGGATTGCCTTTTCTATAGTAAATTATTCAAAAATAATTTTATACTGTCGCAAGTTTTAATTGCGCCAGGGATTGCCTTTTCTACAGTAAATTTTGCAAAAAATAATTTTCTACTGTCGCAAATTTTAATTACGCCAGGGATTGCCTTTTCTATAGTAAATTTTGCAAAAAATTATTTTTTACTGTCGCAAATTTTAAGTGCGCCAGGGATTGCCTTTTCTATAGTAAATTATTCAAAAAATATTTTTTTACTGTCGCAAATTTTAATTACGCCAGGGATTGCCTTTTCTATAGTAAATTATTCAAAAAATAATTTTTTACTGTCGCAAATTTTAAATACGCCAGGGATTGCCTTTTCTATAGTAAATTATTCAAAAAACAATTTTTTACTGTCGCAAATTTTAATTACGCCAGGGATTGCCTTTTCTGTAGTAAATTATTCAAAAAATAATTTTATACTGTCGCAAATTTTAAGTGCGCCAGGGATTGCCTTTTCTATAGTAAATTATTCAAAAAATAATTTTCTACTGTCGCAAATTTTAATAGCGCCAGGGATTGCCTTTTCTATAGTAAATTATTCAAAAAATAATTTTTTACTGTCGCAAATTTTAAATACGCCAGGGATTGCCTTTTCTATAGTAAATTTTGCAAAAAAATAATTTTTTACTGTCGCAAATTTTAAATATCCCAGGGATTGCCTTTTCTATAGTAAATTTCTCACAAATTAATTTTTTACTGTCGCAAATTTTAAATACGCCAGGGATTGCCTTTTCTATAGTAAATTATTCAAAAAATAATTTTCTACTGTCGCAAATTTTAATTACGCCAGGGATTGCCTTTTCTATAGTAAATTATTCAAAAAATAATTTTCTATTGTCGCAAATTTTAATTATGCCAGGGATTGCCTTTTCTATAGTAAATTATTCAAAAAATAATTTTATACTGTCGCAAATTTTAATTACGCCAGGGATTGCCTTTTCTATAGTAAATTATTCAAAAAATAATTTTCTACTGTCGCAAATTTCAAATCCGCCAGGGATTGCCTTTTCTATAGTAAATTATTCAAAAAATAATTTTCTACTGTCGCAAATTTTAATTACGCCAGGGATTGCCTTTTCTATAGTAAATTATTCAAAAAATAATTTTTTACTGTCGCAAATTTTAATTGCGCCAGGGATTGCCTTTTCTACAGTAAATTTTTCAAAATATTAATTTTTTACTGTCGCAAATTTTAAATACACCAGGGATTGCCTTTTCTATAGTAAATTATTCAAAAAATAATTTTTTACTGTCGCAAATTTTAAATATCCTAGGGATTGCCTTTTCTATAGTAAATTATTCAAAAAATAATTATCAACTGTCGCAAATTTTAATTACGCCAGGGATTGCCTTTTCTATAGTAAATTATCCAAAAAATAATTTTTTACTGTCGGAAATTTTAATTACGCCAGGGATTGCCTTTTCTGTAGTAAATTATTCAAAAAATAATTTTTTACTGTCGCAAATTTTAAATACGCCAGGGATTGCCTTTTCTATAGTAAATTATTCAAAAAATAATTTTTTACTGTCGCAAATTTTAAATACGCCAGGGATTGCCTTTTCTATAGTAAATTTTGCAAAAAAATATTTTTTTACTGTCGCAAATTTTAAATATCCCAGGGACTGCCTTTTCTATAGTAAATTATTCAAAAAATAATTTTATACTGTCGCAAGTTTTAATTGCGCCAGGGATTGCCTTTTCTACAGTAAATTTTGCAAAAAATAATTTTCTACTGTCGCAAATTTTAATTACGCCAGGGATTGCCTTTTCTATAGTAAATTTTGCAGAAAATTATTTTTTACTGTCGCAAATTTTAAGTGCGCCAGGGATTGCCTTTTCTATAGTAAATTATTCAAAAAATAATTTTTTACTGTCGCAAATTTTAATTACGCCAGGGATTGCCTTTTCTATAGTAAATTATTCAAAAAATAATTTTTTACTGTCACAAATTTTAAATACGCCAGGGATTGCCTTTTCTATAGTAAATTATTCAAAAAATAATTTTTTACTGTCGCAAATTTTAATTACGCCAGGGATTGCCTTTTCTGTAGTAAATTATTCAAAAAATAATTTTATACTGTCGCAAATTTTAAGTGCGCCAGGGATTGACTTTTCTATAGTAAATTATTCAAAAAATAATTTTCTACTGTCGCAAATTTTAATTGCGCCATGGATTGCCTTTTCTATAGTAAATTATTCAAAAAATAATTTTTTACTGTCGCAAATTTTAAATACGCCAGGGATTGCCTTTTCTATAGTAAATTTTGCAAAAAAATAATTTTTTACTGTCGCAAATTTTAAATATCCCAGGGATTGCCTTTTCTATAGTAAATTTCTCACAAATTAATTTTTTACTGTCGCAAATTTTAAATACGCCAGGGATTGCCTTTTCTATAGTAAATTATTCAAAAAATAATTTTTTACTGTCGCAAATTTTAAGTGCGCCAGGGATTGCCTTTTCTATAGTAAATTTTGCAAAAAATAATTTTTTACTGTCGCAAATTTTAATTGCGCCAGGGATTGCCTTTTCTATAGTAAATTATTCAAAAAATAATTTTCAACTGTCGCAAATTGTAATTGCGCCAGGGATTGCCTTTTCTATAGTAAATTATTCAAAAAATAATTTTATACTGTCGCAAATTTTAAGTGCGCCAGGGATTGCCTTTTCTATAGTAAATTATTCACAAATTAATTTTTTACTGTCGCAAATTTTAAATACGCCAGGGATTGCCTTTTCTATAGTAAATTATTCAAAAAATCATTTTCTACTGTCGCAAATTTTAATTACGCCAGGGATTGCCTTTTCTATAGTAAATTATTCAAAAAATAATTTTCTACTGTCGCAAATTTTAATTACGCCAGGGATTGCCTTTTCTATAGTAAATTATTCAAAAAATAATGTTTTACTGTCGCAAATTTTAATTACGCCAGGGATTGCCTTTTCTATAGTAAATTATTTAAAAAATAATTTTCTACTGTCGCAAATTTCAAATCCGCCAGGGATTGCCTCTTCTATAGTAAATTATTCAAAAAATAATTTTCTACTGTCGCAAATTTTAATTACGCCAGGGATTGCCTTTTCTATAGTAAATTATTCAAAAAATAATTTTTTACTGTCGCAAATTTTAATTGCGCCAGGGATTGCGTTTTCTACAGTAAATTTTTCAAAATATTAATTTTTTACTGTCGCAAATTTTAAATACACCAGGGATTGCCTTTTCTATAGTAAATTATTCAAAAAATAATTTTTTACTGTCGCAAATTTTAAATATCCAGGGATTGCCTTTTCTATAGTAAATTTCTCACAAATTAATTTTTTACTGTCGCAAATTTTAAATATCCCAGGGATTGCCTTTTCAATAGTAAATTTCTCACAAATTAATTTTTTACTGTCGCAAATTTTAAATACGCCAGAGATTGCCTTTTCTATAGTAAATTTTGCAAAAAAATATTTTTTTACTGTCGCAAATTTTAAATATCCCAGGGATTGCCTTTTCTATAGTAAATTATTCAAAAAATAATTTTATACTGTCGCAAGTTTTAATTGCGCCAGGGATTGCCTTTTCTACAGTAAATTTTGCAAAAAATAATTTTCTACTGTCGCAAATTTTAATTACGCCAGGGATTGCCTTTTCTATAGTAAATTTTGCAAAAAATTATTTTTTACTGTCGCAAATTTTAAGTGCGCCAGGGATTGCCTTTTCTATAGTAAATTATTCAAAAAATATTTTTTTACTGTCGCAAATTTTAATTACGCCAGGGATTGCCTTTTCTATAGTAAATTATTCAAAAAATAATTTTTTACTGTCGCAAATTTTAAATACGCCAGGGATTGCCTTTTCTATAGTAAATTATTCAAAAAATAATTTTGTATTGTCGCAAATTTTAATTACGCCAGGGATTGCCTTTTCTGTAGTAAATTATTCAAAAAATAATTTTATACTGTCGCAAATTTTAAGTGCGCCAGGGATTGCCTTTTCTATAGTAAATTATTCAAAAAATAATTTTCTACTGTCGCAAATTTTAATAGCGCCAGGGATTGCCTTTTCTATAGTAAATTATTCAAAAAATAATTTTTTACTGTCGCAAATTTTAAACACGCCAGGGATTGCCTTTTCTATAGTAAATTTTGCAAAAAAATAATTTTTTACTGTCGCAAATTTTAAATATACCAGGGATTGCCTTTTCTATAGTAAATTTCTCACAAATTAATTTTTTACTGTCGCAAATTTTAAATACGCCAGGGATTGCCTTTTCTATAGTAAATTATTCAAAAAATAATTTTCTACTGTCGCAAATTTTAATTACGCCAGGGATTGCCTTTTCTATAGTAAATTATTCAAAAAATAATTTTCTATTGTCGCAAATTTTAATTATGCCAGGGATTGCCTTTTCTATAGTAAATTATTCAAAAAATAATTTTATACTGTCGCAAATTTTAATTACGCCAGGGATTGCCTTTTCTATAGTAAATTATTCAAAAAATAATTTTCTACTGTCGCAAATTTCAAATCCGCCAGGGATTGCCTTTTCTATAGTAAATTATTCAAAAAATAATTTTCTACTGTCGCAAATTTTAATTACGCCAGGGATTGCCTTTTCTATAGTAAACTATTCAAAAAATAATTTTTTACTGTCGCAAATTTTAATTGCGCCAGGGATTGCCTTTTCTACAGTAAATTTTTCAAAATATTAATTTTTTACTGTCGCAAATTTTAAATACACCAGGGATTGCCTTTTCTATAGTAAATTATTCAAAAAAAAATTTTTTACTGTCGCAAATTTTAAATATCCTAGGGATTGCCTTTTCTATAGTAAATTATTCAAAAAATAATTTTCAACTGTCGCAAATTTTAATTACGCCAGGGATTGCCTTTTCTATAGTAAATTATTCAAAAAATAATTTTTTACTGTCGCAAATTTTAATTACGCCAGGGATTGCCTTTTCTGTAGTAAATTATTCAAAAAATAATTTTTTACTGTCGCAAATTTTAAATACGCCAGGGATTGCCTTTTCTATAGTAAATTATTCAAAAAATAATTTTTTACTGTCGCAAATTTTAAATACGCCAGGGATTGCCTTTTCTATAGTAAATTTTGCAAAAAAATATTTTTTTACTGTCGCAAATTTTAAATATCCCAGGGATTGCCTTTTCTATAGTAAATTATTCAAAAAATAATTTTATACTGTCGCAAGTTTTAATTGCGCCAGGGATTGCCTTTTCTACAGTAAATTTTGCAAAAAATAATTTTCTACTGTCGCAAATTTTAATTACGCCAGGGATTGCCTTTTCTATAGTAAATTTTGCAAAAAATTATTTTTTACTGTCGCAAATTTTAAGTGCGCCAGGGATTGCCTTTTCTATAGTAAATTATTCAAAAAATAATTTTTTACTGTCGCAAATTTTAATTACGCCAGGGATTGCCTTTTCTATAGTAAATTATTCAAAAAATAATTTTTTACTGTCGCAAATTTTAAATACGCCAGGGATTGCCTTTTCTATAGTAAATTATTCAAAAAATAATTTTTTACTGTCGCAAATTTTAATTACGCCAGGGATTGCCTTTTCTGTAGTAAATTATTCAAAAAATAATTTTCTACTGTCGCAAATTTTAAGTGCGCCAGGGATTGCCTTTTCTATAGTAAATTATTCAAAAAATAATTTTCTACTGTCGCAAATTTTAATTGCGCCAGGGATTGCCTTTTCTATAGTAAAATATTCAAAAAATAATTTTTTACTGTCGCAAATTTTAAATACGCCAGGGATTGCCTTTTCTATAGTAAATTTTGCAAAAAAATAATTTTTTACTGTCGCAAATTTTAAATATCCCAGGGATTGCCTTTTCTATAGTAAATTTCTCACAAATTAATTTTTTACTGTCGCAAATTTTAAATACGCCAGGGATTGCCTTTTCTATAGTAAATTATTCAAAAAATAATTTTCTACTGTCGCAAATTTTAATTACGCCAGGGATTGCCTTTTCTATAGTAAATTATTCAAAAAATAATTTTCTATTGTCGCAAATTTTAATTACGCCAGGGATTGCCTTTTCTATAGTAAATTATTCAAAAAATAATTTTATACTGTCGCAAATTTTAATTACGCCAGGGATTGCCTTTTCTATAGTAAATTATTCAAAAAATAATTTTCTACTGTCGCAAATTTCAAATCCGCCAGGGATTGCCTTTTCTATAGTAAATTATTCAAAAAATAATTTTCTACTGTCGCAAATTTTAAATACGCCAGGGATTGCCTTTTCTATAGTAAATTATTCAAAAAATAATTTTCTACGTCGCAAATTTTAATTACGCCAGGGATTGCCTTTTCTATAGTAAATTATTCAAAAAATAATTTTTTACTGTCGCAAATTTTAATTACGCCAGGGATTGCCTTTTCTGTAGTAAATTATTCAAAAAATAATTTTTTACTGTCGCAAATTTTAAATACGCCAGGGATTGCCTTTTCTATAGTAAATTATTCAAAAAATAATTTTTTACTGTCGCAAATTTTAATTACGCCAGGGATTGCCTTTTCTGTAGTAAATTATTCAAAAAATAATTTTTTACTGTCGCAAATTTTAATTACCCCAGGGATTGCCTTTTCTATAGTAAATTATTCAAAAAATAATTTTCAACTGTCGCAAATTTTAATTACGCCAGGGATTGCCTTTTCGATAGTAAATTATTCAAAAAATAATTTTTTACTGTCGCAAATTTTAATTACGCCAGGGGATATAGTAAATTATTCAAAAAATAATTTTCAACTGTCGCAAATTTTAATTGCGCCAGGGATTGCCTTTTCTATAGTAAATTATTCAAAAAATAATTTTCAACTGTCGCAAATTGTAATTGCGCCAGGGATTGCCTTTTCTATAGTAAATTATTCAAAAAATTATTTTATACTGTCGAAAATTTTAAGTGCGCCAGGGATTGCCTTTTCTATAGTAAATTATTCAAAAAATAATTTTCTACTGTCGCAAATTTTAATTGCGCCAGGGATTGCCTTTTCTATAGTAAATTATTCAAAAAATAATTTTTTACTGTCGCAAATTTTAAATACGCCAGGGATTGCCTTTTCTAGTAAAATTAAATTATTCAAAAAATAATTTTATACTGTCGCAAATTTTAATTACGCCAGGGATTGCCTTTTCTATAGTAAATTATTCAAAAAATAATTTTCAACTGTCGCAAATTTTAATTACGCCAGGGATTGCCTTTTCTATAGTAAATTATTCAAAAAATAATTTTTTACTGTCGCAAATTGTAATTGCGCCAGGGATTGCCTTTTCTATAGTAAATTTTTCTAAAAATAATTTTTTACTGTCGCAAATTTTAATTGCGCCAGGGATTGCCTTTTCTACAGTAAATTTTTCAAAATATTAATTTTTTACTGTCGCAAGTTTTAGTTACGCCAGGGATTGCCTTTTCTATAGTAAATTATTCAAAAAATAATTTTTTACTGTCGCAAATTTCAAATCCGCCAGGGATTGCCTTTTCTACAGTAAATTTTGCAAAAAATAATTTTCAACTGTCGCAAATTTTCATTACGCCAGGGATTGCCTTTTCTATAGTAAATTATTCAAAAAATAATTTTTTACTGTCGCAAATTTCAAATCCGCCAGGGATTGCCTTTTCTATAGTAAATTATTCAAAAAATAATTTTATACTGTCGCAAATTGTAATTACGCCAGGGATTGCCTTTTCTATAGTAAATTATTCAAAAAATAATTGTATACTGTCGCAAATTTTAAATACGCCAGTGATTGCCTTGCCTTTTCTATAGTAAATTATTCAAAAAATAATTTTTTACTGTCGCAAATTTTAAGTGCGCCAGGGATTGCCTTTTCTATAGTAAATTTTGCAAAAAAATAATTTTCTACTGTCGCAAATTTTAATTACGCCAGGGATTGCCTTTTCTATAGTAAATTATTCAAAAAATAATTTTATACTGTCGCAAATTTTAATTACGCCAGGGATTGCCCTTTCTATAGTAAATTATTTAAAAAATAATGTTCTACTGTCGCAAATTTCAAATCCGCCAGGGATTGCCTTTTCTATAGTAAATTATTCAAAAAATAATTTTATACTGTCGCAAATTTTAAATACGCCAGGGATTGCCTTTTCTATAGTAAATTATTCAAAAAATAATTTTCAACTGTCGCAAATTTTAATTGCGCCAGGGATTGCCTTTTCTACAGTAAATTTTTCAAAATATTAATTTTTTACTGTCGCAAATTTTAAATACACCAGGGATTGCCTTTTCTATAGTAAATTTTTCAAAAAATAATTTTTTACTGTCGCAAATTTTAAATATCCCAGGGATTGCCTTTTCTATAGTAAATTTCT
>CAWVNZ010000058.1:0-138586 GCA_963930735.1 Dioctria linearis
AATTATTTTTTGAATAATTTACTGTAGAAAAGGCAATCCCTGGCGCAATTAAAACTTGCAATAGTAAAAAATTATTTTTTGAATAATTTACTATAGAAAAGGCAATCCCTGGCGTAATTAAAATTTGCGACAGTAAAAAATTATTTTTTGCAAAATTTACTATAGAAAAGGCAATCCCTGGCGCACTTAAAATTTGCGACAGTAAAAAATTATTTTTTGAATAATTTACTATAGAAAAGGCAATCCCTGGCGTAATTAAAATTTGCGACAGTAGAAAATTATTTTTTGAATAATTTACTATATAAAAGGCAATCGCTGGCGTAATTAACATTTGCGACAGTAGAAAATTATTTTTTGAATAATTTACTGTAGAAAAGGCAATCCCTGGCGCAATTAAAACTTGCGATAGTAAAAAATTATTTTTTGAATAATTTACTATAGAAAAGGCAATCCCTGGCGTAATTAAAATTTGCGACAGTAAAAAATTATTTTTTTCAAAATTTACTATAGAAAAGGCAATCCCTGGCGCACTTAAAATTTGCGACAGTAAAAAATTATTTTTTGAATAATTTACTATAGAAAAGGCAATCCCTGGCGTAATTAAAATTTGCGACAGTAGAAAATTATTTTTTGAATAATTTACTATAGAAAAGGCAATCCGTGGCGCAATTAATATTTGCGACAGTAAAAAATTATTTTTTGAATAATTTAATATAGAAAAGGCAATCCCAGGCGTAATTAATATTTGCGACAGTAAAAAATTATTTTTTGAATAATTTAATATAGAAAAGGCAATCCCAGGCGTAATTAAAATTTGCGACAGCAAAAAATTATTTTTTGAAGAATTTACTATAGAAAAGGCAATCCCTGGCGCACTTAAAATTTGCGACAGTAAAAAATTATTTTTTGAATAATTTACTATAGAAAAGGCAATCCCTGGCGTAATTAAAATTTGCGACAGTAGAAAATTATTTTTTGAATAATTTACTATAGAAAAGGCAATCCCTGGCGCAATTAAAATTTGCGACAGTATAAAATTATTTTTTGAATAATTTACTATAGAAAAGGCAATCCCTGGCGTAATTAAAATTTGCAACAGTATAAAATTATTTTTTTAATAATTTACTATAGAAAAGGCAATCCCTGGCGCACTTAAAATTTGCGACAGTAGAAAATTATTTTATGAATAATTTACTATAGAAAAGGCAATCCCTGGCGTAATTAAAATTTGCGACAGTAGAAAATTATTTTTTGAATAATTTACTGTAGAAAAGGCAATCCCTGGCGTAATTAAAATTTGCGACAGTAGAAAATTATTTTTTGAATAATTTACTATAGAAAATGCAATCCCTGGCGCAATTAAAATTTGCGACAGTAGAAAATTATTTTTTGAATAATTTACTATATAAAAGGCAATCGCTGGCGTAATTAACATTTGCGACAGTAGAAAATTATTTTTTGAATAATTTACTATAGAAAAGGCAATCCCTGGCGCAATTAAAATTTGCGACAGTAGAAAATTATTTTTTGAATAATTTACTGTAGAAAAGGCAATCCCTGGCGCAATTAAAATTTGCGACAGTAAAAAATTATTTTTTGAATAATTTACTATAGAAAAGGCAATCCCTGGCGTAATTAAAATTTGCGACAGTAGAAAATTATTTTTTGAATAATTTACTATAGAAAAGGCAATCCCTGGCGCAATTAAAATTTGCGACAGTAGAAAATTATTTTTTGAATAATTTACTATATAAAAGGCAATCGCTGGCGTAATTAACATTTGCGACAGTAGAAAATTATTTTTTGAATAATTTACTATAGAAAAGGCAATCCCTGGCGTAATTAAAATTGCGACAGTAGAAAATTATTTTTTGAATAATTTACTATAGAAAAGGCAATCCCTGGCGGATTTGAAATTTGCGACAGTAAAAAATTATTTTTTGAATAATTTACTATAGAAAAGGCAATCCCTGGGATATTTAAAATTTGCGACAGTAAAAAATTATTTTTTGAATAATTTACTATAGAAAAGGCAATCCCTGGCGTAATTAAAATTTGCGACAGTAGAAAATTATTTTTTGAATAATTTACTATAGAAAAGGCAATCCCTGTCGTATTTAAAATTTGCGACAGTATAAAATTAATTTTTGAAAAATTTACTATATAAAAGGCAATCGCTGGCGTAATTAACATTTGCGACAGTAGAAAATTATTTTTTGAATAATTTACTGTATAAAAGGCAATCCCTGGCGCAATTAAAACTTGCGATAGTAAAAAATTATTTTTTGAATAATTTACTATAGAAAAGGCAATCCCTGGCGTAATTAAAATTTGCGACAGTAAAAAATTATTTTTTGCAAAATTTACTATAGAAAGGGCAATCCCTGGCGCACATAAAATTTGCGACAGTAAAAAATTATTTTTTGAATAATTTACTATAGAAAAGGCAATCCCTGGCGTAATTAAATTTGCGACAGTAGAAAATTATTTTTTGAATAATTTACTATAGAAAAGGCAATCCGTGGCGCAACTAATATTTGCGACAGTAAAAAATTATTTTTTGAATAATTTAATATAGAAAAGGCAATCCCAGGCGTAATTAAAATTTGCGACAGTAAAAAATTATTTTTTGAAGAATTTACTATAGAAAAGGCAATCCCTGGCGCACTTAAAATTTGCGACAGTAAAAAATTATTTTTTGAATAATTTACTATAGAAAAGGCAATCCCTGGCGTAATTAAAATTTGCGACAGTAGAAAATTATTTTTTTGAATAATTTACTATAGAAAAGGCAATCCCTGGCGCAATTAAAATTTGCGACAGTATAAAATTATTTTTTGAATAATTTACTATAGAAAAGGCAATCCCTGGCGTAATTAAAATTTGCAACAGTAAAAAATTATTTTTTGAATAATTTACTATAGAAAAGGCAATCCCTGGCGTAATTAAAATTTGCGACAGTAGAAAATTATTTTTTGAATAATTTACTATAGAAAAGGCAATCCCTGGCGTAATTAAAATTTGCGACAGTAGAAAATTATTTTTTGAATAATTTACTATAGAAAAGGCAATCCGTGGCGCAATTAAAATTTGCGACAGTAGAAAATTATTTTTTGAATAATTTACTATAGAAAAGGCAATCCCTGGCGTAATTAAAATTTGCGACAGTAAAAAAATATTTTTTGCAAAATTTACTATAGAAAAGGCAATCCCTGGCGCACTTAAAATTTGCGACAGTAAAAAATTATTTTTTGAATAATTTACTATAGAAAAGGCAATCCCTGGCGTAATTAAAATTTGCGACAGTAGAAAATTATTTTTTGAATAATTTACTATAGAAAAGGCAATCCGTGGCGCAATTAATATTTGCGACAGTAAAAAATTATTTTTTGAATAATTTAATATAGAAAAGGCAATCCCAGACGTAATTAAAATTTGCGACAGTAAAAAATTATTTTTTGAAGAATTTACTATAGAAAAGGCAATCCCTGGCGCACTTAAAATTTGCGACAGTAAAAAATTATTTTTTGAATAATTTACTATAGAAAAGGCAATC
Source organism: Dioctria linearis (assembly GCA_963930735.1). Lineage (NCBI taxonomy): Eukaryota > Metazoa > Arthropoda > Insecta > Diptera > Asilidae > Dioctria > Dioctria linearis. The sequence continues at coordinate 3,557 of CAWVNZ010000058.1, forward strand.
CCTGGCGTAATTAAAATTTGCGACAGTAGAAAATTATTTTTTGAATAATTTACTATAGAAAAGGCAATCCCTGGCGCAATTAAAATTTGCGACAGTATAAAATTATTTTTTGAATAATTTACTATAGAAAAGGCAAACCCTGGCGTAATTAAAATTTGCAACAGTATAAAATTATTTTTTGAATAATTTACTATAGAAAAGGCAATCCCTGGCGCACTTAAAATTTGCGACAGTAGAAAATTATTTTTTGAATAATTTACTATAGAAAAGGCAATCCCTGGCGTAATTAAAATTTGCGACAGTAGAAAATTATTTTTTGAATAATTTACAGTAGAAAAGGCAATCCCTGGCGTAATTAAAATTTGCGACAGTAGAAAATTATTTTTTGAATAATTTACTATAGAAAAGGCAATCCCTGGCGCAATTAAAATTTGCGACAGTAAAAAATTATTTTTTGCAAAATTTACTATAGAAAAGGCAATCCCTGGCGCAATTAAGATTTGCGACAGTATAAAATTAATTTTTGAAAAATTTACTATAGAAAAGGCAATCCCTGGCGTAATTAAAATTTGCGACAGTAAAAAATTATTTTTTGAATAATTTACTATAGAAAAGGCAATCCCTGGCGTAATTAAAATTTGCGACAGTAGAAAATTATTTTTTGAATAATTTACTATAGAAAAGGCAATCCCTGGCGGATTTGAAATTTGCGACAGTAAAAAATTATTTTTTGAATAATTTACTATAGAAAAGGCAATCCCTGGGATATTTAAAATTTGCGACAGTAAAAAATTATTTTTTGAATAATTTACTATAGAAAAGGCAATCCCTGGCGTAATTAAAATTTGCGACAGTAGAAAATTATTTTTTGAATAATTTACTATAGAAAAGGCAATCCCTGGCGTATTTAAAATTTGCGACAGTATAAAATTAATTTTTGAAAAATTTACTATATAAAAGGCAATCGCTGGCGTAATTAACATTTGCGACAGTAGAAAATTATTTTTTGAATAATTTACTGTAGATAAGGCAATCCCTGGCGCAATTAAAACTTGCGATAGTAAAAAATTATTTTTTGAATAATTTACTATAGAAAAGGCAATCCCTGGGATATTTAAAATTTGCGACAGTAAAAAATTATTTTTTGAATAATTTACTATAGAAAAGGCAAACCCTGGCGTAATTAAAATTTGCGACAGTAGAAAATTATTTTTTGAATAATTTACTATAGAAAAGGCAATCCCTGGCGTATTTAAAATTTGCGACAGTATAAAATTAATTTTTGAAAAATTTACTATATAAAAGGCAATCGCTGGCGTAATTAACATTTGCGACAGTAGAAAATTATTTTTTGAATAATTTACTGTAGAAAAGGCAATCCCTGGCGCAATTAAAACTCGCGATAGTAAAAAATTATTTTTTGAATAAAATACTATAGAAAAGGCAATCCCTGGCGTAATTAAAATTTGCGACAGTAAAAAATTATTTTTTGCAAAATTTACTATATAAAAGGCAATCGCTGGCGTAATTAACATTTGCGATAGTAAAAAATTATTTTTTGAATAATTTACTATAGAAAAGGCAATCCCTGGCGTAATTAAAATTTGCGACAGTAAAAAATTATTTTTTGCAAAATTTACTGTAGAAAAGACAATCCCTGGCGCACTTAAAATTTGCGACAGTAAAAAATTATTTTTTGAATAATTTACTATAGAAAAGGCAATCCCTGGCGTAATTAAAATTTGCGACAGTAGAAAATTTACTGTAGAAAAGGCAATCCCTGGCGTAATTAAAATTTGCGACAGTAGAAAATTATTTTTTGAATAATTTACTATAGAAAAGGCAATCCCTGGCGTAATTAAAATTTGCGACAGTAAAAAATTATTTTTTGCAAAATTTACTATAGAAAAGGCAATCCCTGGCGCACTTAAAATTTGCGACAGTAAAAAATTATTTTTTGAATAATTTACTATAGAAAAGGCAATCCCTGGCGTAATTAAAATTTGCGACAGTAGAAAATTATTTTTTGAATAATTTACTATAGAAAAGGCAATCCGTGGCGCAATTAATATTTGCGACAGTAAAAAATTATTTTTTGAATAATTTAATATAGAAAAGGCAATCCCAGGCGTAATTAAAATTTGCGACAGTAAAAAATTATTTTTTGAAGAATTTACTATAGAAAAGGCAATCCCTGGCGCACTTAAAATTTGCGACAGTAAAAAATTATTTTTTGAATAATTTACTATAGAAAAGGCAATCCCTGGCGTAATTAAAATTTGCGACAGTAGAAAATTATTTTTTGAATAATTTACTATAGAAAAGGCAATCCCTGGCGCAATTAAAATTTGCGACAGTATAAAATTATTTTTGAATAATTTACTATAGAAAAGGCAATCCCTGGCGTAATTAAAATTTGCAACAGTAAAAAATTATTTTTTGAATAATTTACTATAGAAAAGGCAATCCCTGGCGTAATTAAAATTTGCGACAGTAGAAAATTATTTTTTGAATAATTTACTATAGAAAAGGCAATCCCTGGCGTAATTAAAATTTGCGACAGTAGAAAATTATTTTTTGAATAATTTACTATAGAAAAGGCAATCCCTGGCGTAATTAAAATTTGCGACAGTAGAAAATTATTTTTGAATAATTTACTGTAGAAAAGGCAATCCCTGGCGCAATTAAAATTTGCGACAGTATAAAATTATTTTTTCAAGAATTTACTATAGAAAAGGCAATCCCTGGCGCACTTAAAATTTGCGACAGTAAAAAATTATTTTTTGAATAATTTACTATAGAAAAGGCAATCCCTGGCGTAATTAAAATTTGCGACAGTAGAAAATTATTTTTTGAATAATTTACTATAGAAAAGGCAATCCCTGGCGCAATTAAAATTTGCGACAGTATAAAATTATTTTTTGAATAATTTACTATAGAAAAGGCAAACCCTGGCGTAATTAAAATTTGCAACAGTAAAAAATTATTTTTTGAATAATTTACTATAGAAAAGGCAATCCCTGGCGTAATTAAAATTGCGACAGTAAAAAATTATTTTTTGCAAAATTTACTATAGAAAAGGCAATCCCTGGCGCACTTAAAATTTGCGACAGTAAAAAATTATTTTTTGAATAATTTACTATAGAAAAGGCAATCGCTGGCGTAATTATAATTTGCGACAGTAGAAAATTATTTTTTGAATAATTTACTATAGAAAAGGCAATCCCTGGCGCAATTAAAATTTGCGACAGTAAAAAATTATTTTTTGCAAAATTTACTATAGAAAAGGCAAGCCCTGGCGCAATTAAGATTTGCGACAGTATAAAATTAATTTTTGAAAAATTTACTATAGAAAAGGCAATCCCTGGCGTAATTAAAATTTGCGACAGTAAAAAATTATTTTTTGAATAATTTACTATAGAAAAGGCAATCCCTGGCGTAATTAAAATTTGCGACAGTAGAAAATTATTTTTTGAATAATTTACTATAGAACAGGCAATCCCTGGCGGATTTGAAATTTGCGACAGTAAAAAATTATTTTTTGAATAATTTACTATAGAAAAGGCAATCCCTGGGATATTTAAAATTTGCGACAGTAAAAAATTATTTTTTGAATAATTTACTATAGAAAAGGCAATCCCTGGCGTAATTAAAATTTGCGACAGTAGAAAATTATTTTTTGAATAATTTACTATAGAAAAGGCAATCCCTGGCGTATTTAAAATTTGCGACAGTATAAAATTAATTTTTGAAAAATTTACTATATAAAAGGCAATCGCTGGCGTAATTCACATTTGCGACAGTAGAAAATTATTTTTTGAATAATTTACTGTAGAAAAGGCAATCCCTGGCGCAGTTAAAACTTGCGATAGAAAAAAATTATTTTTTGAATAATTTACTATAGAAAAGGCAATCCCTGGCGTAATTAAAATTTGCGACAGTAAAAAATTATTTTTTGCAAAATTTACTATAGAAAAGGCAATCCCTGGCGCACTTAAAATTTGCGACAGTAGAAAAATATTTTTTGAATAATTTACTATAGAAAAGGCAATCCCTGGCGTAATTAAAATTTGCGACAGTATAAAATTATTTTTTGAATAATTTACTATAGAAAAGGCAATCCCTGGCGTAATTAAAATTTGCGACAGTAGAAAATTATTTTTTGAATAATTTCCTATAGAAAAGGCAATCCCTGGCGTATTTAAAATTTGCGACAGTATAAAATTAATTTTTGAAAAATTTACTATATAAAAGGCAATCCCTGGCGTAATTAAAATTTCCGACAGTAGAAAATTATTTTTTGAATAATTTACTGTAGAAAAGGCAATCCCTGGCGTAATTAAAATTTGCGACAGTAGAAAATTATTTTTTGAATAATTTACTATAGAAAAGGCAATCCCTGGCGTAATTAAAATTTGCGACAGTATAAAATTATTTTTTGAATAATTTACTATAGAAAAGGCAATCCCTGGCGCACTTAAAATTTGCGACAGTAGAAAATTATTTTTTGAATAATTTACTATAGAAAAGGCAATCCCTGGCGTAATTAAAATTTGCGACAGTAGAAAATTATTTTTTGAATAATTTACTGTAGAAAAGGCAATCCCTGGCGTAATTAAAATTTGCGACAGTAGAAAATTATTTTTTGAATAATTTACTATAGAAAAGGCAATCCCTGGCGCAATTAAAATTTGCGACAGTAAAAAATTATTTTTTGCAAAATTTACTATAGAAAAGGCAATCCCTGGCGCACTTAAAATTTGCGACAGTAGAAAATTATTTTTTGAATAATTTACTATAGAAAAGGCAATCCCTGGCGTAATTAAAATTTGCAACAGTATAAAATTATTTTTTGAATAATTTACTATAGAAAAGGCAATCCCTGGCGCACTTAAAATTTGCGACAGTAGAAAATTATTTTTTGAATAATTTACTATAGAAAAGGCAATCCCTGGCGTAATTAAAATTTGCGACAGTAGAAAATTATTTTTTGAATAATTTTCTGTAGAAAAGGCAATCCCTGGCGTAATTAAAATTTGCGACAGTAGAAAATTATTTTTTGAATAATTTACTATAGAAAAGGCAATCCCTGGCGCAATTAAAATTTGCGACAGTAAAAAATTATTTTTTGCAAAATTTACTATAGAAAAAGGCAATCCCTGGCGCAATTAAGATTAGCGACAGTATAAAATTAATTTTTGAAAAATTTACTATAGAAAAGGCAATCCCTGGCGTAATTAAAATTTGCGACAGTAAAAAATTATTTTTTGAATAATTTACTATAGAAAAGGCAATCCCTGGCGTAATTAAAATTTGCAACAGTATAAAATTATTTTTTGAATAATTTACTATAGAAAAGGCAATCCCTGGCGCACTTAAAATTTGCGACAGTAGAAAATTATTTTTTGAATAATTTACTATAGAAAAGGCAATCCCTGGCGTAATTAAAATTTGCGACAGTAGAAAATTATTTTTTGAATAATTTACTATAGAAAAGGCAATCCCTGGCGTAATTAAAATTTGCGACAGTAGAAAATTATTTTTTGAATAATTTACTATAGAAAAGGCAATCCCTGGCGTAATTAAAATTTGCGACAGTAGAAAATTATTTTTTGAATAATTTACTGTAGAAAAGGCAATCCCTGGCGCAATTAAAATTTGCGACAGTATAAAATTATTTTTTGAAGAATTTACTATAGAAAAGGCAATCCCTGGCGCACTTAAAATTTGCGACAGTAAAAAATTATTTTTTGAATAATTTACTATAGAAAAGGCAATTCCTGGCGTAATTAAAATTTGCGACAGTAGAAAATTATTTTTTGAATAATTTACTATAGAAAAGGCAATCCCTGGCGCAATTAAAATTTGCGACAGTATAAAATTATTTTTTGAATAATTTACTATAGAAAAGGCAATCCCTGGGATATTTAAAATTTGCGACAGTAAAAAATTATTTTTTGAATAATTTACTATAGAAAAGGCAATCCCTGGCGTAATTAAAATTTGCGACAGTAGAAAATTATTTTTTGAATAATTTACTATAGAAAAGGCAATCCCTGGCGTATTTAAAATTTGCGACAGTATAAAATTAATTTTTGAAAAATTTACTATATAAAAGGCAATCGCTGGCGTAATTCACATTTGCGACAGTAGAAAATTATTTTTTGAATAATTTACTGTAGAAAAGGCAATCCCTGGCGCAGTTAAAACTTGCGATAGAAAAAAATTATTTTTTGAATAATTTACTATAGAAAAGGCAATCCCTGGCGTAATTAAAATTTGCGACAGTAAAAAATTATTTTTTGCAAAATTTACTATAGAAAAGGCAATCCCTGGCGCACTTAAAATTTGCGACAGTAGAAAAATATTTTTTGAATAATTTACTATAGAAAAGGCAATCCCTGGCGTAATTAAAATTTGCGACAGTATAAAATTATTTTTTGAATAATTTACTATAGAAAAGGCAATCCCTGGCGTAATTAAAATTTGCGACAGTAGAAAATTATTTTTTGAATAATTTCCTATAGAAAAGGCAATCCCTGGCGTATTTAAAATTTGCGACAGTATAAAATTAATTTTTGAAAAATTTACTATATAAAAGGCAATCCCTGGCGTAATTAAAATTTGCGACAGTAGAAAATTATTTTTTGAATAATTTACTGTAGAAAAGGCAATCCCTGGCGTAATTAAAATTTGCGACAGTAGAAAATTATTTTTTGAATAATTTACTATAGAAAAGGCAATCCCTGGCGTAATTAAAATTTGCGACAGTATAAAATTATTTTTTGAATAATTTACTATAGAAAAGGCAATCCCTGGCGCACTTAAAATTTGCGACAGTAGAAAATTATTTTTTGAATAATTTACTATAGAAAAGGCAATCCCTGGCGTAATTAAAATTTGCGACAATAGAAAATTATTTTTTGAATAATTTACTGTAGAAAAGGCAATCCCTGGCGTAATTAAAATTTGCGACAGTAGAAAATTATTTTTTGAATAATTTACTATAGAAAAGGCAATCCCTGGCGCAATTAAAATTTGCGACAGTAAAAAATTATTTTTTGCAAAATTTACTATAGAAAAGGCAATCCCTGGCGCACTTAAAATTTGCGACAGTAGAAAATTATTTTTTGAATAATTTACTATAGCAAAGGCAATCCCTGGCGTAATTAAAATTTGCAACAGTATAAAATTATTTTTTGAATAATTTACTATAGAAAAGGCAATCCCTGGCGCACTTAAAATTTGCGACAGTAGAAAATTATTTTTTGAATAATTTACTATAGAAAAGGCAATCCCTGGCGTAATTAAAATTTGCGACAGTATAAAATTATTTTTTGAATAATTTACTATAGAAAAGGCAATCCCTGGCGTAATTAAAATTTGCGACAGTAAAAAATTATTTTTTGCAAAATTTACTATAGAAAAGGCAATCCCTGGCGCACTTAAAATTTGCGACAGTAGAAAATTATTTTTTGAATAATTTACTATAGAAAAGGCAATCCCTGGCGTAATTAAAATTTGCAACAGTATAAAATTATTTTTTGAATAATTTACTATAGAAAAGGCAATCCCTGGCGTAATTAAAATTTGCGACAGTAGAAAATTATTTTTTGAATAATTTACTATAGAAAAGGCAATCCCTGGCGTAATTAAAATTTGCGACAGTAGAAAATTATTTTTTGAATAATTTTCTGTAGAAAAGGCAATCCCTGGCGTAATTAAAATTTGCGACAGTAGAAAATTATTTTTTGAATAATTTACTATAGAAAAGGCAATCCCTGGCGCAATTAAAATTTGCGACAGTAAAAAATTATTTTTTGCAAAATTTACTATAGAAAAGGCAATCCCTGGCGCAATTAAGATTTGCGACAGTATAAAATTAATTTTTGAAAAATTTACTATAGAAAAGGCAATCCCTGGCGTAATTAAAATTTGCGACAGTAAAAAATTATTTTTTGAATAATTTACTATAGAAAAGGCAATCCCTGGCGTAATTAAAATTTGCGACAGTAGAAAATTATTTTTTGAATAATTTACTATAGAAAGGCAATCCCTGGCGGATTTGAAATTTGCGACAGTAAAAAATTATTTTTTGAATAATTTACTGTAGAAAAGGCAATCCCTGGCGCAATTAAAACTTGCGATAGTAAAAAATTATTTTTTGAATAATTTACTATAGAAAAGGCAATCCCTGGCGTAATTAAAATTTGCGACAGTAAAAAATTATTTTTTGCAAAATTTACTATAGAAAAGGCAATCCCTGGCGCACTTAAAATTTGCGACAGTAGAAAATTATTTTTTGAATAATTTACTATAGAAAAGGCAATCCCTGGCGTAATTAAAATTTGCGACAGTATAAAATTATTTTTTGAATAATTTACTATAGAAAAGGCAATCCCTGGCGTAATTAAAATTTGCGACAGTAGAAAATTATTTTTTGAATAATTTCCTATAGAAAAGGCAATCCCTGGCGTATTTAAAATTTGCGACAGTATAAAATTAATTTTTGAAAAATTTACTATATAAAAGGCAATCCCTGGCGTAATTAAAATTTGCGACAGTAGAAAATTATTTTTTGAATAATTTACTGTAGAAAAGGCAATCCCTGGCGTAATTAAAATTTGCGACAGTAGAAAATTATTTTTTGAATAATTTACTATAGAAAAGGCAATCCCTGGCGTAATGAAAATTTGCGACAGTATAAAATTATTTTTTGAATAATTTACTATAGAAAAGGCAATCCCTGGCGTAATTAAAATTTGCGACAGTAGAAAATTATTTTTTGAATAATTTACTATAGAAAAGGCAATCCCTGGCGCAATTAAAATTTGCGACAGTATAAAATTATTTTTTGAATAATTTACTATAGAAAAGGCAATCCCTGGCGTAATTAAAATTTGCAACAGTATAAAATTATTTTTTGAATAATTTACTATAGAAAAGGCAATCCCTGGCGCACTTAAAATTTGCGACAGTAGAAAATTATTTTTTGAATAATTTACTATAGAAAAGGCAATCCCTGGCGTAGTTAAAATTTGCGACAGTAGAAAATTATTTTTTGAATAATTTACTGTAGAAAAGGCAATCCCTGGCGTAATTAAAATTTGCGACAGTAGAAAATTATTTTTTGAATAATTTACTATAGAAAAGGCAATCCCTGGGATATTTAAAATTTGCGACAGTAAAAAATTATTTTTTGAATAATTTACTATAGAAAAGGCAATCCTTGGCGTAATTAAAATTTGCGACAGTAGAAAATTATTTTTTGAATAATTTACTATAGAAAAGGCAATCCCTGGCGTAATTAAAATTTGTGACAGTAAAAAATTATTTTTTGCAAAATTTACTATAGAAAAGGCAATCCCTGGCGCACTTAAAATTTGCGACAGTAGAAAATTATTTTTTGAATAATTTACTATAGAAAAGGCAATCCCTGGCGTAATTAAAATTTGCGACAGTAGAAAATTATTTTTTGAATAATTTACTGTAGAAAAGGCAATCCCTGGCGTAATTAAAATTTGCGACAGTAGAAAATTATTTTTTGAATAATTTACTATAGAAAAGGCAATCCCTGGCGCAATTAAAATTTGCGACAGTAAAAAATTATTTTTTGCAAAATTTACTATAGAAAAGGCAATCTCTGGCGCAATTAAGATTTGCGACAGTATAAAATTAATTTTTGAAAAATTTACTATAGAAAAGACAATCCCTGGCGTAATTAAAATTTGCGACAGTAAAAAATTATTTTTTGAATAATTTACTATAGAAAAGGCAATCCCTGGCGTAATTAAAATTTGCGACAGTAGAAAATTATTTTTTGAATAATTTACTATAGAAAAGGCAATCCCTGGCGGATTTGAAATTTGCGACAGTAAAAAATTATTTTTTGAATAATTTACTATAGAAAAGGCAATCCCTGGGATATTTAAAATTTGCGACAGTAAAAAATTATTTTTTGAATAATTTACTATAGAAAAGGCAATCCCTGGCGTAATTAAAATTTGCGACAGTAGAAAATTATTTTTTGAATAATTTACTATAGAAAAGGCAATCCCTGGCGTATTTAAAATTTGCGACAGTATAAAATTAATTTTTGAAAAATTTACTATATAAAAGGCAATCGCTGACGTAATTAACATTTGCGACAGTAGAAAATTATTTTTTGAATAATTTACTGTAGAAAAGGCAATCCCTGGCGCAATTAAAACTTGCGATAGTAAAAAATTATTTTTTGAATAATTTACTATAGAAAAGGCAATCCCTGGCGTAATTAAAATTTGCGACAGTAAAAAATTATTTTTTGCAAAATTTACTATAGAAAAGGCAATCCCTGGCGCACTTAAAATTTGCGACAGTAGAAAATTATTTTTTGAATAATTTACTATAGAAAAGGCAATCCCTGGCGTAATTAAAATTTGCGACAGTATAAAATTATTTTTTGAATAATTTACTATAGAAAAGGCAATCCCTGGCGTAATTAAAATTTGCGACAGTAGAAAATTATTTTTTGAATAATTTACTATAGAAAAGGCAATCCCTGGCGTATTTAAAATTTGCGACAGTATAAAATTAATTTTTGAAAAATTTACTATATAAAAGGCAATCGCTGACGTAATTAACATTTGCGACAGTAGAAAATTATTTTTTGAATAATTTACTGTAGAAAAGGCAATCCCTGGCGCAATTAAAACTTGCGATAGTAAAAAATTATTTTTTGAATAATTTACTATAGAAAAGGCAATCCCTGGCGTAATTAAAATTTGCGACAGTAAAAAATTATTTTTTGCAAAATTTACTATAGAAAAGGCAATCCCTGGCGCACTTAAAATTTGCGACAGTAGAAAATTATTTTTTGAATAATTTACTATAGAAAAGGCAATCCCTGGCGTAATTAAAATTTGCGACAGTATAAAATTATTTTTTGAATAATTTACTATAGAAAAGGCAATCCCTGGCGTAATTAAAATTTGCGACAGTAGAAAATTATTTTTTGAATAATTTCCTATAGAAAAGGCAATCCCTGGCGTATTTAAAATTTGCGACAGTATAAAATTAATTTTTGAAAAATTTACTATATAAAAGGCAATCCCTGGCGTAATTAAAATTTGCGACAGTAGAAAATTATTTTTTGAATAATTTACTGTAGAAAAGGCAATCCCTGGCGTAATTAAAATTTGCGACAGTAGAAAATTATTTTTTGAATAATTTACTATAGAAAAGGCAATCCCTGGCGTAATTCAAATTTGCGACAGTATAAAATTATTTTTTGAATAATTTACTATAGAAAAGGCAATCCCTGGCGTAATTAAAATTTGCGACAGTAGAAAATTATTTTTTGAATAATTTACTATAGAAAAGGCAATCCCTGGCGCAATTAAAATTTGCGACAGTATAAAATTATTTTTTGAATAATTTACTATATAAAAGGCAATCCCTGGCGTAATTAAAATTTGCGACAGTAGAAAATTATTTTTTGAATAATTTACTGTAGAAAAGGCAATCCCTGGCGTAATTAAAATTTGCGACAGTAGAAAATTATTTTTTGAATAATTTACTATAGAAAAGGCAATCCCTGGCGTAATTAAAATTTGCGACAGTATAAAATTATTTTTTGAATAATTTACTATAGAAAAGGCAATCCCTGGCGTAATTAAAATTTGCGACAGTAGAAAATTATTTTTTGAATAATTTACTATAGAAAAGGCAATCCCTGGCGCAATTAAAATTTGCGACAGTATAAAATTATTTTTTGAATAATTTACTATAGAAAAGGCAATCCCTGGCGTAATTAAAATTTGCAACAGTATAAAATTATTTTTTGAATAATTTACTATAGAAAAGGCAATCTCTGGCGCACTTAAAATTTGCGACAGTAGAAAATTATTTTTTGAATAATTTACTATAGAAAAGGCAATCCCTGGCGTAATTAAAATTTGCGACAGTAGAAAATTATTTTTTGAATAATTTACTGTAGAAAAGGCAATCCCTGGCGTAATTAAAATTTGCGACAGTAGAAAATTATTTTTTGAATAATTTACTATAGAAAAGGCAATCCCTGGGATATTTAAAATTTGCGACAGTAAAAAATTATTTTTTGAATAATTTACTATAGAAAAGGCAATCCCTGGCGTAATTAAAATTTGCGACAGTAGAAAATTATTTTTTGAATAATTTACTATAGAAAAGGCAATCCCTGGCGTATTTAAAATTTGCGACAGTATAAAATTAATTTTTGAAAAATTTACTATATAAAAGGCAATCGCTGGCGTAATTAACATTTGCGACAGTAGAAAATTATTTTTTGAATAATTTACTGTAGAAAAGGCAATCCCTGGCGCAATTAAAACTTGCGATAGTAAAAAATTATTTTTTGAATAATTTACTATAGAAAAGGCAATCCCTGGCGTAATTAAAATTTGCGACAGTAAAAAATTATTTTTTGCAAAATTTACTATAGAAAAGGCAATCCCTGGCGCACTTAAAATTTGCGACAGTAGAAAATTATTTTTTGAATAATTTACTATAGAAAAGGCAATCCCTGGCGTAATTAAAATTTGCGACAGTAGAAAATTATTTTTTGAATAATTTACTGTAGAAAAGGCAATCCCTGGCGTAATTAAAATTTGCGACAGTAGAAAATTATTTTTTGAATAATTTACTATAGAAAAGGCAATCCCTGGCGCAATTAAAATTTGCGACAGTAAAAAATTATTTTTTGCAAAATTTACTATAGAAAAGGCAATCCCTGGCGCAATTAAGATTTGCGACAGTATAAAATTAATTTTTGAAAAATTTACTATAGAAAAGGCAATCCCTGGCGTAATTAAAATTTGCGACAGTAAAAAATTATTTTTTGAATAATTTACTATAGAAAAGGCAATCCCTGGCGTAATTAAAATTTGCGACAGTAGAAAATTATTTTTTGAATAATTTACTATAGAAAAGGCTATCCCTGGCGTATTTAAAATTTGCGACAGTATAAAATTAATTTTTGAAAAATTTACTATATAAAAGGCAATCGCTGGCGTAATTAAAATTTGCGACAGTAGGAAATTATTTTTTGAATAATTTACTGTAGAAAAGGCAATCCCTGGCGTAATTAAAATTTGCGACAGTAGAAAATTATTTTTTGAATAATTTACTATAGAAAAGGCAATCCCTGGCGTAATTAAAATTTGCGACAGTAGACAATTATTTTTTGAATAATTTCCTATAGAAAAGGCAATCCCTGGCGTATTTAAAATTTGCGACAGTATAAAATTAATTTTTGAAAAATTTACTATATAAAAGGCAATCCCTGGCGTAATTAAAATTTGCGACAGTAGAAAATTATTTTTTGAATAATTTACTGTAGAAAAGGCAATCCCTGGCGTAATTAAAATTTGCGACAGTAGAAAATTATTTTTTGAATAATTTACTATAGAAAAGGCAATCCCTGGCGCAATTAAAATTTGCGACAGTAAAAAATTATTTTTTGCAAAATTTACTATAGAAAAGGCAATCCCTGGCGCAATTAAGATTTGCGACAGTATAAAATTAATTTTTGAAAAATTTACTATAGAAAAGGCAATCCCTGGCGTAATTAAAATTTGCGACAGTAAAAAATTATTTTTTGAATAATTTACTATAGAAAAGGCAATCCCTGGCGTAATTAAAATTTGCGACAGTAGAAAATTATTTTTTGAATAATTTACTATAGAAAAGGCAATCCCTGGCGGATTTGAAATTTGCGACAGTAAAAAATTATTTTTTGAATAATTTACTATAGAAAAGGCAATCCCTGGGATATTTAAAATTTGCGACAGTAAAAAATTATTTTTTGAATAATTTACTATAGAAAAGGCAATCCCTGGCGTAATTAAAATTTGCGACAGTAGAAAATTATTTTTTGAATAATTTACTATAGAAAAGGCAATCCCTGACGTATTTAAAATTTGCGACAGTATAAAATTAATTTTTGAAAAATTTACTATATAAAAGGCAATCGCTGGCGTAATTAACATTTGCGACAGTAGAAAATTATTTTTTGAATAATTTACTGTAGAAAAGGCAATCCCTGGCGCAATTAAAACTTGCGATAGTAAAAAATTATTTTTTGAATAATTTACTATAGAAAAGGCAATCCCTGGCGTAATTAAAATTTGCGACAGTAAAAAATTATTTTTTGCAAAATTTACTATAGAAAAGGCAATCCCTGGCGCACTTAAAATTTGCGACAGTAAAAAATTATTTTTTGAATAATTTACTATAGAAAAGGCAATCCCTGGCGTAATTAAAATTTGCGACAGTAGAAAATTATTTTTTGAATAATTTACTATAGAAAAGGCAATCCGTGGCGCAATTAATATTTGCGACAGTAAAAAATAATTTTTTGAATAATTTAATATAGAAAAGGCAATCCCAGGCGTAATTAAAATTTGCGACAGTAAAAAATTATTTTTTGAATAATTTACTATAGAAAAGCCAATCCCTGACGCAATTAAAATTTGCGACAGTATAAAATTATTTTTTGAATAATTTACTATAGAAAAGGCAATCCCTGGCGTAATTAAAATTTGCGACAATATAAAATTATTTTTTGAATAATTTACTATAGAAAAGGCCATCCCTGGCGCGGTTAAAATTTGCGACAGTAGAAAATTATTTTTTGAATAATTTACTATAGAAAAGGCAATCCCTGGCGCAATTAAAATTTGCGACAGTAGAAAATTATTTTTTGAATTATTTACTATAGAAAAGGCAATCCCTGGCGTAATTAAAATTTGCGACAGTAGAAAATTATTTTTTGAATAATTTACTATAGGAAAGGCAATCCCTGGCGCAATTAAAATTTGCGACAGTATAAAATTATTTTTTGAATAATTTACTATAGAAAAGGCAATCCCTGGCGTAATTAAAATTTGCAACAGTATAAAATTATTTTTTGAATAATTTACTATAGAAAAGGCAATCCCTGGCGCACTTAAAATTTGCGACAGTAGAAAATTATTTTTTGAATAATTTACTATAGAAAAGGCAATCCCTGGCGCACTTAAAATTTGCGACAGTAAAAAATTATTTTTTGAATAATTTACTATAGAAAAGGCAATCCCTGGCGTAATTAAAATTTGCGACAGTAGAAAATTATTTTTTGAATAATTTACTGTAGAAAAGGCAATCCCTGGCGTAATTAAAATTTGCGACAGTAGAAAATTATTTTTTGAATAATTTACTATAGAAAAGGCAATCCCTGACGCAATTAAAATTTGCGACAGTAAAAAATTATTTTTTGCAAAATTTACTATAGAAAAGGCAATCCCTGGCGCAATTAAGATTTGCGACAGTAGAAAATTATGTTTTGCAAAATTTACTATAGAAAAGGCAATCCCTGGCGTAATTAAAATTTGCGACAGTAGAAAATTATGTTTTGAATAATTTACTATAGAAAAGCCAATCCCTGGCGCAATTAAAATTTGCGACAGTATAAAATTATTTTTTGAATAATTTACTATAGAAAAGGCAATCCCTGGCGTAATTAAAATTTGCGACAATA
Source organism: Dioctria linearis (assembly GCA_963930735.1). Taxonomy (NCBI): domain Eukaryota; kingdom Metazoa; phylum Arthropoda; class Insecta; order Diptera; family Asilidae; genus Dioctria; species Dioctria linearis. Next base: position 19,092 of record CAWVNZ010000058.1, read on the forward strand.
TAAAAATATTTTTTGAATAATTTACTATAGAAAAGGCCATCCCTGGCGCGCTTAAAATTTGCGATAGTAGAAAATTATTTTTTGAATAATTTACTATAGAAAAGGCAATCCCTGGCGCAATTAAAATTTGCGACAGTAGAAAATTATTTTTTGAATAATTTACTATAGAAAAGGCAATCCCTGGCGTAATTAAAATTTGCGACAGTAGAAAATTATTTTTTGAATAATTTACTATAGAAAAGGCAATCCCTGGCGGATTTGAAATTTGCGACAGTAAAAAATTATTTTTTGAATAATTTACTATAGAAAAGGCAATCCCTGGCGTAATAAAAATTTGCGACAGTAGAAAATTATTTTTTGAATAATTTACTATAGAAAAGGCAATCCCTGGCGTAATTAAAATTTGCGACAGTAAAAAATTATTTTTTGAATAATTTACTATAGAAAAGGCAATCCCTGGCGTAATTAAAATTTGCGACAGTATAAAATTATTTTTTGAATAATTTACTATAGAAAAGGCAATCCCTGGCGCAATTAAAATTTGCGACAGTAAAAAATTATTTTTTGAATAATTTACTATAGAAAAGGCAATCCCTGGGATATTTAAAATTTGCGACAGTAAAAAATTATTTTTTGAATAATTTACTATAGAAAAGGCAATCCCTGGCGTAATTAAAATTTGCGACAGTAGAAAATTATTTTTTGAATAATTTACTATAGAAAAGGCAATCCCTGGCGTATTTAAAATTTGCGACAGTATAAAATTAATTTTTGAAAAATTTACTATATAAAAGGCAATCCCTGGCGTAATTAAAATTTGCGACAGTAGAAAATTATTTTTTGAATAATTTACTGTAGAAAAGGCAATACCTGGCGCAATTAAAACTTGCGATAGTAAAAAATTATTTTTTGAATAATTTACTATGGAAAAGGAAATCCCTGGCGTAATTAAAATTTGCGACAGTAAAAAATTATTTTTTGCAAAATTTACTATAGAAAAGGCAATCCCTGGCGCACTTAAAATTTGCGACAGTAAAAAATTATTTTTTGAATAATTTACTATAGAAAAGGCAATACCTGGCGTAATTAAAATTTGCGACAGTAGAAAATTATTTTTTGAATAATTTACTATAGAAAAGGCAATCCCTGGCGCAATTAAAATTTGCGACAGTAAAAAATTATTTTTTGAATAATTTACTATAGAAAAGGCAATCCCTGGCGTAATTAAAATTTGCGACAGTAAAAAATTATTTTTTGAATAATTTACTATAGAAAAGGCAATCCCTGGCGCACTTAAAATTTCCGACAGTAAAAAATTATTTTTTGAATAATTTACTATAGAAAAGGCAATCCCTGGCGCACTTAAAATTTGCGACAGTAAAAAATTATTTTTTGAATAATTTACTATAGAAAAGGCAATCCCTGGCGTAATTAAAATTTGCGACAGTAGAAAATTAATTTTTTGAATAATTTACTATAGAAAAGGCAATCCCTGACGTAATTAAAATTTGCGACAATATAAAAATATTTTTTGAATAATTTACTATAGAAAAGGCAATCCCTGGCGCACTTAAAATTTGCGACAGTAGAAAATTATTTTTTGAATAATTTACTATAGAAAAGGCAATCCCTGGCGCACTTAAAATTTGCGACAGTAGAAAATTATTTTTTGAATAATTTACTATAGAAAAGGCAATCCCTGGCGTAATTAAAATTTGCGACAGTATAAAATTATTTTTAGAATAATTTACTATAGAAAAGGCAATCCCTGGCGTAATTAAAATTTGCGACAGTAGAAAATTATTTTTTGAAAAATTTACTGTAGAAAAGGCAATCCCTGGCGTAATTAAAATTTGCGACAGTAGAAAATTATTTTTTGAATAATTTACTATAGAAAAGGCAATCCCTGGCGCAATTAAAATTTGCGACAGTAAAAAATTATTTTTTGCAAAATTTACTATAGAAAATGCAATCCCTGGCGCAATTAAAATTTGCGACAGTAGAAAATTATGTTTTGCAAAATTTACTATAGAAAAGGCAATCCCTGGCGTAATTAAAATTTGCGACAGTAGAAAATTATTTTTTGAATAATTTACTACAGAAAAGGCAATCCCTGGCGCAATTAAAATTTGCGACAGTATAAAATTATTTTTTGAATAATTTACTATAGAAAGGCAATCCCTGGCGTAATTAAAATTTGCGACAGTATAAAATTATTTTTTGAATAATTTACTATAGAAAAGGCAATCCCTGGCGCACTTAAAATTTGCGACAGTAGAAAATTATTTTTTGAATATTTTACTATAGAAAAGGCAATCCCTGCGCAATTAAAATTTGCGACAGTAGAAAATTATTTTTGAATAATTTACTATAGAAAAGGCAATCCCTGGCGCAATTAAAATTTGCGACAGTAAAAAATTATTTTTGAATAATTTACTATAGAAAAGGCAATCCCTGGCGCAATTAAAATTTGCGGACAGTAAAAAATTATTTTTGCAAAATTTACTATAGAAAAGGCAATCCCTGGCGCAATTAAAATTTGCGACAGTAGAAAATTATGTTTGCAAAATTTACTATAGAAAAGGCAATCCTGGCGTAATTAAAATTTGCGACAGTAGAAAATTATTTTTTGAATAATTTACTATAGAAAAGGCAATCCCTGGCGCAATTAAAATTTGCGACAGTATAAAATTATTTTTTGAATAATTTACTATAGAAAGGCAATCCCTGGCGTAATTAAAATTTGCGACAGGTATAAAATTATTTTTTGAATAATTTACTATAGAAAAGGCAATCCGCTGGCGCACTTAAAATTTGGGACAGTAGAAAATTATTTGTTAATGAATAATTTTACTATAGAAAAGGCAATCCCTGGCGCAATTAAAATTTGCGACAGTAGAAAATTATTTTTTGAATAATTTACTATAGAAAAGGCAATCCCTGGCGCAATTAAAATTTGCGACAGTAAAAATTATTTTTTGAATAATTTACTATAGAAAAGGCAATCCCTGGCGTAGTTAAAATTTGCGACAGTAAAAAATATTTTTTGAATAATTTACTATAGAAAAGGCAATCCCTGGCGCACTTAAAATTTGCGACAGTAAAAAATTATTTTTGAATAATTTACTATAGAAAAGGCAATCCCTGGCGCACTTAAAATTTGCGACAGTAAAAAATTATTTTTTGAATAATTTACTATAGAAAAGGCAATCCCTGGCGTAATTAAAATTTGCGACAGTATAAAATTATTTTTTGAATAATTTACTATAGAAAAGGCAATCCCTGGCGCACTTAAAATTTGCGACAGTATAAAATTATTTTTTGAATAATTTACTATAGAAAAAGGCAATCCCTGGCGCAATTAAAATTTGCGACAGTAGAAAATTATTTTTTGAATAATTTACTATAGAAAAGGGCAATCCCTGGCGTAATTAAAATTGCGACAGTAGAAAATTATTTTTTGAATAATTTACTATAGAAAAGTCAATCCCTGGCGTAATTAAAATTTGCGACAATATAAAATTATTTTTTGAATAATTTACTATAGAAAAGGCAATCCCTGGCGCACTTAAAATTTGCGACAGTAAAAATTATTTTTTGAATAATTTACTATAGAAAAGGCAATCCCCTGCCGTAATTAAAATTTTGCGACGGTAGAAAATTATTTTTTTGAATAATTTACTATAGAAAAGGCAATCCCTGGCGCAATTAAAATTTGCGACAGTATAAAATTATTTTTTGAATAATTTACTATAGAAAAGGCAATCCCTGGCGTAATTAAAATTTGCGACAGTATAAAATTATTTTTTTGAATAATTTACTATAGAAAAGGCAATCCCTGGCGCACTTAAAATTTGCGACAGTAGAAAATTATTTTTTGAATAATTTACTATAGAAAAGGGCAATCCCTGGCGCAATTAAAATTTGCGACAGTATAAAATTATTTTTTGAATAACTTACTGTAGAAAAGGCAATCGCTGGCGTAAATTAAAATTTGCGACAGTATAAAATTATTTTTTGAATAATTTATTATATAAAAGGCAATCCCTGGCGTAATTAAAATTTGCGACAGTAGAAAATTATTTTTTGAATAATTTACTGTAGAAAAGGCAATCACTGGCGCAATTAAAATTTGCGACAGTAGAAAATTATTTTTGAATAATTTACTATAGAAAAGGCAATCCCTGGCGTAATTAAAATTTGCGACAGTAGAAAATTATTTTTTGAATAATTTACTATAGAAAAGGCAATCCCTGGCGAATTTGAAATTTGCGACAGTATAAAATTATTTTTTGAATAATTTACTATAGAAAAGGCAATCCTGGCGTAATTAAAATTTGCGACAGTAGAAATTATTTTTTGAATAATTTACTGTAGAAAAGGTAATCCCTGGCGTAATTAAAATTTGCGACAGTAGAAAATTATTTTTTGAATAATTTACTATAGGAAAAGGCAATCCCTGGCGCAATTAAAATTTGCGACAGTAAAAAATTATTTTTTGCAAAATTTACTATAGAAAAGGCAATCCCTGGCGCAATTAAATCTGCGACAGTAGAAAATTATGTTTTGCAAAATTTACTATAGAAAAGGCAATCCCTGGCGTAATTAAAATTTGCGACAGTAGAAAATTATTTTTTGAATAATTTACTATAGAAAGGCAATCCCTGGCGCAATTAAAATTTGCGACAGTATAAAATTATTTTTTGAATAATTTACTATAGAAAAGGCAATCCCTGGCGTAATTAAAATTTGCGACAGTAGAAAATTATTTTTTGAATAATTTACTATAGAAAAGGCAATCCCTGGCGGATTTGAAATTTGCGACAGTAAAAAATTATTTTTGAATAATTTACTATAGAAAAGGCAATCCCTGGCGTAATTAAAATTTGCGACAGTAGAAAATTATTTTTGAATAATTTACTATAGAAAAGGCAATCCCTGGCGTAATTAAAATTTGCGACAGTAAAAAATTATTTTTGAATAATTTACTATAGAAAAGGCAATCCCTGCGTAATTAAAATTTGCGACAGTATAAATTATTTTTTTGAATAATTTACTATAGAAAAGGCAATCCCTGGCGTAATTAAAATTTGCGACAGTAGAAAATTATTTTTTGAATAATTTACTATAGAAAAGGCAATCCCCTGGCGCAATTAAAATTTGCGACAGTAAAAAATTATAATGTGAGAAATTTACTATAGAAAAGGCAATCCCCTGGGATATTTAAAATTTGCGACAGTAGAAAATTATTTTTTGAATAATTACTATAGAAAAGGCAATCCCTGGCGCAATTAAAATTTGCGACAGTAGAAAATTATTTTTTGAATAATTTACTATAGAAAAGGCAATCCCTGGCGTAATTAAAATTTGCGACAGTAAAAAATTATTTTTTGCAAAATTTTACTATAGAAAAGGCAATCCCTGGCGCACTTAAAATTTGCGACAGTAAAAAATTATTTTTTGAATAATTTACTATAGAAAAGGCAATCCCTGGCGTAATTAAAATTTGCGACAGTAGAAAAATTATTTTTTGAATAATTTACTATAGAAAAGGCAATCCCTGGCGCAATTAAAATTTGCGACAGTAAAAAATTATTTTTTTAATAATTTACTATAGAAAAGGCAATCCCTGGCGTAATTAAAATTTGCGACACTAGAAAATTATTTTTTGAATAATTACTATAGAAAAGGCAATCCCTGGCGCAATTAAAATTTGCGACAGTATAAAATTATTTTTTGAATAATTTACTATAGAAAAGGCAATCCCTGGCGCACTTACAATTTGCGACAGTAGAAAATTATTTTTTGAATAATTTACTACAGAAAAGGCAATCCCTGGCGCAATTAAAATTTGCGACAGTAGAAAATTATTTTTGAATAATTTACTATAGAAAAGGCAATCCCCTGGCGTAATTAAAATTTGCGAAAGTAGAAAATTATTTTTTGAATAATTTACTATAGAAAAGGCAATCCCTGGCGTAGTTAAAATTTGCGACAGTATAAAATTATTTGTTGAATAATTTACTAAAGAAAAGGCAATCCCTGGCGCACTTAAAATTTGCGACAGTAGAAAAATATTTTTTGAATAATTTACTATAGAAAAGGGCAATCCCTGGCGCAATTAAAATTTGCGACAGTAGAAAATTATTTTTTGAATAATTTACTATAGAAAAGGCAATCCCTGGCGTAACTAAAATTTGCGACAGTTGAAAATTATTTTTTGAATATTTACTATAGAAAAGGCAATCCCTGGCGTAATTAAAATTTGCGACAGTATAAAAATATTTTTTGAATAATTTACTATAGAAAAGGCAATCCCTGGCGCACTTAAAATTTGCGACAGTAAAAAATTATTTTTTTGAATAATTTTACTATAGAAAAGGCAATCCCTGGCGCACTTAAAATTTGCAACAGTAAAAAATTATTTTTGAATAATTTACTTTAGAAAAGGCAATCCCTGGCGTAATTAAAATTGCGACAGTATAAAAATTATTTTTTGAATAATTTACTATAGAAAAGGCAATCCCTGGCGTATTTAAAATTTGCGACAATATAAAATTAATTTTTGAATAATTTACTATATAAAAGGCACTCCCTGGCGTAATTAAAATTTGCGACAGTATAAAATTATTTTTTTGAATAATTTACTATAGAAAAGGCAATCCCTGGCGCAATTAAAACTTGCGATAGTAAAAAATTATTTTTTGAATAATTTACTATAGAAAAGGCAATCCCTGGCGTAAGTAAAATTTGCGACAGTAGAAAATTATTTTTTGAATAATTTACTATAGAAAAGGCAATCCCTGGCGTAATTAAAATTTGCGACAGTAAAAAATTATTTTTTGAATAATTTACTATAGAAAAGGCAATCCCTGGGATATTTAAAAATTTGCGACAGTAAAAAATTATTTTTGAATAATTTACTATAGAAAAGGCAATCCCTGGCGTAATTAAAATTTGCGACAGTAGAAAATTATTTTTTGAATAATTTACTATAGAAAAGGCCAATCCCTGGCGTAATTAAAATTTGCGACAGTAGAAAATTATTTTTTGAATAATTTACTATAGAAAAGGCAATCCCTGGCGTAATTAAAATTTGCGACAGTAAAAAATTATTTTTTTGAATAATTTACTATAGAAAAGGCAATCCCTGGCGTAATTAAAATTTGCGACAGTATAAAATTATTTTTTGAATAATTTACTATAGAAAAAGGCAATCCCTGGCGTAATTAAAATTTGCGACAGTAGAAAATTATTTTTTGAATAATTTACTATAGAAAAGGCAATCCCTGGCGCAATTAAAATTTGCGACAGTAAAAAAATTATAATGTGAGAAATTTACTATAGAAAAGGCAATCCCTGGGATATTTAAATTTGCGACAGTAGAAAATTATTTTTTGAATAATTTACTATAGAAAAGGCAATCCCTGGCGCAATTAAAATTTGCGACAGTAGAAAATTATTTTTTGAATAATTTACTATAGAAAAGGCAATCCCTGGCGTAATTAAAATTTGCGACAGTAAAAAAATTATTTTTTGCAAAATTTACTATAGAAAAGGCAATCCCTGGCGCACTTAAAATTTGCGACAGTAAAAAAATTATTTTTTGAATAATTTACTATAGAAAAGGCAATACTGACGTAATTAAAATTTGCGACAGTAGAAAATTATTTTTTGAATAATTTACTATAGAAAAGGCAATCCCTGGCGCAATTAAACTTTGCGACAGTAAAAAATTATTTTTTTAATAATTTACTATAGAAAAGGCAATCCCTGGCGTAATTAAAATTTGCGACAGTAAAAAATTATTTTTTGAATAATTTACTATAGAAAAGGCAATCCCTGGCGCACTTAAAATTTGCGACAGTAAAAAATTATTTTTTGAATAATTTACTATAGAAAAGGCAATCCCTGGCGTAATTAAAATTTGCGACAGTAGAAAATTATTTTTGAATAATTTACTATAGAAAAGGCAATACCTGGCGCAATAAAATTTGCGACAGTAATAAATTATTTTTTAATAATTTACTATAGAAAAGGCAATCCCTGGCGTAATTAAAATTGTGCGACAGTAGTAGAATATTATTTTTTGAATAATTTACTATAGAAAAGGCAATCCCTGGCGCAATTAAAATTTGCGACAGTATAAAATTATTTTTTGAATAATTTACTATAGAAAAGGCAATCCCTGGCGCACTTACAATTTGCGACAGTAGAAAATTATTTTTTGAATAATTTACTATAGAAAAGGCAATCCCTGGCGCAATTAAAATTTGCGACAGTAGAAAATTATTTTTTGAATAATTTACTATAGAAAAGGCAATCCCTGGCGTAATTAAAATTTGCGAAAGTAGAAAATTATTTTTTGAATAATTTACTATAGAAAAGGCAATCCCTGGCGTAGTTAAAATTTGCGACAGTATAAAATTATTTTTTGAATAATTACTAAAGAAAAGGCAATCCCTGGCGCACTTAAAATTTGCGACAGTAGAAAATTATTTTTTGAATAATTTACTATAGAAAAGGCAATCCCTGGCGCAATTAAAATTTGCGACAGTAGAAAATTATTTTTTGAATAATTTACTATAGAAAAGGCAATCCCCTGGGCGTAACTAAAATTTGCCGACAGTAGGGAGGCGTTGAAAATTAATTTTTTGAATAATTTACTATAGAAAAGGCAATCCCTGGCGTAATTAAAATTTGCGACAGTATAAAAATATTTTTTGAATAATTTACTATAGAAAAGGCAATCCCCTGGCGCACTTAAAATTTGCGACAGTAAAAAATTATTTTTTGAATAATTTACTATAGAAAAGGCAATCCCTGGCGTACTTTAAAATTTGCGACAGTAAAAAATTATTTTTTGAATAATTTACTTTAGAAAAGGCAATCCCTGGCGTAATTAAAATTTGCGACAGTATAAAATTATTTTTTGAATAATTTACTATAGAAAAGGCAATCCTGGCGTATTTAAAATTTGCGACAATATAAAATTAATTTTGAATAATTTTACTATATAAAAGGCAATCCCTGGCGTAATTAAAATTTGCGACAGTATAAATTATTTTTTGAATAATTTACTATAGAAAAGGCAATCCCTGGCTCAATTAAAATTTGCGACAGTAAAAAATATAATGTGAGAAATTTACTATAGAAAAGGCAATCCCTGGCGTAATTAAAACTTGCGACAGTAAAAAATTATTTTTTGAATAATTTACTATAGAAAAGGCAAATCCCTGGCGTAATTAAAATTTGCGACAGTATAAAATTATTTTTGAATAATTTAACTATAGAAAAGGCAATCCCTGGCGTAATTAAAATTTGCGACAGTAGAAAATTATTTTTTGAATAATTACTATAGAAAAGGCAATCCCTGGCGCAATTAAAATTTGCGACAGTAAAAAATTATAATGTGAGAAATTTACTATAGAAAAGGCAATCCCTGGGATATTTAAAATTTGCGACAGTAGAAAATTATTTTTTGAATAATTTACTATAGAAAAGGCAATCCCTGGCGCAATTAAAATTTGCGACAGTAGAAAATTATTTTTTGAATAATTTACTATAGAAAAGGCAATCCCTGGCGTAATTAAAATTTGCGACAGTAAAAAATTATTTTTTGCAAATTTACTATAGAAAAGGCAATCCCTGGCGTAACTAAAATTTGCGACAGTTGAAAATTATTTTTTGAATAATTTACTATAGAAAAGGCAATCCCTGGCGTAATTAAAATTTGCGACAGTATAAAAATATTTTTTGAATAATTTACTATAGAAAAGGCAATCCCTGGCGCACTTAAAATTTGCGACAGTAAAAAATTATTTTTTGAATAATTTACTATAGAAAAGGCAATCCCTGGCGCACTTAAAATTTGCGACAGTAAAAAATTATTTTTTGAATAATTTACTTTAGAAAACGGCAATCCCTGGCGTAATTAAAATTTGCGACAGTATAAAATTATTTTTTGAATAATTTACCATAGAAAAGGCAATCCCTGGCGTATTAAAATTTGCGACAATATAAAATTAATTTTTGAATAATTTACTATATAAAAGGCAATCCCTGGGCGTAATTAAAATTTGCGACAGTATAAAATTATTTTTTGAATAATTTACTATAGAAAAGGCAATCCCTGGGCGCAATTAAAACTTGCGATAGTAAAAAATTATTTTTTGAATAATTTACTATAGAAAAGGCAATACCTGGCGTAATTAAAATTTGCGACAGTAGAAAATTATTTTTTGAATAATTTACTATAGAAAAGGCAATCCCTGGCGCAATAAAAAATTGCGACAGTAAAAAATTATAATGTGAGAAATTTACTATAGAAAAGGCAATCCCTGGATATTTAAAATTTGCGACAGTAGAAATTATTTTTTGAATAATTTACTATAGAAAAGGCAATCCCTGGCGCAATTAAAATTTGCGACAGTAGAAAATTATTTTTTGAATAATTACTATAGAAAAGGCAATCCCTGGCGTAATTAAAATTTGCGACAGTAAAAAATTATTTTTTGCAAAATTTACTATAGAAAAGGCAATCCCTGGCGCACTTAAAATTTGCGACAGTAAAAAATTATTTTTTGAATAATTTACTATAGAAAAGGCAATACCTGACGTAATTAAATTTGCGACAGTAGAAAATTATGTTTTGAATAATTTACTATAGAAAAGGCAATCCCTGGCGCAATTAAAATTTGCGACAGTAAAAATTATTTTTTTAATAATTTACTATAGAAAAGGCAAATCCCTGGCGTAATTAAAATTTGCGACAGTAAAAAATTATTTTTTTGAATAATTTACTATAGAAAAGGCAATCCCTGGCGCACTTAAAATTTGCGAGAGTAAAAAATTATTTTTGAATAATGTACTATAGAAAAGGCAATCCCTGGCGTAATTAAAATTTGCGACAGTAGAAAATTATTTTTTGAATAATTTACTATAGAAAAGGCAATCCCTGGCGCAATTAAAATTTGCGACAGTAAAAAATTATTTTTTTAATAATTTACTATAGAAAAGGCAATCCCTGGCGTAATTAAATTTGCGACAGTAGAAAATTATGTTTGAATAATTTACTATAGAAAAGGCAATCCCTGGCGTAACTAAAATTTGCGACAGTAGAAAATTATTTTTTGAATAATTTTACTATAGAAAAGGCAATCCCTGCCGTAATTAAAATTTGCGACAGTATAAAAATATTTTTTGAATAATTGACTATAGAAAAGGCAATCCCTGGCGCACTTAAAATTTGCGACAGTAAAAAATAATTTTTTGAATAATTTACTATAGAAAAGGCAATCCCTGGCGTAATTAAAATTTGCGACAGTAGAAAATTATTTTTTGAATAATTTACTATAGAAAAGGCAATCCCTGGCGCAATTAAAATTTGCGACAGTAAAAAATTATAATGTGAGAAATTTACTATAGAAAAGGCAATCCCTGGGATATTTAAAATTTGCGACAGTAGAAAATTATTTTTTGAATAATTTACTATAGAAAGCAATCCCTGGCGCAATTAAAATTTGCGACAGTAGAAAATTATTTTTTGAATAATTTACTATAGAAAAGGCAATCCCTGGCGTAATTAAAATTTGCGACATTTTTTGCAAAATTTACTATAGAAAAGGCAATCCCTGGCGTAACTAAAATTTGCGGCAGTTGAAAATTATTTTTTGAATAATTTACTATAGAAAAGGCAATCCCTGCCGTAATTAAAATTTTCGACAGTATAAAAATATTTTTTGAATAATTGACTATAGAAAAGGCAATCCCTGGCGCACTTAAAATTTGCGACAGTAAAAAATAATTTTTTGAATAATTTACTATAGAAAAGGCAATCCCTGGCGTAATTAAAATTTGCGACAGTAGAAAATTATTTTTTGAATAATTTACTATAGAAAAGGCAATCCCTGGCGTAATTAAAATTTGCGACAGTAGAAAATTATTTTTTGAATAATTTACTATAGAAAAGGCAATCCCTGGCGTAATTAAAATTTGCGACAGTAGAAAATTATTTTTTGAATAATTTACTATAGAAAAGGCAATCCCTGGCGTAATTAAAATTTGCGACAGTAAAAAATTATTTTTTGAATAATTTACTATAGAAAAGGCAATCCCTGGCGTAATTAAAATTTGCGACAGTATAAAATTATTTTTTTGAATAATTTACTATAGAAAAGGGCAATTCCTGGCGCACTTAAAATTTGCGACAGTAAAAAATTATTTTTTGAATAATTTACTATAGAAAAGGCAATCCCTGGCGCACTTAAAATTTGCGACAGTAAAAAATTATTTTTTGAATAATTTACTTTAGAAAAGGCAATCCCTGGCGTAATTAAAATTTGCGACAGTATAAAATTATTTTTTGAATAATTTACTATAGAAAAGGCAATCCCTGGCGTATTTAAAATTTGCGACAATATAAAATTAATTTTTGAATAATTTACTATATAAAAGGCAATCCCTGGCGTAATTAAAATTTGCGACAGTATAAAATTATTTTTTGAATAATTTACTATAGAAAAGGCAATCCCTGGCGCAATTAAAATTTGCGACAGTAAAAAATTATAATGTGAGAAATTTACTATAGAAAAGGCAATCCCTGGCGTAATTAAAATTTGCGACAGTAAAAAATTATTTTTTGAATAATTTACTATAGAAAAGGCAATCCCTGGCGTAATTAAAATTTGCGACAGTATAAAATTATTTTTTGAATAATTTACTATAGAAAAGGCAATCCCTGGCGTAATTAAAATTTGCGACAGTAGAAAATTATTTTTTGAATAATTTACTATAGAAAAGGCAATCCCTGGCGCAATTAAAATTTGCGACAGTAAAAAATTATAATGTGAGAAATTTACTATAGAAAAGGCAATCCCTGGGATATTTAAAATTTGCGACAGTAGAAAATTATTTTTTGAATAATTTACTATAGAAAAGGCAATCCCTGGCGCAATTAAAATTTGCGACAGTAGAAAATTATTTTTTGAATAATTTACTATAGAAAAGGCAATCCCTGGCGTAATTAAAATTTGCGACAGTAAAAAATTATTTTTTGCAAAATTTACTATAGAAAAGGCAATCCCTGGCGTAACTAAAATTTGCGACAGTTGAAAATTATTTTTTGAATAATTTACTATAGAAAAGGCAATCCCTGGCGTAATTAAAATTTGCGACAGTATAAAAATATTTTTTGAATAATTTACTATAGAAAAGGCAATCCCTGGCGCACTTAAAATTTGCGACAGTAAAAAATTATTTTTTGAATAATTTACTTTAGAAAAGGCAATCCCTGGCGTAATTAAAATTTGCGACAGTATAAAATTATTTTTTGAATAATTTACTATAGAAAAGGCAATCCCTGGCGTATTTAAAATTTGCGACAATATAAAATTAATTTTTGAATAATTTACTATATAAAAGGCAATCCCTGGCGTAATTAAAATTTGCGACAATATAAAATTATTTTTTGAATAATTTACTATAGAAAAGGCAATCCCTGGCGCAATTAAAACTTGGGATAGTAAAAAATTATTTTTTGAATAATTTACTATAGAAAAGGCAATCCCTGGCGTAAGTAAAATTTGCGACAGTAGAAAATTATTTTTTGAATAATTTACTATAGAAAAGGCAATCCCTGGCGTAATTAAAATTTGCGACAGTAAAAAATTATTTTTTGAATAATTTACTTTAGAAAAGGCAATCCCTGGGATATTTAAAATTTACGACAGTAAAAAATTATTTTTTGAATAATTTACTATAGAAAAGGCAATCCCTGGCGTAATTAAAATTTGCGACAGTAGAAAATTATTTTTTGAATAATTTACTATAGAAAAGGCAATCCCTGGCGTAATTAAAATTTGCGACAGTAGAAAATTATTTTTTGAATAATTTACTATAGAAAAGGCAATCCCTGGCGTAATTAAAATTTGCGACAGTAAAAAATTATTTTTTGAATAATTTACTATAGAAAAGGCAATCCCTGGCGTAATTAAAATTTGCGACAGTATAAAATTATTTTTTGAATAATTTACTATAGAAAAGGCAATCCCTGGCGTAATTAAAATTTGCGACAGTAGAAAATTATTTTTTGAATAATTTACTATAGAAAAGGCAATCCCTGGCGCAATTAAAATTTGCGACAGTAAAAAATTATAATGTGAGAAATTTACTATAGAAAAGGCAATCCCTGGGATATTTAAAATTTGCGACAGTAGAAAATTATTTTTTGAATAATTTACTATAGAAAAGGCAATCCCTGGCGCAATTAAAATTTGCGACAGTAGAAAATTATTTTTTGAATAATTTACTATAGAAAAGGCAATCCCTGGCGTAATTAAAATTTGCGACAGTAAAAAATTATTTTTTGCAAAATTTACTATAGAAAAGGCAATCCCTGGCGCACTTAAAATTTGCGACAGTAAAAAATTATTTTTTGAATAATTTACTATAGAAAAGGCAATACCTGACGTAATTAAAATTTGCGACAGTAGAAAATTATTTTTTGAATAATTTACTATAGAAAAGGCAATCCCTGGCGCAATTAAAATTTGCGACAATAAAAAATTATTTTTTTAATAATTTACTATAGAAAAGGCAATCCCTGGCGTAATTAAAATTTGCGACAGTAAAAAATTATTTTTTGAATAAATTACTATAGAAAAGGCAATCCCTGGCGCACTTAAAATTTGCGACAGTAAAAAATTATTTTTTGAATAATTTACTATAGAAAAGGCAATCCCTGGCGTAATTAAAATTTGCGAAAGTAGAAAATTATTTTTTGAATAATTTACTATAGAAAAGGCAATCCCTGGCGTAGTTAAAATTTGCGACAGTATAAAATTATTTTTTGAATAATTTACTAAAGAAAAGGCAATCCCTGGCGTACTTAAAATTTGCGACAGTAGAAAATTATTTTTTGAATAATTTACTATAGAAAAGGCAATCCCTGGCGCACTTACAATTTGCGACAGTAGAAAATTATTTTTTGAATAATTTACTATAGAAAAGGCAATCCCTGGCGCAATTAAAATTTGCGACAGTAGAAAATTATTTTTTGAATAATTTACTATAGAAATGGCAATCCCTGGCGTAATTAAAATTTGCGAAAGTAGAAAATTATTTTTTGAATAATTTACTATAGAAAAGGCAATCCCTGGCGTAGTTAAAATTTGCGACAGTATAAAATTATTTTTTGAATAATTTACTAAAGAAAAGGCAATCCCTGGCGCACTTAAAATTTGCGACAGTAGAAAATTATTTTTTGAATAATTTACTATAGAAAAGGCAATCCCTGGCGCAATTAAAATTTGCGACAGTAGAAAATTATTTTTTGAATAATTTACTATAGAAAAGGCAATCCCTGGAGTAACTAAAATTTGCGACAGTAGAAAATTATTTTTTGAATAATTTACTATAGAAAAGGCAATCCCTGGCGTAATTAAAATTTGCGACAGTATAAAAATATTTTTTGAATAATTTACTATAGAAAAGGCAATCCCTGGCGCACTTAAAATTTGCGACAGTAAAAAATTATTTTTTGAATAATTTACTATAGAAAAGGCAATCCCTGGCGCACTTAAAATTTGCGACAGTAAAAAATTATTTTTTGAATAATTTACTTTAGAAAAGGCAATCCCTGGCGTAATTAAAATTTGCGACAGTATAAAATTATTTTTTGAATAATTTACTATAGAAAAAGCAATCCCTGGCGTATTTAAAATTTGCGACAATCTAAAACTAATTTTTGAATAATTTACTATATAAAAGGCAATCCCTGGCGTAATTAAAATTTGCGACAGTATAAAATTATTTTTTGAATAATTTACTATAGAAAAGGCAATCCCTGGCGCAATTAAAACTTGCGATAGTAAAAAATTATTTTTTGAATAATTTACTATAGAAAAGGCAATCCCTGGCGTAAGTAAAATTTGCGACAGTAGAAAATTATTTTTTGAATAATTTACTATAGAAAAGGCAATCCCTGGCGTAATTAAAATTTGCGACAGTAAAAAATTATTTTTTGAATAATTTACTATAGAAAAGGCAATCCCTGGGATATTTAAAATTTGCGACAGTAAAAAATTATTTTTTGAATAATTTACTATAGAAAAGGCAATCCCTGGCGTAATTAAAATTTGCGACAGTAGAAAATTATTTTTTGAATAATTTACTATAGAAAAGGCAATCCCTGGCGTATTTAAAATTTGCGACAGTAAAAAATTATTTTTTGAATAATTTACTATAGAAAAGGCAATCCCTGTCGTAATTAAAATTTGCGACAGTAGAAAGTTATTTTTTGAATAATTTACTATAGAAAAGGCAATCCCTGGCGCACTTAAAATTTGCGACAGTAGAAAATTATTTTTGCAAAATTTACTATAGAAAAGGCAATCCCTGGCGCAATTAAAATTTGCGACAGTAAAAAATTATTTTTTGAATAATTTACTATAGAAAAGGCAATCCCTGGCGTAATTAAAATTTGCGACAGTATAAAATTATTTTTGAATAATTTACTATAGAAAATGCAATCCCTGGCGTAATTAAAATTTGCGACAGTAGAAAATTATTTTTTGAATAATTTACTATAGAAAAGGCAATCCCTGGCGTAATTAAAATTTGCGACAGTAAAAAATTATTTTGTGAGAAATTTACTATAGAAAAGGCAATCCCTGGCGCAATTAAAATTTGCGACAGTAAAAAATTATTTTTTGAATAATTTACTATAGAAAAGGCAATCCCTGGCGTAATTAAAATTTGCGATAGTATAAAATTATTTTTTGAATAATTTACTGTAGAAAAGGCAATTCCTGGCGCAATTAAAATTTGCGACAGTATAAAATTATTTTTTGAATAATTTACTATAGAAAAGGCAATCCCTGGCGTATTTAAAATTTGCGACGGTATAAAATTATTTTTTGAAAAATTTACTATAGAAAAGGCAATCCCTGGCGTAATTAAAATTTGCGACAGTAGAAAATTATTTTTTGAATAATTTACTATAGAAAAGGCAATCCCTGGCGTATTTAAAATTTGCGACAGTTGAAAATTATTTTTTTGAATAATTTACTATAGAAAAGCCAATCCCTGGCGTAATTAAAATTTGCGACAGTACAAAATTATTTTTTGCAAAATTTACTATAGAAAAGGCAATCCCTGGCGCACTTAAAATTTGCGACAATAAAAAATTATTTTTTGAATAATTTACTATAGAAAAGGCAATCCATGGCGAAATTAAAATTTGCGACAGTAAAAAATTATTTTGTGAGAAATTTACTATAGAAAAGGCAATCCCTGGCGCAATTAAAATTTGCGACAGTAGAAAATTATTTTTTGAATAATTTACTATAGAAAAGGCAATCCCTGGCGCAATTACAATTTGCGACAGCAGAAAATTATTTTTTGAATAATTTACTATAGAAAAGGCAATCCCTGGCGCACTTAAAATTTGCGACAGTATAAAATTATTTTTTTAATAATTTACTATAGAAAAGGCAATCCCTGGCGTAATTAAAATTTGCGACAGTAAAAAATTATTTTTTGAATAATTTACTATAGAAAAGGCAATCCCTGGCGCAATTAAAACTTGCGACAGTAAAAAATTATTTTTTGAATAATTTACTATAGAAAAGGCAATCCCTGGCGTAATTAAAATTTGCGACAGTAGAAAATTATTTTTTGAATAATTTACTACAGAAAAGGCAATCCCTGGCGTATTTAAAATTTGCGGCAGTTGAAAATTTTTTTTGAATAATTTACTATAGAAAAGGCAATCCCTGGCGTAATTAAAATTTGCGACAGTACAAAATTATTTTTTGCAAAATTTACTATAGAAAAGGCAATCCCTGGCGCACTTAAAATTTGCGACAGTAAAAAATTATTTTTTGAATAATTTACTATAGAAAAGGCAATCCCTGGCGCAATTAAAATTTGCGACAGTAAAAAATTATTTTTTGAATAATTTACTATAGAAAAGGCAATCCCTGGCGTAATTAAAATTTGCGACAGTAGAAAATTATTTTTTGAATAATTTACTATAGAAAAGGCAATCCCTGGCGTAATTAAAATTTGCGACAGTAGAAAATTATTTTTTGAATTATTTACTATAGAAAAGGCAATCCCTGGCGTAATTAAAATTTGCTACAGTTGAAAATTATTTTTTGAATAATTTACTATAGAAAAGGCAATCCCTGGCGTAATTAAAATTTGCGACAGTATAAAATTATTTTTTGAATAATTTACTTTAGAAAAGGCAATCCCTGGCGTAATTAAAATTTGCGACAGTATAAAATTATTTTTTGAATAATTTACTATAGGAAAGGCAATCCCTGGCGTATTTAAAATTTGCGACAATATAAAATTAATTTTTGAATAATTTACTATATAAAAGGAAATCCCTGGCGTAATTAAAATTTGCGTCAGTAGAAAATTATTTTTTGAATAATTTACTATAGAAAAGGCAATCCCTGGCGCAATTAAAACTTGCGATAGTAAAAAATTATTTTTTGAATAATTTACTATAGAAAAGGCAATCCCTGGCGTAATTGAAATTTGCGACAGTAAAAAATTATTTTTTGAATAATTTACTATAGAAAAGGCAATCCCTGGCGTAATTAAAATTTGCGACAGTAAAAAATTATTTTTTGAATAATTTACTATAGAAAAGGCAATCCCTGGGATATTTAAAATTTGCGACAGTAAAAAATTATTTTTTGAATAATTTACTACAGAAAAGGCAATCCCTGGCGTAATTAAAATTTGCGACAGCAGAAAATTATTTTTTGAATAATTTACTATAGAAAAGGCAATCCCTGGCGTATTTAAAATTTGCGACAGTAAAAAATTATTTTTTGAATAATTTACTATAGAAAAGGCAATCCCTGGCGTAATTCAAATTTGCGACAGTATAAAATTATTTATTGAATAATTTACTATAGAAAAGGCAATCCCTGGCGCACTTAAAATTTGCGACAGTAAAAAATTATTTTTTGAATAATTTACTATAGAAGAGGCAATCCCTGGCGCACTTAAAATTTGCGACAGTAAAAAATTATTTTTTGAATAATTTACTATAGAAAAGGCAATCCCTGGCGTAATTAAAATTTGCGACAGTATAAAATTATTTTTTGAATAATTTACTATAGAAAAGGCAATCCCTGGCGCAATTAAAATTTGCGACAGTATAAAATTATTTTTTGAAAAATTTACTATAGAAAAGGCAATCCCTGGCGTAATTAAAATTTGCGACAGTAGAAAGTTATTTTTTGAATAATTTACTATAGAAAAGGCAATCCGTGGCGCACTTAAAATTTGCGACAGTAGAAAATTATTTTTTGCAAAATTTACTATAGAAAAGGCAATCCCTGGCGCAATTAAAATTTGCGACAGCAAAAAAATTATTTTTTGAATAATTTACTATAGAAAAGGCAATCCCTGGCGTAATTAAAATTTGCGACAGTATAAAATTATTTTTTGAATAATTTACTATAGAAAAGGCAATCCCTGGCGTAATTAAAATTTGCGACAGTAGAAAATTATTTTTTGAATAATTTACTATAGAAAAGGCAATCCCTGGCGTAATTAAAATTTGCGACAGTAAAAAATTATTTTGTGAGAAATTTACTATAGAAAAGGCAATCCCTGGCGCAATTAAAATTTGCGACAGTAAAAAATTATTTTTTGAATAATTTACTATAGAAAAGGCAATCCCTGGCGTAATTAAAATTTGCGACAGTATAAAATTATTTTTTGAATAATTTACTGTAGAAAAGGCAATCCCTGGCGCAATTAAAATATGCGACAGTATAAAATTATTTTTTGAATAATTTACTATAGAAAAGGCAATCCCTGGCGTATTTAAAATTTGCGACAGTACAAAATTATTTTTTGCAAAATTTACTATAGAAAAGGCAATCCCTGGCGCAATTAAAATTTGCGACCGTAAAAAATTATTTTTTGAATAATTTACTATAGAAAAGGCAATCCCCGGCGTAATTAAAATTTGCGACAGTATAAAATTATTTTTTGAATAATTTACTATAGAAAAGGCAATCCCTGGCGTAATTAAAATTTGCGACAGTATAAAATTATTTTTTGAATAATTTACTATAGAAAAGGCAATCCTTGGCGTAATTAAAATTTGCGACAGTAAAAAATTATTTTGTGAGAAATTTACTATAGAAAAGGCAATCCCTGGGGCAATTAAAATTTGCGACAGTAAAAAATTATTTTTTGAATAATTTACTATAGAAAAGGCAATCCCTGGCGTAATTAAAATTTGCGACAGTATAAAATTATTTTTTGAATAATTTACTGTAGAAAAGGCAATCCCTGGCGCAATTAAAATTTGCGACAGTATAAAATTATTTTTTGAATAATTTACTATAGAAAAGGCAATCCCTGGCGTATTTAAAATTTGCGACGGTATAAATTATTTTTTGAAAAATTTACTATAGAAAAGGCAATCCCTGGCGTAATTAAAAGTTGCGACAGTTGAAAATTATTTTTTGAATAATTTACTATAGAAAAGGCAATCCCTGGCGTAATTAAAATTTGCGACAGTTGAAAATTATTTTTTGAATAATTTACTATAGAAAAGGCAATCCCTGGCGCACTTAAAATTTGCGACAGTAAAAAATTATTTTTTGAATAATTTACTATAGAAAAGGCAATCCCTGGCGCACTTAAAATTTGCGACAGTATAAAATTATTTTTTGAATAATTTACTATCGAAAAGGCAATCCCTGGCGTAATTAAAATTTGCGACAGTAGAAAATTATTTTTTGAATAATTTACTATAGAAAAGGCAATCCCTGGCGTATTTAAAATTTGCGACAGTTGAAAATTATTTTTTGAATAATTTACTATAGAAAAGGCAATCCCTGGCGTAATTAAAATTTGCGACAGTACAAAATTATTTTTTGCAAAATTTACTATAGAAAAGGCAATCCCTGGCGCACTTAAAATTTGCGACAGTAAAAAATTATTTTTTGAATAATTTACTATAGAAAAGGCAATCCATGGCGCAATTAAAATTTGCGACAGTAAAAAATTATTTTGTGAGAAATTTACTATAGAAAAGGCAATCCCTGGCGCAGTTAAAATTTGCGACAGTAGAAAATTATTTTTTGAATAATTTACTATAGAAAAGGCAATCCCTGGCGCAATTACAATTTGCCACAGTAGAAAATTATTTTTTGAATAATTTACTATAGAAAAGGCAATCCCTGGCGCAATTAAAATTTGCGACAGTAAAAAATTATTTTTTGAATAATTTACTATAGAAAAGGCAATCCTTGGCGTAATTAAAATTTGCGACAGTAGAAAATTATTTTTTGAATAATTTACTATAGAAAAGGCAATCCCTGGCGTAATTAAAATTTGCGACAGTAGAAAATTATTTTTTGAATTATTTACTATAGAAAAGGCAATCCCTGGCGTAATTAAAATTTGCTACAGTTGAAAATTATTTTTTGAATAATTTACTATAGAAAAGGCAATCCCTGGCGTAATTAAAATTTGCGACAGTATAAAATTATTTTTTGAATAATTTACTTTAGAAAAGGCAATCCCTGGCGTAATTAAAATTTGCGACAGTATAAAATTATTTTTTGAATAATTTACTATAGAAAAGGCAATCCCTGGCGTATTTAAAATTTGCGACAATATAAAATTAATTTTTGAATAATTTACTATATAAAAGGCAATCCCTGGCGTAATTAAAATTTGCGACAGTAGAAAATTATTTTTTGAATAATTTACTATAGAAGAGGCAATCCCTGGCGCACTTAAAATTTGCGACAGTAAAAAATTATTTTTTGAATAATTTACTATAGAAAAGGCAATCCCTGGCGTAATTAAAATTTGCGACAGTAAAAAATTATTTTTTGAATAATTTACTATAGAAAAGGCAATCCTTGGCGTAATTAAAATTTGCGACAGTAGAAAATTATTTTTTGAAAAATTTACTATAGAAAAGGCAATCCCTGGCGTAATTAAAATTTGCGACAGTAGAAAGTTATTTTTTGAATAATTTACTATAGAAAAGGCAATCCCTGGCGCACTTAAAATTTGCGACAGTAGAAAATTATTTTTTGCAAAATTTACTATAGAAAAGGCAATCCCTGGCGCAATTAAAATTTGCGACCGTAAAAAATTATTTTTTGAATAATTTACTATAGAAAAGGCAATCCCCGGCGTAATTAAAATTTGCGACAGTATAAAATTATTTTTTGAATAATTTACTATAGAAAAGGCAATCCCTGGCGTAATTAAAATTTGCGACAGTATAAAATTATTTTTTGAATAATTTACTATAGAAAAGGCAATCCCTGGCGTAATTAAAATTTGCGACAGTAAAAAATTATTTTGTGAGAAATTTACTATAGAAAAGGCAATCCCTGGGGCAATTAAAATTTGCGACAGTAAAAAATTATTTTTTGAATAATTTACTATAGAAAAGGCAATCCCTGGCGTAATTAAAATTTGCGACAGTATAAAATTATTTTTTGAATAATTTACTGTAGAAAAGGCAATCCCTGGCGCAATTAAAATTTGCGACAGTATAAAATTATTTTTTGAATAATTTACTATAGAAAAGGCAATCCCTGGCGTATTTAAAATTTGCGACGGTATAAATTATTTTTTGAAAAATTTACTATAGAAAAGGCAATCCCTGGCGTAATTAAAAGTTGCGACAGTTGAAACTTATTTTTTGAATAATTTACTATAGAAAAGGCAATCCCTGGCGCACTTAAAATTTGCGACAGTAAAAAATTATTTTTTGAATAATTTACTATAGAAAAGGCAATCCCTGGCGCACTTAAAATTTGCGACAGTATAAAATTATTTTTTGAATAATTTACTATCGAAAAGGCAATCCCTGGCGTAATTAAAATTTGCGGCAGTTGAAAATTATTTTTTGAATAATTTACTATAGAAAAGGCAATCCCTGGCGTAATTAAAATTTGCGACAGTACAAAATTATTTTTTGCAAAATTTACTATAGAAAAGGCAATCCCTGGCGCACTTAAAATTTGCGACAGTAAAAAATTATTTTTTGAATAATTTACTATAGAAAAGGCAATCCCTGGCGCAATTAAAATTTGCGACAGTAAAAAATTATTTTTTGAATAATTTACTATAGAAAAGGCAATCCCTGGCGTAATTAAAATTTGCGACAGTAGAAAATTATTTTTTGAATAATTTACTATAGAAAAGGCAATCCCTGGCGTAATTAAAATTTGCGACAGTAGAAAATTATTTTTTGAATTATTTACTATAGAAAAGGCAATCCCTGGCGTAATTAAAATTTGCTACAGTTGAAAATTATTTTTTGAATAATTTACTATAGAAAAGGCAATCCCTGGCGTAATTAAAATTTGTGACAGTATAAAATTATTTTTTGAATAATTTACTTTAGAAAAGGCAATCCCTGGCGTAATTAAAATTTGCGACAGTATAAAATTATTTTTTGAATAATTTACTATAGAAAAGGCAATCCCTGGCGTATTTAAAATTTGCGACAATATAAAATTAATTTTTGAATAATTTACTATATAAAAGGCAATCCCTGGCGTAATCAAAATTTGCGACAGTAGAAAATTATTTTTTGAATAATTTACTATAGAAAAGGCAATCCCTGGCGCAATTAAAACTTGCGATAGTAAAAAATTATTTTTTGAATAATTTACTATAGAAAAGGCAATCCCTGGCGTAATTAAAATTTGCGACAGTAGAAAATTTATTTTTTGAATAATTTACTATAGAAAAGGCAATCCCTGGCGTAATTAAAATTTGCGACAGTAAAAAATTATTTTTTGAATAATTTACTATAGAAAAGGCAATCCCTGGGATATTTAAAATTTGCGACAGTAAAAAATTATTTTTTGAATAATTTACTATAGAAAAGGCAATCCCTGGCGTAATTAAAATTTGCGACAGCAGAAAATTATTTTTTGAATAATTTACTATAGAAAAGGCAATCCCTGGCGTATTTAAAGTTTGCGACAGTAAAAAATTATTTTTTGAATAATTTACTATAGAAATGGCAATCCCTGGCGTAATTCAAATTTGCGACAGTATAAAATTATTTTTTGAATAATTTACTATAGAAAAGGCAATCCCTGGCGCACTTAAAATTTGCGACAGTAAAAAATTATTTTTTGAATAATTTACTATAGAAGAGGCAATCCCTGGCGCACTTAAAATTTGCGACAGTAAAAAATTATTTTTTGAATAATTTACTATAGAAAAGGCAATCCCTGGCGTAATTAAAATTTGCGACAGTATAAAATTATTTTTTGAATAATTTACTATAGAAAAGGCAATCCCTGGCGCAATTAAAATTTGCGACAGTATAAAATTATTTTTTGAAAAATTTACTATAGAAAAGGCAATCCCTGGCGTAATTAAAATTTGCGACAGTAGAAAGTTATTTTATGAATAATTTACTATAGAAAAGGCAATCCCTGGCGCACTTAAAATTTGCGACAGTAGAAAATTATTTTTTGCAAAATTTACTATAGAAAAGGCAATCCCTGGCGCAATTAAAATTTGCGACCGTAAAAAATTATTTTTTGAATAATTTACTATAGAAAAGGCAATCCCCGGCGTAATTAAAATTTGCGACAGTATAAAATTATTTTTTGAATAATTTACTATAGAAAAGGCAATCCCTGGCGTAATTAAAATTTGCGACAGTATAAAATTATTTTTTGAATAATTTACTATAGAAAAGGCAATCCCTGGCGTAATTAAAATTTGCGAGAGTAAAAAATTATTTTGTGAGAAATTTACTATAGAAAAGGCAATCCCTGGGGCAATTAAAATTTGCGACAGTAAAAAATTATTTTTTGAATAATTTACTATAGAAAAGGCAATTCCTGGCGTAATTAAAATTTGCGACAGTATAAAATTATTTTTTGAATAATTTACTGTAGAAAAGGCAATCCCTGGCGCAATTAAAATTTGCGACAGTATAAAATTATTTTTTGAATAATTTACTATAGAAAAGGCAATCCCTGGCGTATTTAAAATTTGCGACGGTATAAATTATTTTTTGAAAAATTTACTATAGAAAAGGCAATCCCTGGCGTAATTAAAAGTTGCGACAGTTGAAAATTATTTTTTGAATAATTTACTATAGAAAAGGCAATCCCTGGCGTAATTAAAATTTGCGAGAGTTGAAAATTATTTTTTGAATAATTTACTATAGAAAAGGCAATCCCTGGCGCACTTAAAATTTGCGACAGTAAAAAATTATTTTTTGAATAATTTACTATAGAAAAGGCAATCCCTGGCGCACTTAAAATTTGCGACAGTATAAAATTATTTTTTGAATAATTTACTATCGAAAAGGCAATCCCTGGCGTAATTAAAATTTGCGACAGTAGAAAATTATTTTTTGAATAATTTACTATAGAAAAGGCAATCCCTGGCGTATTTAAAATTTGCGACAGTTGAAAATTATTTTTTGAATAATTTACTATAGAAAAGGCAATCCCTGGCGTAATTAAAATTTGCGACAGTACAAAATTATTTTTTGCAAAATTTACTATAGAAAAGGCAATCCCTGGCGCACTTAAAATTTGCGACAGTAAAAAATTATTTTTTGAATAATTTACTATAGAAAAGGCAATCCATGGCGCAATTAAAATTTGCGACAGTAAAAAATTATTTTGTGAGAAATTTACTATAGAAAAGGCAATCCCTGGCGCAATTAAAATTTGCGACAGTAGAAAATTATTTTTTGAATAATTTACTATAGAAAAGGCAATCCCTGGCGCAATTACAATTTACCACAGTAGAAAATTATTTTTTGAATAATTTACTATAGAAAAGGCAATCCCTGGCGCAATTAAAATTTGCGACAGTAAAAAATTATTTTTTGAATAATTTACTATAGAAAAGGCAATCCTTGGCGTAATTAAAATTTGCGACAGTATAAAATAATTTTTGAATAATTTACTATAGAAAAGGCAATCCCTGGCGTAATTAAAATTTGCGACAGTAGAAAATTATTTTTTGAATTATTTACTATAGAAAAGGCAATCCCTGGCGTAATTAAAATTTGCTACAGTTGAAAATTATTTTTTGAATAATTTACTATAGAAAAGGCAATCCCTGGCGTAATTAAAATTTGCGACAGTATAAAATTATTTTTTGAATAATTTACTTTAGAAAAGGCAATCCCTGTCGTAATTAAAATTTGCGACAGTATAAAATTATTTTTTGAATAATTTACTATAGAAAAGGCAATCCCTGGCGTATTTAAAATTTGCGACAATATAAAATTAATTTTTGAATAATTTACTATATAAAAGGCAATCCCTGGCGTAATTAAAATTTGCGACAGTAGAAAATTATTTTTTGAATAATTTACTATAGAAAAGGCAATCCCTGGCGCAATTAAAACTTGCGATATTAAAAAATTATTTTTTGAATAATTTACTATAGAAAAGGCAATCCCTGGCGTAATTAAAATTTGCGACAGTAGAAAATTATTTTTTGAATAATTTACTATAGAAAAGGCAATCCCTGGCGTAATTAAAATTTGCGACAGTAAAAAATTATTTTTTGAATAATTTACTATAGAAAAGGCAATCCCTGGGATATTTAAAATTTGCGACAGTAAAAAATTATTTTTTGAATAATTTACTATAGAAAAGGCAATCCCTGGCGTAATTAAAATTTGCGACAGTAGAAAATTATTTTTTGAATAATTTACTATAGAAAAGGCAATCCCTGGCGTATTTAAAATTTGCGACAGTAAAAAATTATTTTTTGAATAATATACTATAGAAAAGGCAATCCCTGGCATAATTCAAATTTGCGACAGTATAAAATTATTTTTTGAATAATTTACTATAGAAAAGGCAATCCCTGGCGCACTTAAAATTTGCGACAGTAAAAAATTATTTTTTGAATAATTTACTATAGAAAAGGCAATCCCTGGCGTAATTAAAATTTGCGACAGTAGAAAATTATTTTTTGAATAATTTACTATAGAAAAGGCAATCCCTGGCGTATTTAAAATTTGCGACAGTTGAAAATTTTTTTTTGAATAATTTACTATAGAAAAGGCAATCCCTGGCGTAATTAAAATTTGCGACAGTACAAAATTATTTTTTGCAAAATTTACTATAGAAAAGGCAATCCCTGGCGCACTTAAAATTTGCGACAGTAAAAAATTATTTTTTGAATAATTTACTATAGAAAAGGCAATCCATGGCGAAATTAAAATTTGCGACAGTAAAAAATTATTTTGTGAGAAATTTACTATAGAAAAGGCAATCCCTGGCGCAATTAAAATTTGCGACAGTAGAAAATTATTTTTTGAATAATTTACTATAGAAAAGGCAATCCCTGGCGCAATTACAATTTGCGACAGCAGAAAATTATTTTTTGAATAATTTACTATAGAAAAGGCAATCCCTGGCGCACTTAAAATTTGCGACAGTATAAAATTATTTTTTTAATAATTTACTATAGAAAAGGCAATCCCTGGCGTAATTAAAATTTGCGACAGTAAAAAATTATTTTTTGAATAATTTACTATAGAAAAGGCAATCCCTGGCGCAATTAAAATTTGCGACAGTAAAAAATTATTTTTTGAATAATTTACTATAGAAAAGGCAATCCCTGGCGTAATTAAAATTTGCGACAGTAGAAAATTATTTTTTGAATAATTTACTATAGAAAAGGCAATCCCTGGTGTATTTAAAATTTGCGACAGTTGAAAATTATTTTTTGAATAATTTACTATAGAAAAGGCAATCCCTGGCGTAATTAAAATTTGCGACAGTACAAAATTATTTTTTGCAAAATTTACTATAGAAAAGGCAATCCCTGGCGCACTTAAAATTTGCGACAGTAAAAAATTATTTTTTGAATAATTTACTATAGAAAAGGCAGTCCATGGCGCAATTAAAATTTGCGACAGTAAAAAATTATTTTGTGAGAAATTTACTATAGAAAAGGCAATCCCTGGCGCAATTAAAATTTGCGACAGTAGAAAATTATTTTTTGAATAATTTACTATAGAAAAGGCAATCCCTGTCGCACTTAAAATTTGCGACAGTAAAAAATTATTTTTTGAATAATTTACTATAGAATAGGCAATCCCTGGCGCACTTAAAATTTGCGACAGTATAAAATTATTTTTTGAATAATTTACTATAGAAAAGGCAATCCCTGGCGTAATTAAAATTTGCGACAGTAGAAAATTATTTTTTGAATAATTTACTACAGAAAAGGCAATCCCTGGCGTATTTAAAATTTGCGGCAGTTGAAAATTATTTTTTGAATAATTTACTATAGAAAGGCAATCCCTGGCGTAATTAAAATTTGCGACAGTACAAAATTATTTTTTGCAAAATTTACTATAGAAAAGGCAATCCCTGGCGCACTTAAAATTTGCGACAGTAAAAAATTATTTTTTGAATAATTTACTATAGAAAAGGCAATCCCTGGCGCAATTAAAATTTGCGACAGTAAAAAATTATTTTTTGAATAATTTACTATAGAAAAGGCAATCCCTGGCGTAATTAAAATTTGCGACAGTAGAAAATTATTTTTTGAATAATTTACTATAGAAAAGGCAATCCCTGGCGTAATTAAAATTTGCGACAGTAGAAAATTATTTTTTGAATTATTTACTATAGAAAAGGCAATCCCTGGCGTAATTAAAATTTGCTACAGTTGAAAATTATTTTTTGAATAATTTACTATAGAAAAGGCAATCCCTGGCGTAATTAAAATTTGCGACAGTATAAAATTATTTTTTGAATAATTTACTTTAGAAAAGGCAATCCCTGGCGTAATTAAAATTTGCGACAGTATAAAATTATTTTTTGAATAATTTACTATAGAAAAGGCAATCCCTGGCGTATTTAAAATTTGCGACAATATAAAATTAATTTTTGAATAATTTACTATATAAAAGGCAATCCCTGGCGTAATTAAAATTTGCGACAGTAGAAAATTATTTTTTGAATAATTTACTATAGAAAAGGCAATCCCTGGCGCAATTAAAACTTGCGATAGTAAAAAATTATTTTTTGAATAATTTACTATAGAAAAGGCAATCCCTGGCGTAATTAAAATTTGCGACAGTAGAAAATTATTTTTTGAATAATTTACTATAGAAAAGGCAATCCCTGGCGTAATTAAAATTTGCGACAGTAAAAAATTATTTTTTGAATAATTTATTATAGAAAAGGCAATCCCTGGGATATTTAAAATTTGCGACAGTAAAAAATTATTTTTTGAATAATTTACTATAGAAAAGGCAATCCCTGGCGTAATTAAAATTTGCGACAGCAGAAAATTATTTTTTGAATAATTTACTATAGAAAAGGCAATCCCTGGCGTATTTAAAATTTGCGACAGTAAAAAATTATTTTTTGAATAATTTACTATAGAAAAGGCAATCCCTGGCGTAATTCAAATTTGCGACAGTATAAAATTATTTTTTGAATAATTTACTATAGAAAAGGCAATCCCTGGCGCACTTAAAATTTGCGACAGTAAAAAATTATTTTTTGAATAATTTACTATAGAAGAGGCAATCCCTGGCGCACTTAAAATTTGCGACAGTAAAAAATTATTTTTTGAATAATTTACTATAGAAAAGGCAATCCCTGGCGTAATTAAAATTTGCGACAGTATAAAATTATTTTTTGAATAATTTACTATAGAAAAGGCAATCCCTGGCGCAATTCAAATTTGCGACAGTATAAAATTATTTTTTGAAAAATTTACTATAGAAAAGGCAATCCCTGGCGTAATTAAAATTTGCGACAGTAGAAAGTTATTTTTTGAATAATTTACTATAGAAAAGGCAATCCGTGGCGCACTTAAAATTTGCGACAGTAGAAAATTATTTTTTGCAAAATTTACTATAGAAAAGGCAATCCCTGGCGCAATTAAAATTTGCGACAGTAAAAAATTATTTTTTGAATAATTTACTATAGAAAAGGCAATCCCTGGCGTAATTAAAATTTGCGACAGTATAAAATTATTTTTTGAATAATTTACTATAGAAAAGGCAATCCCTGGCGTAATTAAAATTTGCGACAGTAGAAAATTATTTTTTGAATAATTTACTATAGAAAAGGCAATCCCTGGCGTAATTAAAATTTGCGACAGTAAAAAATTATTTTGTGAGAAATTTACTATAGAAAAGGCAATCCCTGGCGCAATTAAAATTTGCGACAGTAAAAAATTATTTTTTGAATAATTTACTATAGAAAAGGCAATCCCTGGCGTAATTAAAATTTGCGACAGTATAAAATTATTTTTTGAATAATTTACTGTAGAAAAGGCAATCCCTGGCGCAATTAAAATTTGCGACAGTATAAAATTATTTTTTGAATAATTTACTATAGAAAAGGCAATCCCTGGCGTATTTAAAATTTGCGACGGTATAAATTATTTTTTGAAAAATTTACTATAGAAAAGGCAATCCCTGGCGTAATTAAAATTTGCGACAGTTGAAAATTATTTTTTGAATAATTTACTATAGAAAAGGCAATCCCTGGCGTAATTAAAATTTGCGACAGTTGAAAATTATTTTTTGAATAATTTACTATAGAAAAGGCAATCCCTGGCGCACTTAAAATTTGCGACAGTAAAAAATTATTCTTTGAATAATTTACTATAGAAAAGGCAATCCCTGGCGCACTTAAAATTTGCGACAGTATAAAATTATTTTTTTAATAATTTACTATCGAAAAGGCAATCCCTGGCGTAATTAAAATTTGCGACAGTAGAAAATTATTTTTTGAATAATTTACTATAGAAAAGGCAATCCCTGGCGTATTTAAAATTTGCGACAGTTGAAAATTATTTTTTGAATAATTTACTATAGAAAAGGCAATCCCTGGCGTAATTAAAATTTGCGACAGTAGAAAATTATTTTTTGAATAATTTACTATAGAAAAGGCAATCCCTGGCGTAATTAAAATTTGCGACAGTAAAAAATTATTTTTTGAATAATTTACTATAGAAAAGGCAATCCCTGGGATATTTAAAATTTGCGGCAGTAAAAAATTATTTTTTGAATAATTTACTATAGAAAAGGCAATCCCTGGCGTAATTAAAATTTGCGACAGTAGAAAATTATTTTTTGAATAATTTACTATAGAAAAGGCAATCCCTGGCGTATTTAAAATTTGCGACAGTAAAAAATTATTTTTTGAATAATTTACTATAGAAAAGGCAATCCCTGGCGTAATTCAAATTTGCGACAGTATAAAATTATTTTTTGAATAATTTACTATAGAAAAGGCAATCCCTGGCGCACTTAAAATTTGCGACAGTAAAAAATTATTTTTTGAATAATTTACTATAGAAGAGGCAATCCCTGGCGCACTTAAAATTTGCGACAGTAAAAAATTATTTTTTGAATAATTTACTATAGAAAAGGCAATCCCTGGCGTAATTAAAATTTGCGACAGTATAAAATTATTTTTTGAATAATTTACTATAGAAAAGGCAATCCCTGGCGCAATTAAAATTTGCGACAGTATAAAATTATTTTTTGAAAAATTTACTATAGAAAAGGCAATCCCTGGCGTAATTAAAATTTGCGACAGTAGAAAGTTATTTTTTGAATAATTTACTATAGAAAAGGCAATCCCTGGCGCACTTAAAATTTGCGACAGTAGAAAATTATTTTTTGCAAAATTTACTATAGAAAAGGCAATCCCTGGCGCAATTAAAATTTGCGACCGTAAAAAATTATTTTTTGAATAATTTACTATAGAAAAGGCAATCCCCGGCGTAATTAAAATTTGCGACAGTATAAAATTATTTTTTGAATAATTTACTATAGAAAAGGCAATCCCTGGCGTAATTAAAATTTGCGACAGTATAAAATTATTTTTTGAATAATTTACTATAGAAAAGGCAATCCCTGGCGTAATTAAAATTTGCGACAGTAAAAAATTATTTTGTGAGAAATTTACTATAGAAAAGGCAATCCGTGGGGCAATTAAAATTTGCGACAGTAAAAAATTATTTTTTGAATAATTTACTATAGAAAAGGCAATCCCTGGCGTAATTAAAATTTGCGACAGTATAAAATTATTTTTTGAATAATTTACTGTAGAAAAGGCAATCTCTGGCGCAATTATAATTTGCGACAGTATAAAATTATTTTTTGAATAATTTACTATAGAAAAGGCAATCCCTGGCGTATTTAAAATTTGCGACGGTATAAATTATTTTTTGAAAAATTTACTATAGAAAAGGCAATCCCTGGCGTAATTAAAATTTGCGACAGTTGAAAATTATTTTTTGAATAATTTACTATAGAAAAGGCAATCCCTGGCGTAATTAAAATTTGCGACAGTTGAAAATTATTTTTTGAATAATTTACTATAGAAAAGGCAATCCCTGGCGCACTTAAAATTTGCGACAGTAAAAAATTATTTTTTGAATAATTTACTATAGAAAAGGCAATCCCTGGCGCACTTAAAATTTGCGACAGTATAAAATTATTTTTTGAATAATTTACTATCGAAAAGGCAATCCCTGGCGTAATTAAAATTTGCGACAGTAGAAAATTATTTTTTGAATAATTTACTATAGAAAAGGCAATCCCTGGCGTATTTAAAATTTGCGACAGTTGAAAATTATTTTTTGAATAATTTACTATAGAAAAGGCAATCCCTGGCGTAATTAAAATTTGCGACAGTACAAAATTATTTTTTGCAAAATTTACTATAGAAAAGGCAATCCCTGGCGCACTTAAAATTTGCGACAGTAAAAAATTATTTTTTGAATAATTTACTATAGAAAAGGCAATCATGGCGCAATTAAAATTTGCGACAGTAAAAAATTATTTTGTGAGAAATTTACTATAGAAAAGGCAATCCCTGGCGCAATTAAAATTTGCGACAGTAGAAAATTATTTTTTGAATAATTTACTATAGAAAAGGCAATCCCTGGCGCAATTACAATTTGCCACAGTAGAAAATTATTTTTTGAATAATTTACTATAGAAAAGGCAATCCCTGGCGCAATTAAAATTTGCGACAGTAAAAAATTATTTTTTGAATAATTTACTATA
The DNA here is from genome assembly GCA_963930735.1 of Dioctria linearis. Lineage (NCBI taxonomy): Eukaryota > Metazoa > Arthropoda > Insecta > Diptera > Asilidae > Dioctria > Dioctria linearis. The sequence goes on from CAWVNZ010000058.1 coordinate 52,165, forward strand.
GAAAAGGCAATCCTTGGCGTAATTAAAATTTGCGACAGTAGAAAATTATTTTTTGAATAATTTACTATAGAAAAGGCAATCCCTGGCGTAATTAAAATTTGCGACAGTAGAAAATTATTTTTTGAATTATTTACTATAGAAAAGGCAATCCCTGGCGTAATTAAAATTTGCTACAGTTGAAAATTATTATTTGAATAATTTACTATAGAAAAGGCAATCCCTGGCGTAATTAAAATTTGCGACAGTATAAAATTATTTTTTGAATAATTTACATTAGAAAAGGCAATCCCTGGCGTAATTAAAATTTGCGACAGTATAAAATTATTTTTTGAATAATTTACTATAGAAAAGGCAATCCCTGGCGTATTTAAAATTTGCGACAATATAAAATTAATTTTTGAATAATTTACTATATAAAAGGCAATCCCTGGCGTAATTAAAATTTGCGACAGTAGAAAATTATTTTTTGAATAATTTACTATAGAAAAGGCAATCCCTGGCGCAATTAAAACTTGCGATATTAAAAAATTATTTTTTGAATAATTTACTATAGAAAAGGCAATCCCTGGCCTAATTAAAATTTGCGACAGTAGAAAATTATTTTTTGAATAATTTACTATAGAAAAGGCAATCCCTGGCGTAATTAAAATTTGCGACAGTAAACAATTATTTTTTGAATAATTTACTATAGAAAAGGCAATCCCTGGGATATTTAAAATTTGCGACAGTAAAAAATTATTTTTTGAATAATTTACTATAGAAAAGGCAATCCCTGGCGTAATTAAAATTTGCGACAGTAGAAAATTATTTTTTTAATAATTTACTATAGAAAAGGCAATCCCTGGCGTATTTAAAATTTGCGACAGTAAAAAATTATTTTTTGAATAATTTACTATAGAAAAGGCAATCCCTGGCGTAATTCAAATTTGCGACAGTATAAAATTATTTTTTGAATAATTTACTATAGAAAAGGCAATCCCTGGCGCACTTAAAATTTGCCACAGTAAAAAATTATTTTTTGAATAATTTACTATAGAAAAGGCAATCCCTGGGATATTTAAAATTTGCGACAGTAAAAAATTATTTTTTGAATAATTTACTATAGAAAAGGCAATCCCTGGCGTAATTAAAATTTGCGACAGTTGAAAATTATTTTTTGAATAATTTACTATAGAAAAGGCAATCCCTGGCGTAATTAAAATTTGCGACAGTTGAAAATTATTTTTTGAATAATTTACTATAGAAAAGGCAATCCCTGGCGCACTTAAAATTTGCGACAGTAAAAAATTATTCTTTGAATAATTTACTATAGAAAAGGCAATCCCTGGCGCACTTAAAATTTGCGACAGTATAAAATTATTTTTTTAATAATTTACTATCGAAAAGGCAATCCCTGGCGTAATTAAAATTTGCGACAGTAGAAAATTATTTTTTGAATAATTTACTATAGAAAAGGCAATCCCTGGCGTATTTAAAATTTGCGACAGTTGAAAATTATTTTTTGAATAATTTACTATAGAAAAGGCAATCCCTGGCGTAATTAAAATTTGCGACAGTAGAAAATTATTTTTTGAATAATTTACTATAGAAAAGGCAATCCCTGGCGTAATTAAAATTTGCGACAGTAAAAAATTATTTTTTGAATAATTTACTATAGAAAAGGCAATCCCTGGGATATTTAAAATTTGCGGCAGTAAAAAATTATTTTTTGAATAATTTACTATAGAAAAGGCAATCCCTGGCGTAATTAAAATTTGCGACAGTAGAAAATTATTTTTTGAATAATTTACTATAGAAAAGGCAATCCCTGGCGTATTTAAAATTTGCGACAGTAAAAAATTATTTTTTGAATAATTTACTATAGAAAAGGCAATCCCTGGCGTAATTCAAATTTGCGACAGTATAAAATTATTTTTTGAATAATTTACTATAGAAAAGGCAATCCCTGGCGCACTTAAAATTTGCGACAGTAAAAAATTATTTTTTGAATAATTTACTATAGAAGAGGCAATCCCTGGCGCACTTAAAATTTGCGACAGTAAAAAATTATTTTTTGAATAATTTACTATAGAAAAGGCAATCCCTGGCGTAATTAAAATTTGCGACAGTATAAAATTATTTTTTGAATAATTTACTATAGAAAAGGCAATCCCTGGCGCAATTAAAATTTGCGACAGTATAAAATTATTTTTTGAAAAATTTACTATAGAAAAGGCAATCCCTGGCGTAATTAAAATTTGCGACAGTAGAAAGTTATTTTTTGAATAATTTACTATAGAAAAGGCAATCCCTGGCGCACTTAAAATTTGCGACAGTAGAAAATTATTTTTTGCAAAATTTACTATAGAAAAGGCAATCCCTGGCGCAATTAAAATTTGCGACCGTAAAAAATTATTTTTTGAATAATTTACTATAGAAAAGGCAATCCCCGGCGTAATTAAAATTTGCGACAGTATAAAATTATTTTTTGAATAATTTACTATAGAAAAGGCAATCCCTGGCGTAATTAAAATTTGCGACAGTATAAAATTATTTTTTGAATAATTTACTATAGAAAAGGCAATCCCTGGCGTAATTAAAATTTGCGACAGTAAAAAATTATTTTGTGAGAAATTTACTATAGAAAAGGCAATCCGTGGGGCAATTAAAATTTGCGACAGTAAAAAATTATTTTTTGAATAATTTACTATAGAAAAGGCAATCCCTGGCGTAATTAAAATTTGCGACAGTATAAAATTATTTTTTGAATAATTTACTGTAGAAAAGGCAATCTCTGGCGCAATTATAATTTGCGACAGTATAAAATTATTTTTTGAATAATTTACTATAGAAAAGGCAATCCCTGGCGTATTTAAAATTTGCGACGGTATAAATTATTTTTTGAAAAATTTACTATAGAAAAGGCAATCCCTGGCGTAATTAAAATTTGCGACAGTTGAAAATTATTTTTTGAATAATTTACTATAGAAAAGGCAATCCCTGGCGTAATTAAAATTTGCGACAGTTGAAAATTATTTTTTGAATAATTTACTATAGAAAAGGCAATCCCTGGCGCACTTAAAATTTGCGACAGTAAAAAATTATTTTTTGAATAATTTACTATAGAAAAGGCAATCCCTGGCGCACTTAAAATTTGCGACAGTATAAAATTATTTTTTGAATAATTTACTATCGAAAAGGCAATCCCTGGCGTAATTAAAATTTGCGACAGTAGAAAATTATTTTTTGAATAATTTACTATAGAAAAGGCAATCCCTGGCGTATTTAAAATTTGCGACAGTTGAAAATTATTTTTTGAATAATTTACTATAGAAAAGGCAATCCCTGGCGTAATTAAAATTTGCGACAGTACAAAATTATTTTTTGCAAAATTTACTATAGAAAAGGCAATCCCTGGCGCACTTAAAATTTGCGACAGTAAAAAATTATTTTTTGAATAATTTACTATAGAAAAGGCAATCATGGCGCAATTAAAATTTGCGCCAGTAAAAAATTATTTTGTGAGAAATTTACTATAGAAAAGGCAATCCCTGGCGCAATTAAAATTTGCGACAGTAGAAAATTATTTTTTGAATAATTTACTATAGAAAAGGCAATCCCTGGCGCAATTACAATTTGCCACAGTAGAAAATTATTTTTTGAATAATTTACTATAGAAAAGGCAATCCCTGGCGCAATTAAAATTTGCGACAGTAAAAAATTATTTTTTGAATAATTTACTATAGAAAAGGCAATCCTTGGCGTAATTAAAATTTGCGACAGTAGAAAATTATTTTTTGAATAATTTACTATAGAAAAGGCAATCCCTGGCGTAATTAAAATTTGCGACAGTAGAAAATTATTTTTTGAATTATTTACTATAGAAAAGGCAATCCCTGGCGTAATTAAAATTTGCTACAGTTGAAAATTATTTTTTGAATAATTTACTATAGAAAAGGCAATCCCTGGCGTAATTAAAATTTGCGACAGTATAAAATTATTTTTTGAATAATTTACATTAGAAAAGGCAATCCCTGGCGTAATTAAAATTTGCGACAGTATAAAATTATTTTTTGAATAATTTACTATAGAAAAGGCAATCCCTGGCGTATTTAAAATTTGCGACAATATAAAATTAATTTTTGAATAATTTACTATATAAAAGGCAATCCCTGGCGTAATTAAAATTTGCGACAGTAGAAAATTATTTTTTGAATAATTTACTATAGAAAAGGCAATCCCTGGCGCAATTAAAACTTGCGATATTAAAAAATTATTTTTTGAATAATTTACTATAGAAAAGGCAATCCCTGGCGTAATTAAAATTTGCGACAGTAGAAAATTATTTTTTGAATAATTTACTATAGAAAAGGCAATCCCTGGCGTAATTAAAATTTGCGACAGTAAACAATTATTTTTTGAATAATTTACTATAGAAAAGGCAATCCCTGGGATATTTAAAATTTGCGACAGTAAAAAATTATTTTTTGAATAATTTACTATAGAAAAGGCAATCCCTGGCGTAATTAAAATTTGCGACAGTAGAAAATTATTTTTTTAATAATTTACTATAGAAAAGGCAATCCCTGGCGTATTTAAAATTTGCGACAGTAAAAAATTATTTTTTGAATAATTTACTATAGAAAAGGCAATCCCTGGCGTAATTCAAATTTGCGACAGTATAAAATTATTTTTTGAATAATTTACTATAGAAAAGGCAATCCCTGGCGCACTTAAAATTTGCGACAGTAAAAAATTATTTTTTGAATAATTTACTATAGAAAAGGCAATCCCTGGGATATTTAAAATTTGCGACAGTAAAAAATTATTTTTTGAATAATTTACTATAGAAAAGGCAATCCCTGGCGTAATTAAAATTTGCGACAGTAGAAAATTATTTTTTGAATAATTTACTATAGAAAAGGCAATCCCTGGCGTATTTAAAATTTGCGACAGTAAAAAAGTATTTTTTGAATAATTTACTATAGAAAAGGCAATCCCTGGCGTAATTCAAATTTGCGACAGTATAAAATTATTTTTTGAATAATTTACTATAGAAAAGGCAATCCCTGGCGCACTTAAAATTTGCGACAGTAAAAAATTATTTTTTGAATAATTTACTATAGAAAAGGCAATCCCTGGCGTAATTAAAATTTGCGACAGTAGAAAATTATTTTTTGAATAATTTACTATAGAAAAGGCAATCCCTGGCGTATTTAAAATTTGCGACAGTTGAAAATTTTTTTTTGAATAATTTACTATAGAAAAGGCAATCCCTGGCGTAATTAAAATTTGCGACAGTACAAAATTATTTTTTGCAAAATTTACTATAGAAAAGGCAATCCCTGGCGCACTTAAAATTTGCGACAGTAAAAAATTATTTTTTGAATAATTTACTATAGAAAAGGCAATCCATGGCGAAATTAAAATTTGCGACAGTAAAAAATTATTTTGTGAGAAATTTACTATAGAAAAGGCAATCCCTGGCGCAATTAAAATTTGCGACAGTAGAAAATTATTTTTTGAATAATTTACTATAGAAAAGGCAATCCCTGGCGCAATTACAATTTGCGACAGCAGAAAATTATTTTTTGAATAATTTACTATAGAAAAGGCAATCCCTGGCGCACTTAAAATTTGCGACAGTAAAAAATTATTTTTTGAATAATTTACTATAGAAAAGGCAATCCCTGGCGCACTTAAAATTTGCGACAGTATAAAATTATTTTTTGAATAATTTACTATCGAAAAGGCAATCCCTGGCGTAATTAAAATTTGCGACAGTAGAAAATTATTTTTTGAATAATTTACTATAGAAAAGGCAATCCCTGGCGTATTTAAAATTTGCGACAGTTGAAAATTATTTTTTGAATAATTTACTATAGAAAAGGCATTCCCTGGCGTAATTAAAATTTGCGACAGTACAAAATTATTTTTTGCAAAATTTACTATAGAAAAGGCAATCCCTGGCGCACTTAAAATTTGCGACAGTAAAAAATTATTTTTTGAATAATTTACTATAGAAAAGGCAATCCATGGCGCAATTAAAATTTGCGACAATAAAAAATTATTTTGTGAGAAATTTACTATAGAAAAGGCAATCCCTGGCGCAATTAAAATTTGCGACAGTAGAAAATTATTTTTTGAATAATTTACTATAGAAAAGGCAATCCCTGGCGCAATTACAATTTGCCACAGTAGAAAATTATTTTTTGAATAATTTACTATAAAAAAGGCAATCCCTGGCGCAATTAAAATTTGCGACAGTAAAAAATTATTTTTTGAATAATTTACTATAGAAAAGGCAATCCTTGGCGTAATTAAAATTTGCGACAGTAGAAAATTATTTTTTGAATAATTTACTATAGAAAAGGCAATCCCTGGCGTAATTAAAATTTGCGACAGTAGAAAATTATTTTTTGAATTATTTACTATAGAAAAGGCAATCCCTGGCGTAATTAAAATTTGCTACAGTTGAAAATTATTTTTTGAATAATTTACTATAGAAAAGGCAATCCCTGGCGTAATTAAAATTTGCGACAGTATAAAATTATTTTTTGAATAATTTACTTTAGAAAAGGCAATCCCTGGCGTAATTAAAATTTGCGACAGTATAAAATTATAAAATTATTTTTTGAATAATTTACTATAGAAAAGGCAATCCCTGGCGTATTTAAAATTTGCGACAATATAAAATTAATTTTTGAATAATTTACTATATAAAAGGCAATCCCTGGCGTACTTAAAATTTGCGACAGTAGAAAATTATTTTTTGAATAATTTACTATAGAAAAGGCAATCCCTGGCGCAATTAAAACTTGCGATATTAAAAAATTATTTTTTGAATAATTTACTATAGAAAAGGCAATCCCTGGCGTAATTAAAATTTGCGACAGTAGAAAATTATTTTTTGAATAATTTACTATAGAAAAGGCAAACCCTGGCGTAATTAAAATTTGCGACAGTAAAAAATTATTTTTTGAATAATTTACTATAGAAAAGGCAATCCCTGGGATATTTAAAATTTGCGACAGTAAAAAATTATTTTTTGAATAATTTACTATAGAAAAGGCAATCCCTGGCGTAATTAAAATTTGCGACAGTAGAAAATTATTTTTTGAATAATTTACTATAGAAAAGGCAATCCCTGGCGTATTTAAAATTTGCGACAGTAAAAAATTATTTTTTGAATAATTTACTATAGAAAAGGCAATCCCTGGCGTAATTCAAATTTGCGACAGTATAAAATTATTTTTTGAATAATTTACTATAGAAAAGGCAATCCCTGGCGCACTTAAAATTTGCGACAGTAAAAAATTATTTTTTGAATAATTTACTATAGAAAAGGCAATCCCTGGCGTAATTAAAATTTGCGACAGTAGAAAATTATTTTTTGAATAATTTATTATAGAAAAGGCAATCCCTGGCGTATTTAAAATTTGCGACAGTTGAAAATTTTTTTTTGAATAATTTACTATAGAAAAGGCAATCCCTGGCGTAATTAAAATTTGCGACAGTACAAAATTATTTTTTGCAAAATTTACTATAGAAAAGGCAATCCCTGGCGCACTTAAAATTTGCGACAGTAAAAAATTATTTTTTGAATAATTTACTATAGAAAAGGCAATCCATGGCGAAATTAAAATTTGCGACAGTAAAAAATTATTTTGTGAGAAATTTACTATAGAAAAGGCAATCCCTGGCGCAATTAAAATTTGCGACAGTAGAAAATTATTTTTTGAATAATTTACTATAGAAAAGGCAATCCCTGGCGCAATTACAATTTGCGACAGCAGAAAATTATTTTTTGAATAATTTACTATAGAAAAGGCAATCCCTGGCGCACTTAAAATTTGCGACAGTATAAAATTATTTTTTTAATAATTTACTATAGAAAAGGCAATCCCTGGCGTAATTAAAATTTGCGAGAGTAAAAAATTATTTTTTGAATAATTTACTATAGAAAAGGCAATCCCTGGCGCAATTAAAATTTGCGACAGTAAAAAATTATTTTTTGAATAATTTACTATAGAAAAGGCAATCCCTGGCGTAATTAAAATTTGCGACAGTAGAAAATTATTTTTTGAATAATTTAATATAGAAAAGGCTATCGCTGGTGTATTTAAAATTTGCGACAGTTGAAAATTATTTTTTGAATAATTTACTATAGAAAAGGCAATCCCTGGCGTAATTAAAATTTGCGACAGTACAAAATTATTTTTTGCAAAATTTACTATAGAAAAGGCAATCCCTGGCGCACTTAAAATTTGCGACAGTAAAAAATTATTTTTTGAATAATTTACTATAGAAAAGGCAGTCCATGGCGCAATTAAAATTTGCGACAGTAAAAAATTATTTTGTGAGAAATTTACTATAGAAAAGGCAATCCCTGGCGCAATTAAAATTTGCGACAGTAGAAAATTATTTTTTGAATAATTTACTATAGAAAAGGCAATCCCTGGCGCACTTAAAATTTGCGACAGTAAAAAATTATTTTTTGAATAATTTACTATAGAATAGGCAATCCCTGGCGCACTTAAAATTTGCGACAGTATAAAATTATTTTTTGAATAATTTACTATAGAAAAGGCAATCCCTGGCGTAATTAAAATTTGCGACAGTAGAAAATTATTTTTTGAATAATTTACTACAGAAAAGACAATCCCTGGCGTATTTAAAATTTGCGGCAGTTGAAAATTATTTTTTGAATAATTTACTATAGAAAAGGCAATCCCTGGCGTAATTAAAATTTGCGACAGTACAAAATTATTTTTTGCAAAATTTACTATAGAAAAGGCAATCCCTGGCGCACTTAAAATTTGCGACAGTAAAAAATTATTTTTTGAATAATTTACTATAGAAAAGGCAATCCCTGGCACAATTAAAATTTGCGACAGTAAAAAATTATTTTTTGAATAATTTACTATAGAAAAGGCAATCCCTGGCGTAATTAAAATTTGCGACAGTAGAAAATTATTTTTTGAATAATTTACTATAGAAAAGGCAATCCCTGGCGTAATTAAAATTTGCGACAGTAGAAAATTATTTTTTGAATTATTTACTATAGAAAAGGCAATCCCTGGCGTAATTAAAATTTGCTACAGTTGAAAATTATTTTTTGAATTATTTACTATAGAAAAGGCAATCCCTGGCGTAATTAAAATTTGCGACAGTATAAAATTATTTTTTGAATAATTTACTTTAGAAAAGGCAATCCCTGGCGTAATTAAAATTTGCGACAGTATAAAATTATTTTTTGAATAATTTACTATAGAAAAGGCAATCCCTGGCGTATTTAAAATTTGCGACAATATAAAATTAATTTTTGAATAATTTACTATATAAAAGGCAATCCCTGGCGTAATTAAAATTTGCGACAGTAGAAAATTATTTTTTGAATAATTTACTATAGAAAAGGCAATCCCTGGCGCAATTAAAACTTGCGATAGTAAAAAATTATTTTTTGAATAATTTACTATAGAAAAGGCAATCCCTGGCGTAATTAAAATTTGCGACAGTAGAAAATTATTTTTTGAATAATTTACTATAGAAAAGGCAATCCCTGGCGTAATTAAAATTTGCGACAGTAAAAAATTATTTTTTGAATAATTTACTATAGAAAAGGCAATCCCTGGGATATTTAAAATTTGCGACAGTAAAAAATTATTTTTTGAATAATTTACTATAGAAAAGGCAATCCCTGGCGTAATTAAAATTTGCGACAGCAGAAAATTATTTTTTGAATAATTTACTATAGAAAAGGCAATCCCTGGCGTATTTAAAATTTGCGACAGTAAAAAATTATTTTTTGAATAATTTACTATAGAAAAGGCAATCCCTGGCGTAATTCAAATTTGCGACAGTATAAAATTATTTTTTGAATAATTTACTATAGAAAAGGCAATCCCTGGCGCACTTAAAATTTGCGACAGTAAAAAAATATTTTTTGAATAATTTACTATAGAAGAGGCAATCCCTGGCGCACTTAAAATTTGCGACAGTAAAAAATTATTTTTTGAATAATTTACTATAGAAAAGGCAATCCCTGGCGTAATTAAAATTTGCGACAGTATAAAATTATTTTTTGAATAATTTACTATAGAAAAGGCAATCCCTGGCGCAATTCAAATTTGCGACAGTATAAAATTATTTTTTGAAAAATTTACTATAGAAAAGGCAATCCCTGGCGTAATTAAAATTTGCGACAGTAGAAAGTTATTTTTTGAATAATTTACTATAGAAAAGGCAATCCGTGGCGCACTTAAAATTTGCGACAGTAGAAAATTATTTTTTGCAAAATTTACTATAGAAAAGGCAATCCCTGGCGCAATTAAAATTTGCGACAGTAAAAAATTATTTTTTGAATAATTTACTATAGAAAAGGCAATCCCTGGCGTAATTAAAATTTGCGACAGTATAAAATTATTTTTTGAATAATTTACTATAGAAAAGGCAATCCCTGGCGTAATTAAAATTTGCGACAGTAGAAAATTATTTTTTGAATAATTTACTATAGAAAAGGCAATCCCTGGCGTAATTAAAATTTGCGACAGTAAAAAATTATTTTGTGAGAAATTTACTATAGAAAAGGCAATCCCTGGCGCAATTAAAATTTGCGACAGTAAAAAATTATTTTTTGAATAATTTACTATAGAAAAGGCAATCCCTGGCGTAATTAAAATTTTCGACAGTATAAAATTATTTTTTGAATAATTTACTGTAGAAAAGGCAATCCCTGGCGCAATTAAAATTTGCGACAGTATAAAATTATTTTTTGAATAATTTACTATAGAAAAGGCAATCCCTGGCGTATTTAAAATTTGCGACGGTATAAATTATTTTTTGAAAAATTTACTATAGAAAAGGCAATCCCTGGCGTAATTAAAATTTGCGACAGTTGAAAATTATTTTTTGAATAATTTACTATAGAAAAGGCAATCCCTGGCGTAATTAAAATTTGCGACAGTTGAAAATTATTTTTTGAATAATTTACTATAGAAAAGGCAATCCCTGGCGCACTTAAAATTTGCGACAGTAAAAAATTATTCTTTGAATAATTTACTATAGAAAAGGCAATCCCTGGCGCACTTAAAATTTGCGACAGTATAAAATTATTTTTTGAATAATTTACTATCGAAAAGGCAATCCCTGGCGTAATTAAAATTTGCGACAGTAGAAAATTATTTTTTGAATAATTTACTATAGAAAAGGCAATCCCTGGCTTATTTAAAATTTGCGACAGTTGAAAATTATTTTTTGAATAATTTACTATAGAAAAGGCAATCCCTGGCGTAATTAAAATTTGCGACAGTAGAAAATTATTTTTTGAATAATTTACTATAGAAAAGGCAATCCCTGGCGTAATTAAAATTTGCGACAGTAAAAAATTATTTTTTGAATAATTTACTATAGAAAAGGCAATCCCTGGGATATTTAAAATTTGCGGCAGTAAAAAATTATTTTTTGAATAATTTACTATAGAAAAGGCAATCCCTGGCGTAATTAAAATTTGCGACAGTAGAAAATTATTTTTTGAATAATTTACTATAGAAAAGGCAATCCCTGGCGTATTTAAAATTTGCGACAGTAAAAAAATATTTTTTGAATAATTTACTATAGAAAAGGCAATCCCTGGCGTAATTCAAATTTGCGACAGTATAAAATTATTTTTTGAATAATTTACTATAGAAAAGGCAATCCCTGGCGCACTTAAAATTTGCGACAGTAAAAAATTATTTTTTGAATAATTTACTATAGAAGAGGCAATCCCTGGCGCACTTAAAATTTGCGACAGTAAAAAATTATTTTTTGAATAATTTACTATAGAAAAGGCAATCCCTGGCGTAATTAAAATTTGCGACAGTATAAAATTATTTTTTGAATAATTTACTATAGAAAAGGCAATCCCTGGCGCAGTTAAAATTTGCGACAGTATAAAATTATTTTTTGAAAAATTTACTATAGAAAAGGCAATCCCTGGCGTAATTAAAATTTGCGACAGTAGAAAGTTATTTTTTGAATAATTTACTATAGAAAAGGCAATCCCTGGCGCACTTAAAATTTGCGACAGTAGAAAATTATTTTTTGCAAAATTTACTATAGAAAAGGCAATCCCTGGCGCAATTAAAATTTGCGACCGTAAAAAATTATTTTTTGAATAATTTACTATAGAAAAGGCAATCCCCGGCGTAATTAAAATTTGCGACAGTATAAAATTATTTTTTGAATAATTTACTATAGAAAAGGCAATCCCTGGCGTAATTAAAATTTGCGACAGTATAAAATTATTTTTTGAATAATTTACTATAGAAAAGGCAATCCCTGGCGTAATTAAAATTTGCGACAGTAAAAAATTATTTTGTGAGAAATTTACTATAGAAAAGGCAATCCCTGGGGCAATTAAAATTTGCGACAGTAAAAAATTATTTTTTGAATAATTTACTATAGAAAAGGCAATCCCTGGCGTAATTAAAATTTGCGACAGTATAAAATTATTTTTTGAATAATTTACTGTAGAAAAGGCAATCTCTGGCGCAATTATAATTTGCGACAGTATAAAATTATTTTTTGAATAATTTACTATAGAAAAGGCAATCCCTGGCGTATTTAAAATTTGCGACGGTATAAATTATTTTTTGAAAAATTTACTATAGAAAAGGCAATCCCTGGCGTAATTAAAATTTGCGACAGTTGAAAATTATTTTTTGAATAATTTACTATAGAAAAGGCAATCCCTGGCGTAATTAAAATTTGCGACAGTTGAAAATTATTTTTTGAATAATTTACTATAGAAAAGGCAATCCCTGGCGCACTTAAAATTTGCGACAGTAAAAAATTATTTTTTGAATAATTTACTATAGAAAAGGCAATCCCTGGCGCACTTAAAATTTGCGACAGTATAAAATTATTTTTTGAATAATTTACTATCGAAAAGGCAATCCCTGGCGTAATTAAAATTTGCGACATTAGAAAATTATTTTTTGAATAATTTACTATAGAAAAGGCAATCCCTGGCGTATTTAAAATTTGCGACAGTTGAAAATTATTTTTTGAATAATTTACTATAGAAAAGGCAATCCCTGGCGTAATTAAAATTTGCGACAGTACAAAATTATTTTTTGCAAAATTTACTATAGAAAAGGCAATCCCTGGCGCACTTAAAATTTGCGACAGTAAAAAATTATTTTTTGAATAATTTACTATAGAAAAGGCAATCCATGGCGCAATTAAAATTTGCGACAGTAAAAAATTATTTTGTGAGAAATTTACTATAGAAAAGGCAATCCCTGGCGCAATTAAAATTTGCGACAGTAGAAAATTATTTTTTGAATAATTTACTATAGAAAAGGCAATCCCTGGCGCAATTACAATTTGCCACAGTAGAAAATTATTTTTTGAATAATTTACTATAGAAAAGGCAATCCCTGGCGCAATTAAAATTTGCGACAGTAAAAAATTATTTTTTGAATAATTTACTATAGAAAAGGCAATCCCTGGCGTAATTAAAATTTGCGACAGTAGAAAATTATTTTTTGAATTATTTACTATAGAAAAGGCAATCCCTGGCGTAATTAAAATTTGCTACAGTTGAAAATTATTTTTTGAATAATTTACTATAGAAAAGGCAATCCCTGGCGTAATTAAAATTTGCGACAGTATAAAATTATTTTTTGAATAATTTACATTAGAAAAGGCAATCCCTGGCGTAATTAAAATTTGCGACAGTATAAAATTATTTTTTGAATAATTTACTATAGAAAAGGCAATCCCTGGCGTATTTAAAATTTGCGACAATATAAAATTAATTTTTGAATAATTTACTATATAAAAGGCAATCCCTGGCGTAATTAAAATTTGCGACAGTAGAAAATTATTTTTTGAATAATTTACTATAGAAAAGGCAATCCCTGGCGCAATTAAAACTTGCGATATTAAAAAATTATTTTTTGAATAATTTACTATAGAAAAGGCAATCCCTGGCGTAATTAAAATTTGCGACAGTAGAAAATTATTTTTTGAATAATTTACTATAGAAAAGGCAATCCCTGGCGTAATTAAAATTTGCGACAGTAAAAAATTATTTTTTGAATAATTTACTATAGAAAAGGCAATCCCTGGGATATTTAAAATTTGCGACAGTAAAAAATTATTTTTTGAATAATTTACTATAGAAAAGGCAATCCCTGGCGTAATTAAAATTTGCGACAGTAGAAAATTATTTTTTTAATAATTTACTATAGAAAAGGCAATCCCTGGCGTATTTAAAATTTGCGACAGTAAAAAATTATTTTTTGAATAATTTACTATAGAAAAGGCAATCCCTGGCGTAATTCAAATTTGCGACAGTATAAAATTATTTTTTGAATAATTTACTATAGAAAAGGCAATCCCTGGCGCACTTAAAATTTGCGACAGTAAAAAATTATTTTTTGAATAATTTACTATAGAAGAGGCAATCCCTGGCGTAATTAAAATTTGCGACAGTATAAAATTATTTTTTGAATAATTTACTATAGAAAAGGCAATCCGTGGCGCACTTAAAATTTGCGACAGTAGAAAATTATTTTTTGCAAAATTTACTATAGAAAAGGCAATCCCTGGCGCAATTAAAATTTGCGACAGTAAAAAATTATTTTTTGAATAATTTACTATAGAAAAGGCAATCCCTGGCGTAATTAAAATTTGCGACAGTATAAAATTATTTTTTGAATAATTTACTATAGAAAAGGCAATCCCTGGCGTAATTAAAATTTGCGACAGTAGAAAATTATTTTTTGAATAATTTACTATAGAAAAGGCAATCCCTGGCGTAATTAAATTTGCGACAGTAAAAAATTATTTTGTGAGAAATTTACTATAGAAAAGGCAATCCCTGGCGCAATTAAAATTTGCGACAGTAAAAAATTATTTTTTGAATAATTTACTATAGAAAAGGCAATCCCTGGCGTAATTAAAATTTGCGACAGTATAAAATTATTTTTTGAATAATTTACTGTAGAAAAGGCAATCCCTGGCGCAATTAAAATTTGCGACAGTATAAAATTATTTTTTGAATAATTTACTATAGAAAAGGCAATCCCTGGCGTATTTAAAATTTGCGACGGTATAAATTATTTTTTGAAAAATTTACTATAGAAAAGGCAATCCCTGGCGTAATTAAAATTTGCGACAGTTGAAAATTATTTTTTGAATAATTTACTATAGAAAAGGCAATCCCTGGCGTAATTAAAATTTGCGACAGTTGAAAATTATTTTTTGAATAATTTACTATAGAAAAGGCAATCCCTGGCGCACTTAAAATTTGCGACAGTAAAAAATTATTCTTTGAATAATTTACTATAGAAAAGGCAATCCCTGGCGCACTTAAAACTTGCGACAGTATAAAATTATTTTTTGAATAATTTACTATCGAAAAGGCAATCCCTGGCGTAATTAAAATTTGCGACAGTAGAAAATTATTTTTTGAATAATTTACTATAGAAAAGGCAATCCCTGGCTTATTTAAAATTTGCGACAGTTGAAAATTATTTTTTGAATAATTTACTATAGAAAAGGCAATCCCTGGCGTAATTAAAATTTGCGACAGTAGAAAATTATTTTTTGAATAATTTACTATAGAAAAGGCAATCCCTGGCGTAATTAAAATTTGCGACAGTAAAAAATTATTTTTTGAATAATTTACTATAGAAAAGGCAATCCCTGGGATATTTAAAATTTGCGGCAGTAAAAAATTATTTTTTGAATAATTTACTATAGAAAAGGCAATCCCTGGCGTAATTAAAATTTGCGACAGTAGAAAATTATTTTTTGAATAATTTACTATAGAAAAGGCAATCCCTGGCGTATTTAAAATTTGCGACAGTAAAAAATTATTTTTTGAATAATTTACTATAGAAAAGGCAATCCCTGGCGTAATTCAAATTTGCGACAGTATAAAATTATTTTTTGAATAATTTACTATAGAAAAGGCAATCCCTGGCGCACTTAAAATTTGCGACAGTAAAAAATTATTTTTTGAATAATTTACTATAGAAGAGGCAATCCCTGGCGCACTTAAAATTTGCGACAGTAAAAAATTATTTTTTGAATAATTTACTATAGAAAAGGCAATCCCTGGCGTAATTAAAATTTGCGACAGTATAAAATTATTTTTTGAATAATTTACTATAGAAAAGGCAATCCCTGGCGCAGTTAAAATTTGCGACAGTATAAAATTATTTTTTGAAAAATTTACTATAGAAAAGGCAATCCCTGGCGTAATTAAAATTTGCGACAGTAGAAAGTTATTTTTTGAATAATTTACTATAGAAAAGGCAATCCCTGGCGCACTTAAAATTTGCGACAGTAGAAAATTATTTTTTGCAAAATTTACTATAGAAAAGGCAATCCCTGGCGCAATTAAAATTTGCGACCGTAAAAAATTATTTTTTGAATAATTTACTATAGAAAAGGCAATCCCCGGCGTAATTAAAATTTGCGACAGTATAAAATTATTTTTTGAATAATTTACTATAGAAAAGGCAATCCCTGGCGTAATTAAAATTTGCGACAGTATAAAATTATTTTTTGAATAATTTACTATAGAAAAGGCAATCCCTGGCGTAATTAAAATTTGCGACAGTAAAAAATTATTTTGTGAGAAATTTACTATAGAAAAGGCAATCCCTGGGGCAATTAAAATTTGCGACAGTAAAAAATTATTTTTTGAATAATTTACTATAGAAAAGGCAATCCCTGGCGTAATTAAAATTTGCGACAGTATAAAATTATTTTTTGAATAATTTACTGTAGAAAAGGCAATCTCTGGCGCAATTATAATTTGCGACAGTATAAAATTATTTTTTGAATAATTTACTATAGAAAAGGCAATCCCTGGCGTATTTAAAATTTGCGACGGTATAAATTATTTTTTGAAAAATTTACTATAGAAAAGGCAATCCCTGGCGTAATTAAAATTTGCGACAGTTGAAAATTATTTTTTGAATAATTTACTATAGAAAAGGCAATCCCTGGCGTAATTAAAATTTGCGACAGTTGAAAATTATTTTTTGAATAATTTACTATAGAAAAGGCAATCCCTGGCGCACTTAAAATTTGCGACAGTAAAAAATTATTTTTTGAATAATTTACTATAGAAAAGGCAATCCCTGGCGCACTTAAAATTTGCGACAGTATAAAATTATTTTTTGAATAATTTACTATCGAAAAGGCAATCCCTGGCGTAATTAAAATTTGCGACATTAGAAAATTATTTTTTGAATAATTTACTATAGAAAAGGCAATCCCTGGCGTATTTAAAATTTGCGACAGTTGAAAATTATTTTTTGAATAATTTACTATAGAAAAGGCAATCCCTGGCGTAATTAAAATTTGCGACAGTACAAAATTATTTTTTGCAAAATTTACTATAGAAAAGGCAATCCCTGGCGCACTTAAAATTTGCGACAGTAAAAAATTATTTTTTGAATAATTTACTATAGAAAAGGCAATCCATGGCGCAATTAAAATTTGCGACAGTAAAAAATTATTTTGTGAGAAATTTACTATAGAAAAGTCAATCCCTGGCGCAATTAAAATTTGCGACAGTAGAAAATTATTTTTTGAATAATTTACTATAGAAAAGGCAATCCCTGGCGCAATTACAATTTGCCACAGTAGAAAATTATTTTTTGAATAATTTACTATAGAAAAGGCAATCCCTGGCGCAATTAAAATTTGCGACAGTAAAAAATTATTTTTTGAATAATTTACTATAGAAAAGGCAATCCTTGGCGTAATTAAAATTTGCGACAGTAGAAAATTATTTTTTGAATAATTTACTATAGAAAAGGCAATCCCTGGGATATTTAAAATTTGCGGCAGTAAAAAATTATTTTTTGAATAATTTACTATAGAAAAGGCAATCCCTGGCGTAATTAAAATTTGCGACAGTAGAAAATTATTTTTTGAATAATTTACTATAGAAAAGGCAATCCCTGGCGTATTTAAAATTTGCGACAGTAAAAAATTATTTTTTGAATAATTTACTATAGAAAAGGCAATCCCTGGCGTAATTCAAATTTGCGACAGTATAAAATTATTTTTTGAATAATTTACTATAGAAAAGGCAATCCCTGGCGCACTTAAAATTTGCGACAGTAAAAAATTATTTTTTGAATAATTTACTATAGAAGAGGCAATCCCTGGCGCACTTAAAATTTGCGACAGTAAAAAATTATTTTTTGAATAATTTACTATAGAAAAGGCAATCCCTGGCGTAATTAAAATTTGCGACAGTATAAAATTATTTTTTGAATAATTTACTATAGAAAAGGCAATCCCTGGCGCAGTTAAAATTTGCGACAGTATAAAATTATTTTTTGAAAAATTTACTATAGAAAAGGCAATCCCTGGCGTAATTAAAATTTGCGACAGTAGAAAGTTATTTTTTGAATAATTTACTATAGAAAAGGCAATCCCTGGCGCACTTAAAATTTGCGACAGTAGAAAATTATTTTTTGCAAAATTTACTATAGAAAAGGCAATCCCTGGCGCAATTAAAATTTGCGACCGTAAAAAATTATTTTTTGAATAATTTACTATAGAAAAGGCAATCCCCGGCGTAATTAAAATTTGCGACAGTATAAAATTATTTTTTGAATAATTTACTATAGAAAAGGCAATCCCTGGCGTAATTAAAATTTGCGACAGTATAAAATTATTTTTTGAATAATTTACTATAGAAAAGGCAATCCCTGGCGTAATTAAAATTTGCGACAGTAAAAAATTATTTTGTGAGAAATTTACTATAGAAAAGGCAATCCCTGGGGCAATTAAAATTTGCGACAGTAAAAAATTATTTTTTGAATAATTTACTATAGAAAAGGCAATCCCTGGCGTAATTAAAATTTGCGACAGTATAAAATTATTTTTTGAATAATTTACTGTAGAAAAGGCAATCTCTGGCGCAATTATAATTTGCGACAGTATAAAATTATTTTTTGAATAATTTACTATAGAAAAGGCAATCCCTGGCGTATTTAAAATTTGCGACGGTATAAATTATTTTTTGAAAAATTTACTATAGAAAAGGCAATCCCTGGCGTAATTAAAATTTGCGACAGTAAAAAATTATTTTTTGAATAATTTACTATAGAAAAGGCAATCCCTGGCGTAATTAAAATTTGCGACAGTTGAAAATTATTTTTTGAATAATTTACTATAGAAAAGGCAATCCCTGGCGCACTTAAAATTTGCGACAGTAAAAAATTATTTTTTGAATAATTTACTATAGAAAAGGCAATCCCTGGCGCACTTAAAATTTGCGACAGTATAAAATTATTTTTTGAATAATTTACTATCGAAAAGGCAATCCCTGGCGTAATTAAAATTTGCGACATTAGAAAATTATTTTTTGAATAATTTACTATAGAAAAGGCAATCCCTGGCGTATTTAAAATTTGCGACAGTTGAAAATTATTTTTTGAATAATTTACTATAGAAAAGGCAATCCCTGGCGTAATTAAAATTTGCGACAGTACAAAATTATTTTTTGCAAAATTTACTATAGAAAAGGCAATCCCTGGCGCACTTAAAATTTGCGACAGTAAAAAATTATTTTTTGAATAATTTACTATAGAAAAGGCAATCCATGGCGCAATTAAAATTTGCGACAGTAAAAAATTATTTTGTGAGAAATTTACTATAGAAAAGGCAATCCCTGGCGCAATTAAAATTTGCGACAGTAGAAAATTATTTTTTGAATAATTTACTATAGAAAAGGCAATCCCTGGCGCAATTACAATTTGCCACAGTAGAAAATTATTTTTTGAATAATTTACTATAGAAAAGGCAATCCCTGGCGCAATTAAAATTTGCGACAGTAAAAAATTATTTTTTGAATAATTTACTATAGAAAAGGCAATCCTTGGCGTAATTAAAATTTGCGACAGTAGAAAATTATTTTTTGAATAATTTACTATAGAAAAGGCAATCCCTGGCGTAATTAAAATTTGCGACAGTAGAAAATTATTTTTTGAATTATTTACTATAGAAAAGGCAATCCCTGGCGTAATTAAAATTTGCTACAGTTGAAAATTATTTTTTGAATAATTTACATTAGAAAAGGCAATCCCTGGCGTAATTAAAATTTGCGACAGTATAAAATTATTTTTTGAATAATTTACTATAGAAAAGGCAATCCCTGGCGTATTTAAAATTTGCGACAATATAAAATTAATTTTTGAATAATTTACTATATAAAAGGCAATCCCTGGCGTAATTAAAATTTGCGACAGTAGAAAATTATTTTTTGAATAATTTACTATAGAAAAGGCAATCCCTGGCGCAATTAAAACTTGCGATATTAAAAAATTATTTTTTGAATAATTTACTATAGAAAAGGCAATCCCTGGCGTAATTAAAATTTGCGACAGTAGAAAATTATTTTTTGAATAATTTACTATAGAAAAGGCAATCCCTGGCGTAATTAAAATTTGCGACAGTAAAAAATTATTTTTTGAATTATTTACTATAGAAAAGGCAATCCCTGGGATATTTAAAATTTGCGACAGTAAAAAATTATTTTTTGAATAATTTACTATAGAAAAGGCAATCCCTGGCGTAATTAAAATTTGCGACAGTAGAAAATTATTTTTTTAATAATTTACTATAGAAAAGGCAATCCCTGGCGTATTTAAAATTTGCGACAGTAAAAAATTATTTTTTGAATAATTTACTATAGAAAAGGCAATCCCTGGCGTAATTCAAATTTGCGACAGTATAAAATTATTTTTTGAATAATTTACTATAGAAAAGGCAATCCCTGGCGCACTTAAAATTTGCGACAGTAAAAAATTATTTTTTGAATAATTTACTATAGAAGAGGCAATCCCTGGCGCACTTAAAATTTGCGACAGTAAAAAATTATTTTTTGAATAATTTACTATAGAAAAGGCAATCCCTGGCGTAATTAAAATTTGCGACAGTATAAAATTATTTTTTGAATAATTTACTATAGAAAAGGCAATCCCTGGCGCAATTAAAATTTGCGACAGTATAAAATTATTTTTTGAAAAATTTACTATAGAAAAGGCAATCCTTGGCGTAATTAAAATTTGCGACAGTAGAAAGTTATTTTTTGAATAATTTACTATAGAAAAGGCAATCCCTGGCGCACTTAAAATTTGCGACAGTAGAAAATTATTTTTTGCAAAATTTACTATAGAAAAGGCAATCCCTGGCGCAATTAAAATTTGCGACAGTAAAAAATTATTTTTTGAATAATTTACTATAGAAAAGGCAATCCCTGGCGTAATTAAAATTTGCGACAGTATAAAATTATTTTTTGAATAATTTACTATAGAAAAGGCAATCCCTGGCGTAATTAAAATTTGCGACAGTAGAAAATTATTTTTTGAATAATTTACTATAGAAAAGGCAATCCCTGGCGTAATTAAAATTTGCGACAGTAAAAAATTATTTTGTGAGAAATTTACTATAGAAAAGGCAATCCCTGGCGCAATTAAAATTTGCGACAGTAAAAAATTATTTTTTGAATAATTTACTATAGAAAAGGCAATCCCTGGCGTAATTAAAATTTGCGACAGTATAAAATTATTTTTTGAATAATTTACTGTAGAAAAGGCAATCCCTGGCGCAATTAAAATTTGCGACAGTATAAAATTATTTTTTGAATAATTTACTATAGAAAAGGCAATCCCTGGCGTATTTAAAATTTGCGACGGTATAAAATTATTTTTTGAAAAATTTACTATAGAAAAGGCAATCCCTGGCGTAATTAAAATTTGCGACAGTTGAAAATTATTTTTTGAATAATTTACTATAGAAAAGGCAAACCCAGGCGTAATTAAAATTTGCGACAGTTGAAAATTATTTTTTGAATAATTTACTATAGAAAAGGCAATCCCTGGCGCACTTAAAATTTGCGACAGTAAAAAATTATTTTTTGAATAATTTACTATAGAAAAGGCAATCCCTGGCGCACTTAAAATTTGCGACAGTATAAAATTATTTTTTGAATAATTTACTATAGAAAAGGCAATCCCTGGCGTAATTAAAATTTGCGACAGTAGAAAATTATTTTTTGAATAATTTACTATAGAAAAGGCAATCCCTGGCGTATTTAAAATTTGCGACAGTTGAAAATTATTTTTTGAATAATTTACTATGGAAAAGGCAATCCCTGGCGTAATTAAAATTTGCGGCAGTACAAAATTATTTTTTGCAAAATTTACTATAGAAAAGGCAATCCCTGGCGCACTTAAAATTTGCGACAGTAAAAAATTATTTTTTGAATAATTTACTATAGAAAAGGCAATCCATGGCGCAATTAAAATTTGCGACAGTAAAAAATTATTTTGTGAGAAATTTACTATAGAAAAGGCAATCCCTGGCGCAATTAAAATTTGCGACAGTAGAAAATTATTTTTTGAATAATTTACTATAGAAAAGGCAATCCCTGGCGCAATTACAATTTGCCACAGTAGAAAATTATTTTTTGAATAATTTTCTATAGAAAAGGCAATTACAGTATAAAATTATTTTTTGAAAAATTTACTATAGAAAAGGCAATCCCTGGCGTAATTAAAATTTGCGACAGTAGAAAGTTATTTTTTGAATAATTTACTATAGAAAAGGCAATCCCTGGCGCACTTAAAATTTCCGACAGTAGAAAATTATTTTTTGCAAAATTTACTATAGAAAAGGCAATCCCTGGCGCAATTAAAATTTGCGACAGTAAAAAATTATTTTTTGAATAATTTACTATAGAAAAGGCAATCCCTGGCGTATTTAAAATTTGCGACGGTATAAAATAATTTTTTGAAAAATTTACTATAGAAAAGGCAATCCCTGGCGTAATTAAAATTTGCGACAGTTGAAAATTATTTTTTGAATAATTTACTATAGAAAAGGCAATGCCTGGCGTAATTAAAATTTGCGACAGTTGAAAATTATTTTTTGAATAATTTACTATAGAAAAGGCAATCCCTGGCGCACTTAAAATTTGCGACAGTAAAAAATTATTTTTTGAATAATTTACTATAGAATAGGCAATCCCTTGCGCACTTAAAATTTGCGACAGTATAAAATTATTTTTTGAATAATTTACTATAGAAAAGGCAATCCCTGGCGTAGTTAAAATTTGCGACAGTAGAAAATTATTTTTTGAATAATTTACTATAGAAAAGGCAATCCCTGGCGTATTTAAAATTTGCGACAGTTGAAAATTATTTTTTGAATAATTTACTATAGAAAAGGCAATCCCTGGCGTAATTAAAATTTGCGACAGTACAAAATTATTTTTTGCAAAATTTACTATAGAAAAGGCAATCCCTGGCGCACTTAAAATTTGCGACAGTAAAAAATTATTTTTTGAAATTTACTATAGAAAAGGCAATCCATGGCGCAATTAAAATTTGCGACAGTAAAAAATTATTTTGTGAGAAATTTACTATAGAAAAGGCAATCCCTGGCGCAATTAAAATTTGCGACAGTAGAAAATTATTTTTTGAATAATTTACTATAGAAAAGGCAATCCCTGGCGCAATTACAATTTGCGACAGTAGAAAATTATTTTTTGAATAATTTACTATAGAAAAGGCAATCCCTGGCGTAATTAAAATTTGCGACAGTATAAAATTATTTTTTGAATAATTTACTATAGAAAAGGCAATCCCTGGCGTAATTAAAATTTGCGACAGTAGAAAATTATTTTTTGAATAATTTACTATAGAAAAGGCAATCCCTGGCGTAATTAAAATTTGCGACAGTAGAAAATTATTTTTTGAATTATTTACTATAGAAAAGGCAATCCCTGGCGTAATTAAAATTTGGGACAGTTGAAAATTATTTTTTGAATAATTTACTATAGAAAAGGCAATCCCTGGCGTAATTAAAATTTGCGACAGTATAAAATTATTTTTTGAATAATCTACTAAAGAAAAGGCAATCCCTGGCGCAATTAAAATTTGCGACAGTATAAAATTATTTTTAGCAAAATTTACTATAGAAAGGCAATCCCTGGCGCAATTAAAATTTGCGACAGTTGAAAATTATTTTTTGAATAATTTACTATAGAAAAGGCAATCCCTGGCGTAATTAAAATTTGCGACAGTAGAAAATTATTTTTTGAATAATTTACTATAGAAAAGGCAATCCCTGGCGCAATTAAAATTTGCGAGAGTAGAAAATTATTTTTTGAATAATTTACTATAGAAAAGGCAATCCCTGGCGTAGTTAAAATTTGCGACAGTTGAAAATTATTTTTTGAATAATTTACTATAGAAAAGGCAATCCCTGGCGTAATTAAAATTTGCGACAGTAGAAAATTATTTTTTGAATAATTTACTATAGAAAAGGCAATCCCTGGCGTAATTAAAATTTGCGACAGTTGAAAATTATTTTTTGAATAATTTACTATAGAAAAGGCAATCCCTGGCGTAATTAAAATTTGCGACAGTAAAAAATTATTTTGTGAGAAATTTACTATAGAAAAGGCAATCCCTGGCGCAATTAAAATTTGCGACAGTAAAAAATTATTTTTTGAATAATTTACTATAGAAAAGGCAATCCCTGGCGTAATTAAAATTTGCGACAGTATAAAATTATTTTTTGAATAATTTACTATAGAAAAGGCAATCCCTGGCGTAATTAAAATTTGCGACAGTAGAAAATTATTTTTTGAATAATTTACTATAGAAAAGGCAATCCCTGGCGCAATTAAAATTTGCGACAGTAAAAAATTATTTTGTGAGAAATTTACTATAGAAAAGGCAATCCCTGGGATATTTAAAATTTGCGACAGTAGAAAATTATTTTTTGAATAATTTACTATAGAAAAGGCAATCCCTGGCGTAATTAAAATTTTCGACAGTAAAAAATTCTTTTTTGAATAATTTACTATAGAAAAGGCAATCCCTGGCATAATTAAAATTTGCGACAGTAGAAAATTATTTTTTGAATAATTTACTGTAGAAAAGGAAATCCCTGACGCAATTAAAACTTGCGATAGTTAAAAATTATTTTTTGAATAATTTACTATAGAAAAGGCAATCCCTGGCGTAATTAAAATTTGCGACAGTTGAAAATTATTTTTTGAATAATTTACTATAGAAAAGGCAATCCCTGGCGCAATTAAAATTTGCGACAGTATAAAATTATTTTTTGAAAAATTTACTATAGACAATCCCTGGCGTAATTAAAATTTGCGACAGTAGAAAATTATTTTTTGAATAATTTACTATAGAAATGGCAATCCCTGGCGCACTTAAAATTTGCGACAGTAGAAAATTATTTTTTGCAAAATTTACTATAGAAAAGGCAATCCCTGGTGCAATTAAAATTTGCGACAGTAAAAAATTATTTTTTGAATAATTTACTATAGAAAAGGCAATCCCTGGCGTAATTAAAATTTGCGACAGTAGAAAATTATTTTTTGAATAATTTACTATAGAAAAGGCAATCCCTGGCGTGATTAAAATTTGCGACAGTAAAAAATCATTTTGTGAGAAATTTACTATAGAAAAGGCAATCCCTGGCGCAATTAAAATTTGCGACAGTAAAAAATTATTTTTTGAATAATTTACTATAGAAAAGGCAATCCCTGGCGTAATTAAAATTTGCGACAGTAAAAAATTATTTTTTGAATAATTTACTATAGAAAAGGCAATCCCTGGCGTAATTAAAATTTGCGACAGTAGAAAATTATTTTTTGAATAATTTACTATAGAAAAGGCAATCCCTGGCGTAATTAAAATTTGCGACAGTATAAAATTATTTTTTGAATAATCTGCTAAAGAAAATGGAATCCCTGGCGCAATTAAAATTTGCGACAGTATAAAATTATTTTTAGCAAAATTTACTATAGAATAGGCAATCCCTGGCGCAATTAAAATTTGCGACCGTTGAAAATTATTTTTTGAATAATTTACTATAGAAAAGCCAATCCCTGGCGTAATTAAAATTTGCGACAATAGAAAATTATTTTTTGAATAATTTACTATAGAAAAGGCAATCCCTGGCGCAATTAAAACTTGCAACAGTAGAAAATAATTTTTTGAATAATTTACTATAGAAAAGGCAATCCCTGGCGTAGTTAAAATTTGCGACAGTTGAAAATTATTTTTTGAATAATTTACTATAGAAAAGGCAATCCCTGGCGTAATTAAAATTTGCGACAGTAGAAAATTATTTTTTGAATAATTTACTATAGAAAAGGCAATCCCTGGCGTAATTAAAATTTGCGACAGTTGAAAATTATTTTTTGAATAATTTACTATAGAAAAGGCAATCCCTGGCGTAATTAAAATTTGCGACAGTAAAAAATTATTTTGTGAGAAATTTACTATAGAAAAGGCAATCCCTGGCGCAATTAAAATTTGCGACAGTAAAAAATTATTTTTTGAATAATTTACTATAGAAAAGGCAATCCCTGGCGTAATTAAAATTTGCGACAGTATAAAATTATTTTTTGAATAATTTACTATAGAAAAGGCAATCCCTGGCGTAATTAAAATTTGCGACAGTAGAAAATTATTTTTTGAATAATTTACCATAGAAAAGGCAATCCCTGGCGCAATTAAAATTTGCGACATTAAAAAATTATTTTGTGAGAAATTTACTATAGAAAAGGCAATCCCTGGGATATTTAAAATTTGCGACAGTAGAAAATTATTTTTTGAATAATTTACTATAGAAAAGGCAATCCCTTGCGTAATTAAAATTTGCGACAGTAAAAAATTATTTTTTGAATAATTTACTATAGAAAAGGCAATCCCCTGGCACACTTAAAATTTGCGACAGTAAAAAATTATTTTTTGAATAATTTACTATAGAAAAGGCAATCCCTGGCGTAATTAAAATTTGCGACAGTATAAAATTATTTTTTGAATAATTTACTATATAAAAGGCAATCCCTGGCGTAATTAAAATTTGCGACAGTAGAAAATTATTTTTTGAATAATTTACTGTAGAAAAGGAAATCCCTGACGCAATTAAAACTTGCGATAGTAAAAAATTATTTTTTGAATAATTTACTATAGAAAAGGCAATCCCTGGCGTAATTAAAATTTGCGACAGTTGAAAATTATTTTTTGAATAATTTACTATAGAAAAGGCAATCCCTGGCGCAATTAAATTTTGCGACAGTATAAAATTATTTTTTGAAAAATTTACTATAGACAATCCCTGGCGTAATTAAAATTTGCGACAGTAGAAAATTATTTTTTGAATAATTTACAATAGAAAAGGCAATCCCTGGTGCACTTAAAATTTGCGACAGTAGAAAATTATTTTTTGCAAAATTTACTATAGAAAAGGCAATCCCTGGCGCAATTAAAATTTGCGACAGTAAAAAATTATTTTTTGAATAATTTACTATAGAAAAGGCAATCCCTGGCGTAATTAAAATTTGCGACAGTATAAAATTATTTTTTGAATAATTTACTATAGAAAAGGCAATCCCTGGCGTAATTAAAATTTGCGACAGTAGAAAATTATTTTTTGAATAATTTACTATAGAAAAGGCAATACCTGGCGTGATTAAAATTTGCGACAGTAAAAAATTATTTTGTGAGAAATTTACTATAGAAAAGGCAATCCCTGGCGCAATTAAAATTTGCGACAGTAAAAAATTATTTTTTGAATAATTTACAATAGAAAAGGCAATCCCTGGCGTAATTAAAATTTGCGACAGTAGAAAATTATTTTTTGAATAATTTACTATAGAAAAGGCAATCCCTGGCGCAATTAAAATTTGCGACAGTAAAAAATTATTTTGTGAGAAATTTACTATAGAAAAGGCAATCCCTGGGATATTTAAAATTTGCGACAGTAGAAAATTATTTTTTGAATAATTTACTATAGAAAAGGCAATCCCTGGCGCAATTACAATTTGCGACAGTTGAAAATTATTTTTTGAATAATTTACTATAGAAAAGGCAATCCCTGGCGCAATTAAAATTTGCGACAGTAGAAAATTATTTTTTGAATAATTTACTATAGAAAACTCAATCCCTGGCGCAATTAAAATTTGCGACAGTAGAAAATTATTTTTTGAATAATTTACTATAGAAAAGGCAATCCCTGGCGTAATTAAAATTTGCGACAATAGAAAATTATTTTTAGAATAATTTACTGTAGAAAAGGCAATCCCTGGCGTATTTAAAATTTGCGACAGTATAAAATTAATTTTTGAAAAATTTACTATATAAAAGGCAATCCCTGGCGTAATTAAAATTTGCGACAGTAGAAAATTATTTTTTGAATAATTTACTGTAGAAAAGGCAATCCCTGGCGCAATTAAAACTTGCGATAGTAAAAAATTATTTTTTGAATAATTTACTGTAGAAAAGGCAATCCCTGGCGCACTTAAAATTTGCGACAGTAGAAAATTATTTTTTGCAAAATTTACTATAGAAAAGGCAATCCCTGGCGCAATTAAAATTTGCGACAGTAAAAAATTATTTTTTGCAAAATTTACTATAGAAAAGGCAATCCCTGGCGCACTTAAAATTTGCGACAGTAAAAAATTATTTTTTGAATAATTTACTATAGAAAAGGCAATCCCTGGCGTAATTAAAATTTGCGACAGTATAAAATTATTTTTTGAATAATTTACTATAGAAAAGGCAATCCCTGGCGTAATTAAAATTTGCGACAGTAGAAAATTATTTTTTGAATAATTTACTATAGAAAAGGCAATACCTGGCGTGATTAAAATTTGCGACAGTAAAAAATTATTTTGTGAGAAATTTACTATAGAAAAGGCAATCCCTGGCGCAATTAAAATTTGCGACAGTAAAAAATTATTTTTTGAATAATTTACTATAGAAAAGGCAATCCCTGGCGTAATTAAAATTTGCGACAGTAGAAAATTATTTTTTGAATAATTTACTATAGAAAAGGCAATCCCTGGCGCAATTAAAATTTGCGACAATAAAAAATTATTTTGTGAGAAATTTACTATAGAAAAGGCAATCCCTGGGATATTTAAAATTTGCGACAGTAGAAAATTATTTTTTGAATAATTTACTATAGAAAAGGCAATCCCTGGCGTAATTAAAATTTGCGACAATAGAAAATTATTTTTAGAATAATTTACTGTAGAAAGGGCAATCCCTGGCGTATTTAAAATTTGCGACAGTATAAAATTAATTTTTGAAAAATTTACTATATAAAAGGCAATCCCTGGCGTAATTAAAATTTGCGACAGTAGAAAATTATTTTTTGAATAATTTACTGTAGAAAAGGCAATCCCTGGCGCAATTAAAACTTGCGATAGTAAAAAATTATTTTTTGAATAATTTACTGTAGAAAAGGCAATCCCTGACGCACTTAAAATTTGCGACAGTAGAAAATTATTTTTTGCAAAATTTACTATAGAAAAGGCAATCCCTGGCGCAATTAAAATTTGCGACAGTAAAAAATTATTTTTTGCAAAATTTACTATAGAAAAGGCAATCCCTGGCGCACTTAAAATTTGCGACAGTAAAAAATTATTTTTTGAATAATTTACTATAGAAAAGGCAATCCCTGGCGTAATTAAAATTTGCGACAGTAGAAAATTATTTTTTGAATAATTTACTATAGAAAAGGCAATCCCTGGCGTAATTAAAATTTGCGACAGTATAAAATAATTTTTTGCAAAATTTACTATAGAAAAGGCAATCCCTGGCGTAATTAAAACTTGCGATAGTAAAAAATTATTTTTTGAAAAATTTACTATAGAAAAGGCAATCCCTGGCGCAATTACAATTTGCGACAGTAAAAAATTATTTTTTGAAAAAATTACTGTAGAAAGGCAATCCCTGGCGCAATTAAAATTTGCGACAGTAAAAAATTATTTTTTGAATAATTTACTATAGAAAAGGCAATCCCTGTCGTAATTAAAATTTGCGACATTAGAAAATTATTTTTTGAATAATTTACTGTAGAAAAGGCAATTCCTGGCGCAATTAAAACTCGCGATAGTAAAAAATTATTTTTTGAATAATTTACTATAGAAAAGGCAATCCCTGGCGTAATTAAAATTTGCGACAGTTGAAAATTATTTTTTGAATAATTTACTATAGAAAAGGCAATCCCTGGCGCAATTAAAATTTGCGACAGTATAAAATTATTTTTTGAAAATTTACTATAGAAAAGGCAATCCCTGGCGTAATTAAAATTTGCGACAGTATAAAATTATTTTTTGAATAATTTACTATAGAAAAGGCAATCCCTGGCGTAATTAAAATTTGCGACAGTAGAAAATTATTTTTTGAATAATTTACTATAGAAAAGGCAATCCCTGGCGCAATTAAAATTTCCGACAGTAAAAAATTATTTTGTGAGAAATTTACTATAGAAAAGGCAATCCCTGGGATATTTAAAATTTGCGACAGTAGAAAATTATTTTTTGAATAATTTACTATAGAAAAGGCAATCCCTGGCGTAATTAAAATTTGCGACAGTAAAAAATTATTTTTTGAATAATTTACTATAGAAAAGGCAATCCCTGGCGCACTTAAAATTTGCGACAGTAAAAAATTATTTTTTGAATAATTTACTATAGAAAAGGCAATCCCTGGCGTAATTAAAATTTGCGACAGTAGAAAATTATTTTTTGAATAATTTACTATAGAAAAGGCAATCCCTGGCGCAATTAAAATTTTGCGACAGTAGAAAATTATTTTTTGAATAATTTACTATAGAAAAGGCAATCCCTGGCGTAATTAAATTTTGCGACAGTAGAAAATTATTTTTTGAATAATTTACTATAGAAAAGGCAATCCCTGGCGTAATTAAAATTTGCGACAGTATAAAATTATTTTTTGAATAATTTACTAAAGAAAAGGCAATCCCTGGCGCAATTAAAATTTGCGACAGTAAAAAATTATTTTTTGAATAATTTACTATAGAAAAGGCAATCCTTGGCGTAATTAAAATTTGCGACAGTATAAAATTATTTTTTGAATAATTTACTATAGAAAAGGCAATCCCTGGCGTAATTAAAATTTGCGACAGTAAAAAATTATTTTTTGAATAATTTACTATAGAAAAGGCAATCCCTGGCGCACTTAAAATTTGCGACAGTAAAAAATTATTTTTTGAATAATTTACTATAGAAAAGGCAATCCCTGGAGTAATTAAAATTTGCGACAGTAGAAAATTATTTTTTGAATAATTTACTATAGAAAAGGCAATCCCTAGCGCAATTAAAATTTGCGACAGTATAAAATTATTTTTTGAATAATTTACTATAGAACAGGCAATCCCTGGCGTAATTAAAATTTGCGACAGTATAAAATTATTTTTTGAATAATTTACTATAGAAAAGGCAATCCCTGGCGTAATTAAAATTTGCGACGGTAGAAAATTATTTTTTGAATAATTTACTATAGAAAAGGCAATCCCTGGCGTAATTAAAATTTGCGACAGTATAAAATTATTTTTTGTAAAATTTACTATAGAAAAGGCAATCCCTGGCGTAATTAAAACTTGCGATAGTAAAAAATTATTTTTTGAAAAATTTATATAGAAAAGGCAATCCCTGGCGCAATTACAATTTGCGACAGTAAAAAATTATTTTTTGAAAAATTTACTGTAGAAAGGCAATCCCTGGCGCAATTAAAATTTGCGACAGTAAAAAATTATTTTTTGAATAATTTACTATAGAAAAGGCAATCCCTGTCGTAATTAAAATTTGCGACATTAGAAAATTATTTTTTGAATAATTTACTGTAGAAAAGGCAATTCCTGGCGCAATTAAAACTTGCGATAGTAAAAAATTATTTTTTGAATAATTTACTATAGAAAAGGCAATCCCTGGCGTAATTAAAATTTGCGACAGTTGAAAATTATTTTTTGAATAATTTACTATAGAAAAGGCAATCCCTGGCGCAATTAAAATTTGCGACAGTATAAAATTATTTTTTGAAAAATTTACTATAGAAAAGGCAATCCCTGGCGTAATTAAAATTTGCGACAGTATAAAATTATTTTTTGAATAATTTACTATAGAAAAGGCAATCCCTGGCGTAATTAAAATTTGCGACAGTAGAAAATTATTTTTTGAATAATTTACTATAGAAAAGGCAATCCCTGGCGCAATTAAAATTTGCGACAGTAAAAAATTATTTTGTGAGAAATTTACTATAGAAAAGGCAATCCCTGGGATATTTAAAATTTGCGACAGTAGAAAATTATTTTTTGAATAATTTACTATAGAAAAGGCAATCCCTGGCGTAATTAAAATTTGCGACAGTAAAAAATTATTTTTTGAATAATTTACTATAGAAAAGGCAATCCCTGGCGCACTTAAAATTTGCGACAGTAAAAAATTATTTTTTGAATAATTTACTATAGAAAAGGCAATCCCTGGCGTAATTAAAATTTGCGACAGTAGAAAATTATTTTTTGAATAATTTACTATAGAAAAGGCAATCCCTGGCGCAATTAAAATTTTGCGACAGTAGAAAATTATTTTTTGAATAATTTACTATAGAAAAGGCAATCCCTGGCGTAATTAAATTTTGCGACAGTAGAAAATTATTTTTTGAATAATTTACTATAGAAAAGGCAATCCCTGGCGTAATTAAAATTTGCGACAGTATAAAATTATTTTTTGAATAATTTACTAAAGAAAAGGCAATCCCTGGCGCAATTAAAATTTGCGACAGTAAAAAATTATTTTTTGAATAATTTACTATAGAAAAGGCAATCCCTGGCGTAATTAAAATTTGCGACAGGATAAAATTATTTTTTGAATAATTTACTATAGAAAAGGCAATCCCTGGCGTAATTAAAATTTGCGACAGTAAAAAATTATTTTTTGAATAATTTACTATAGAAAAGGCAATCCCTGGCGCACTTAAAATTTGCGACAGTAAAAAATTATTTTTTGAATAATTTACTATAGAAAAGGCAATCCCTGGAGTAATTAAAATTTGCGACAGTAGAAAATTATTTTTTGAATAATTTACTATAGAAAAGGCAATCCCTAGCGCAATTAAAATTTGCGACAGTAGAAAATTATTTTTTGAAAAATTTACTATATAAAAGGCAATCCCTGGCGTAATTAAAATTTGCGACAGTAGAAAATTATTTTTTGAATAATTTACTGTAGAAAAGGCAATCCCTGGCGCAATTAAAATTTGCGACAGTAAAAAATTATTTTTTGAATAATTCACTATACAAAAGGCAATCCCTGGCGTAATTAAAATTTGCGACAGTATAAAATTATTTTTTGCAAAATTTACTATAGAAAAGGCAATCCCTGGCGTAATTAAAACTTGCGACAGTAGAAAATTATTTTTTGAATAATTTACTATAGAAAAGGCAATCCCTGGCGCACTTGAAATTCGCGACAGTAGAAAATTATTTCTTGAATAATTTACTATAGAAAAGGCAATCCCTGGCGCAATTAAAATTTGCGACAGTAGAAAATTATCTTTTGAATAATTTACTATAGAAAAGGCAATCCCTGGCGTAATTAAAATTTGCGACAGTAGAAAATTATTTTTTGAATAATTTACTATAGAAAAGGCAATACCTGGCGTGATTAAAATTTGCGACAGTAAAAAATTATTTTGTGAGAAATTTACTATAGAAGAGGCCATCCCTGGCGCAATTAAAATTTGCGAAAGTAAAAAATTATTTTTTGAATAATTTACTATAGAAAAGGCAATCCCTGGCGTAATTAAAATTTGCGACAGTAGAAAATTATTTTTTGAATAATTTACTATAGAAAAGGCAATCCCTGGCGCAATTAAAATTTGCGACAGTAAAAAATTATTTTGTGAGAAATTTACTATAGAAAAGGCAATCCCTGGGATATTTAAAATTTGCGACAGTAGAAAATTATTTTTTGAATAATTTACTATAGAAAAGGCAATCCCTGGCGCAATTACAATTTGCGACAGTTGAAAATTATTTTTTTAATAATTTACTATAGAAAAGGCAATCCCTGGCGCAATTAAAATTTGCGACAGTAGAAAATTATTTTTTGAATAATTTACTATAGAAAACTCAATCCCTGGCGCAATTAAAATTTGCGACAGTAGAAAATTATTTTTTGAATAATTTACTATAGAAAAGGCAATCCCTGGCGTAATTAAAATTTGCGACAATAGAAAATTATTTTTAGAATAATTTACTGTAGAAAAGGCAATCCCTGGCGTATTTAAAATTTGCGACAGTATAAAATTAATTTTTGAAAAATTTACTATATAAAAGGCAATCCCTGGCGTAGTTAAAATTTGCGACAGTAGAAAATTATTTTTTGAATAATTTACTGTAGAAAAGGCAATCCCTGGCGCAATTAAAACTTGCGATAGTAAAAAATTATTTTTTGAATAATTTACTGTAGAAAAGGCAATCCCTGGCGCACTTAAAATTTGCGACCGTAGAAAATTATTTTTTGCAAAATTTACTACAGAAAAGGCAATCCCTGGCGCAATTAAAATTTGCGACAGAAAAAATTATTTTTTGCAAAATTTACTATAGAAAAGGCAATCCCTGGCGCACTTAAAATTTGCGACAGTAAAAAATTATTTTTTGAATAATTTACTATAGAAAAGGCAATCCCTGGCGTAATTAAAATTTGCGACAGTAGAAAATTATTTTTTGAATAATTTACTATAGAAAAGGCAATCCCTGGCGTAATTAAAATTTGCGACAGTAGAAAATTATTTTTTGAATAATTTACTATAGAAAAGGCAATACCTGGCGTGATTAAAATTTGCGACAGTAAAAAATTATTTTGTGAGAAATTTACTATAGAAAAGGCAATCCCTGGCGCAATTAAAATTTGCGACAGTAAAAAATTATTTTTTGAATAATTTACTATAGAAAAGGCAATCCCTGGCGTAATTAAAATTTGCGACAGTAGAAAATTATTTTTTGAATAATTTACTATAGAAAAGGCAATCCCTGGCGCAATTAAAATTTGCGACAATAAAAAATTATTTTGTGAGAAATTTACTATAGAAAAGGCAATCCCTGGGATATTTAAAATTTGCGACAGTAGAAAATTATTTTTTGAATAATTTACTATAGAAAAGGCAATCCCTGGCGTAATTAAAATTTGCGACAATAGAAAATTATTTTTAGAATAATTTACTGTAGAAAGGGCAATCCCTGGCGTATTTAAAATTTGCGACAGTATAAAATTAATTTTTGAAAAATTTACTATATAAAAGGCAATCCCTGGCGTAATTAAAATTTGCGACAGTAGAAAATTATTTTTTGAATAATTTACTGTAGAAAAGGCAATCCCTGGCGCAATTAAAACTTGCGATAGTAAAAAATTATTTTTTTGAATAATTTACTGTAGAAAAGGCAATCCCTGACGCACTTAAAATTTGCGACAGTAGAAAATTATTTTTTTGCAAAATTTACTATAGAAAAGGCAATCCCTGGCGCAATTAAAATTTGCGACAGTAAAAAATTATTTTTTGCAAAATTTACTATAGAAAAGGCAATCCCTGGCGCCACTTAAAATTTGCGACAGTAAAAAATTATTTTTTGAATAATTTACTATAGAAAAGGCAATCCCTGGCGTAATTAAAATTTGCGACAGTAGAAAATTATTTTTTGAATAATTTACTATAGAAAAGGCAATCCCTGGCGTAATTAAAATTTGCGACAGTATAAAATTATTTTTTGCAAAATTTACTATAGAAAAGGCAATCCCTGGCGTAATTAAAAACTTGCGATAGTAAAAAATTATTTTTTGAAAAATTTACTATAGAAAAGGCAATCCCTGGCGCAATTACAATTTGCGACAGTAAAAAATTATATTTTTGAAAAAATTACTGTAGAAAGGCAATCCCTGGCGCAATTAAAATTTGCGACAGTAAAAATTATTTTTTGAATAATTTACTATAGAAAAGGCAATCCCTGTCGTAATTAAAATTTGCGACATTAGAAAATTATTTTTTGAATAATTTACTGTAGAAAAGGCAATTCCTGGCGCAATTAAAACTTGCGATAGTAAAAAATTATTTTTTGAATAATTTACTATAGAAAAGGCAATCCCTGGCGTAATTAAAATTTGCGACAGTTGAAAATTATTTTTTGAATAATTTACTATAGAAAAGGCAATCCCTGGCGCAATTAAAATTTGCGACAGTATAAAATTATTTTTGAAAATTTACTATAGAAAAGGCAATCCCTGGCGTAATTAAAATTTGCGACAGTATAAAATTATTTTTTGAATAATTTACTATAGAAAAGGCAATCCCTGGCGTAATTAAAATTTGCGACAGTAGAAAATATTTTTTGAATAATTTACTATAGAAAAGGCAATCCCTGGCGCAATTAAAATTTCCGACAGTAAAAAATTATTTTTGTGAAATTTACTATAGAAAAGGCAATCCCTGGGATATTTAAAATTTGCGACAGTAGAAAATTATTTTTTGAATAATTTACTATAGAAAAGGCAATCCCTGGCGTAATTAAAATTTGCGACAGTAAAAATTATTTTTTGAATAATTTACTATAGAAAAGGCAATCCCTGGCGCACTTAAAATTTGCGACAGTAAAAAATTATTTTTTGAATAATTTACTATAGAAAAGGCAATCCCTGGCGTAATTAAAATTTGCGACAGTAGAAAAATTATTTTTTGAATAATTTACTATAGAAAAGGCAATCCCTGGCGCAATTAAAATTTGCGACAGTAGAAAATTATTTTTTGAATAATTTACTATAGAAAAGGCAATCCCTGGCGTAATTAAATTTTGCGACAGTAGAAAATTATTTTTTGAATAATTTACTATAGAAAAGGCAATCCCTGGCGTAATTAAAATTGCGACAGTATAAAATTATTTTTTGAATAATTTACTAAAGAAAAGGCAATCCCTGGCGCAATTAAAATTTGCGACAGTAAAAACATTATTTTTTGAATAATTTACTATAGAAAAGGCAATCCTTGGCGTAATTAAAATTTGCGACAGTATAAAATTATTTTTTGAATAATTTACTATAGAAAAGGCAATCCCTGGCGTAATTAAAATTTGCGACAGTAAAAAATTATTTTTTGAATAATTTACTATAGAAAAGGCAATCCCTGGCGCACTTAAAATTTGCGACAGTAAAAAATTATTTTTTGACTAATTTACTATAGAAAAGGCAATCCCTGGAGTAATTAAAATTTGCGACAGTAGAAAATTATTTTTTGAATAATTTACTATAGAAAAGGCAATCCCTAGCGCAATTAAAATTTGCGACAGTATAAAATTATTTTTTGAATAATTTACTATAGAACAGGCAATCCCTGGCGTAATTAAAATTTGCGACAGTATAAAATTATTTTTTGAATAATTTACTATAGAAAAGGCAATCCCTGGCGTAATTAAAATTTGCGACGGTAGAAAATTATCTTTTGAATAATTTACTATAGAAAAGGCAATCCCTGGCGTAATTAAAATTTGCGACAGTATAAAATTATTTTTTGTAAAATTTACTATAGAAAAGGCAATCCCTGGCGTAATTAAAACTTGCGATAGTAAAAAATTATTTTTTGAAAAATTTATATAGAAAAGGCAATCCCTGGCGCAATTACAATTTGCGACAGTAAAAAATTATTTTTTGAAAAGTTTACTGTAGAAAGGCAATCCCTGGCGCAATTAAAATTTGCGACAGTAAAAAATTATTTTTTGAATAATTTACTATAGAAAAGGCAATCCCTGTCGTAATTAAAATTTGCGACATTAGAAAATTATTTTTTGAATAATTTACTGTAGAAAAGGCAATTCCTGGCGCAATTAAAACTTGCGATAGTAAAAAATTATTTTTTGAATAATTTACTATAGAAAAGGCAATCCCTGGCGTAATTAAAATTTGCGACAGTTGAAAATTATTTTTTGAATAATTTACTATAGAAAAGGCAATCCCTGGCGCAATTAAAATTTGCGACAGTATAAAATTATTTTTTGAAAAATTTACTATAGAAAAGGCAATCCCTGGCGTAATTAAAATTTGCGACAGTATAAAATTATTTTTTGAATAATTTACTATAGAAAAGGCAATCCCTGGCGTAATTAAAATTTGCGACAGTAGAAAATTATTTTTTGAATAATTTACTATAGAAAAGGCAATCCCTGGCGCAATTAAAATTTGCGACAGTGAAAAATTATTTTGTGAGAAATTTACTATAGAAAAGGCAATCCCTGGGATATTTAAAATTTGCGACAGTAGAAAATTATTTTTTGAATAATTTACTATAGAAAAGGAAATCCCTGGCGTAATTAAAATTTGCGACAGTAAAAAATTATTTTTTGAATAATTTACTATAGAAAAGGCAATCCCTGGCGCACTTAAAATTTGCGACAGTAAAAAATTATTTTTTGAATAATTTACTATAGAAAAGGCAATCCCTGGCGTAATTAAAATTTGCGACAGTAGAAAATTATTTTTTGAATAATTTACTATAGAAAAGGCAATCCCTGGCGCAATTAAAATTTTGCGACAGTAGAAAATTATTTTTTGAATAATTTACTATAGAAAAGGCAATCCCTGGCGTAATTAAATTTTGCGACAGTAGAAAATTATTTTTTGAATAATTTACTATAGAAAAGGCAATCCCTGGCGTAATTAAAATTTGCGACAGTATAAAATTATTTTTTGAATAATTTACTAAAGAAAAGGCAATCCCTGGCGCAATTAAAATTTGCGACAGTAAAAAATTATTTTTTGAATAATTTACTATAGAAAAGGCAATCCCTGGCGTAATTAAAATTTGCGACAGGATAAAATTATTTTTTGAATAATTTACTATAGAAAAGGCAATCCCTGGCGTAATTAAAATTTGCGACAGTAAAAAATTATTTTTTGAATAATTTACTATAGAAAAGGCAATCCCTGGCGCACTTAAAATTTGCGACAGTAAAAAATTATTTTTTGAATAATTTACTATAGAAAAGGCAATCCCTGGAGTAATTAAAATTTGCGACAGTAGAAAATTATTTTTTGAATAATTTACTATAGAAAAGGCAATCCCTAGCGCAATTAAAATTTGCGACAGTAGAAAATTATTTTTTGAAAAATTTACTATATAAAAGGCAATCCCTGGCGTAATTAAAATTTGCGACAGTAGAAAATTATTTTTTGAATAATTTACTGTAGAAAAGGCAATCCCTGGCGCAATTAAAATTTGCGACAGTAAAAAATTATTTTTTGAATAATTCACTATACAAAAGGCAATCCCTGGCGTAATTAAAATTTGCGACAGTATAAAATTATTTTTTGCAAAATTTACTATAGAAAAGGCAATCCCTGGCGTAATTAAAACTTGCGACAGTAGAAAATTATTTTTTGAATAATTTACTATAGAAAAGGCAATCCCTGGCGCACTTGAAATTCGCGACAGTAGAAAATTATTTCTTGAATAATTTACTATAGAAAAGGCAATCCCTGGCGCAATTAAAATTTGCGACAGTAGAAAATTATCTTTTGAATAATTTACTATAGAAAAGGCAATCCCTGGCGTAATTAAAATTTGCGACAGTAGAAAATTATTTTTTGAATAATTTACTATAGAAAAGGCAATACCTGGCGTGATTAAAATTTGCGACAGTAAAAAATTATTTTGTGAGAAATTTACTATAGAAGAGGCCATCCCTGGCGCAATTAAAATTTGCGAAAGTAAAAAATTATTTTTTGAATAATTTACTATAGAAAAGGCAATCCCTGGCGTAATTAAAATTTGCGACAGTAGAAAATTATTTTTTGAATAATTTACTATAGAAAAGGCAATCCCTGGCGCAATTAAAATTTGCGACAGTAAAAAATTATTTTGTGAGAAATTTACTATAGAAAAGGCAATCCCTGGGATATTTAAAATTTGCGACAGTAGAAAATTATTTTTTGAATAATTTACTATAGAAAAGGCAATCCCTGGCGCAATTACAATTTGCGACAGTTGAAAATTATTTTTTGAATAATTTACTATAGAAAAGGCAATCCCTGGCGCAATTAAAATTTGCGACAGTAGAAAATTATTTTTTGAATAATTTACTATAGAAAACTCAATCCCTGGCGCAATTAAAATTTGCGACAGTAGAAAATTATTTTTTGAATAATTTACTATAGAAAAGGCAATCCCTGGCGTAATTAAAATTTGCGACAATAGAAAATTATTTTTAGAATAATTTACTGTAGAAAAGGCAATCCCTGGCGTATTTAAAATTTGCGACAGTATAAAATTAATTTTTGAAAAATTTACTATATAAAAGGCAATCCCTGGCGTAGTTAAAATTTGCGACAGTAGAAAATTATTTTTTGAATAATTTACTGTAGAAAAGGCAATCCCTGGCGCAATTAAAACTTGCGATAGTAAAAAATTATTTTTTGAATAATTTACTGTAGAAAAGGCAATCCCTGGCGCACTTAAAATTTGCGACCGTAGAAAATTATTTTTTGCAAAATTTACTACAGAAAAGGCAATCCCTGGCGCAATTAAAATTTGCGACAGAAAAAATTATTTTTTGCAAAATTTACTATAGAAAAGGCAATCCCTGGCGCACTTAAAATTTGCGACAGTAAAAAATTATTTTTTGAATAATTTACTATAGAAAAGGCAATCCCTGGCGTAATTAAAATTTGCGACAGTAGAAAATTATTTTTTGAATAATTTACTATAGAAAAGGCAATCCCTGGCGTAATTAAAATTTGCGACAGTATAAAATTATTTTTTGCAAAATTTACTATAGAAAAGGCAATCCCTGGCTTAGTTAAAACTTGCGATAGTAAAAAATTATTTTTTGGAAAATTTACTATAGGAAAGGCAATCCCTGGCGCAATTACAATTTGCGACAGTAAAAAATTATTTTTTGAAAAATTTACTGTAGAAAGGCAATCCCTGGCGCAATTAAAATTTGCAACAGTATAAAATTATTTTTTGAAAAATTTACTATATAAAAGGCAATCCCTGGCGTAATTAAAATTTGCGACAGTAAAAAATTATTTTTTGAATAATTTACTATAGAAAAGGCAATCCCTGTCGTAATTAAAATTTGCGACATTAGAAAATTATTTTTTGAATAATTTACTGTAGAAAAGGCAATTCCTGGCGCAATTAAAACTTGCGATAGTAAAAAATTATTTTTTGAATAATTTACTATAGAAAAGGCAATCCCTGGCGTAATAAAAATTTGCGACAGTTGAAAATTATTTTTTGAATAATTTACTATAGAAAAGGCAATCCCTGGCGCAATTAAAATTTGCGACAGTATAAAATTATTTTTTGAAAAATTTACTATAGAAAAGGCAATCCCTGGCGTAATTAAAATTTGCGACAGTATAAAATTATTTTTTGAATAATTTACTATAGAAAAGGCAATCCCTGGCGTAATTAAAATTTGCGACAGTAGAAAATTATTTTTTGAATAATTTACTATAGAAAAGGCAATCCCTGGCGCAATTAAAATTTGCGACAGTAAAAAATTATTTTGTGAGAAATTTACTATAGAAAAGGCAATCCCTGGGATATTTAAAATTTGCGACAGTAGAAAATTATTTTTTGAATAATTTACTATAGAAAAGGCAATCCCTGGCGTAATTAAAATTTGCGACAGTAAAAAATTATTTTTTGAATAATTTACTATAGAAAAGGCAATCCCTGTCGCACTTAAAATTTGCGACAGTAAAAAATTATTTTTTGAATAATTTACTATAGAAAAGGCAATCCCTGGCGTAATTAAAATTTGCGACAGTAGAAAATTATTTTTTGAATAATTTACTATAGAAATGGCAATCCCTGGCGCAATTAAAATTTTGCGACAGTAGAAAATTATTTTTTGAATAATTTACTATAGAAAAGGCAATCCCTGGCGTAATTAAATTTTGCGACAGTAGAAAATTATTTTTTGAATAATTTACTATAGAAAAGGCAATCCCTGGCGTAATTAAAATTTGCGACAGTATAAAATTATTTTTTGAATAATTTACTAAAGAAGAGGCAATCCCTGGCGCAATTAAAATTTGCGACAGTAAAAAAATATTTTTTGAATAATTTACTATAGAAAAGGCAATCCCTGGCGTAATTAAAATTTGCGACAGTATAAAATTATTTTTTGAATAATTTACTATAGAAAAGGCAATCCCTGGCGTAATTAAAATTTGCGACAGTAGAAAATTATTTTTTGAATAATTTACTATAGAAAAGGCAATCCCTGGCGTAATTAAAATTTGCGACAGTAAAAAATTATTTTTTGAATAATTTACTATAGAAAAGGCAATCCCTGGAGTAATTAAAATTTGCGACAGTATAAAATTATTTTTTGAATAATTTCCTAAAGAAAAGGCAATCCCTGGCGCACTTAAAAATTTGTGACAGTAGAAAATTATTTTTTGAATAATTTACTATAGAAAAGGCAATCCCTGGCGCAATTAAAATTTGCGACAGTAGAAAATTATTTTTTGAATAATTTACTATAGAAAAGGCAATCCCTGGCGTAATTAAAATTTGCGACAGTTGAACAATTATTTTTTGAATAATTTACTATAGAAAAGGCAATCCCTTGCGTAATTAAAATTTGCGACAGTATAAAATTATTTTTTGAATAATTTACTATAGAAAAGGCAATCCCTGGCGCACTTAAAATTTGCGACAGTAAAAAAATTATTTTTTTAATAATTTACTATAGAAAAGGCAATCCCTGGCGCACTTAAAATTTGCGACAGTAAAAAATTATTTTTTGAATAATTTACTATAGAAAAAGGCAATCCCTGGCGTAATTAAAATTTGCGACAGTATAAAATTATTTTTTGAATAATTTACTATAGAAAAGGCAATCCCTGTCGTATTTAAAATTTGCGACAATATAAGATTAATTTTTAAAAATTTACTATATAAAAGGCAATCCCTGGCGTAATTAAAATTTGCGACAGTAGAAAATTATTTTTTGAATAATTTACTATAGAAAAGGCAATCCCTGGCGCAATTAAAACTTGCGATAGTAAAAAATTATTTTTTGAATAATTTATATTGAAAAGGCAATCCCTGGCGTAATTAAAATTTGCGACAGTAGAAAATAATTTTTTTGAATAATTTACTATAGAAAAGGCAATCCCTGGCGTAATTAAAATTTGCGACAGTAAAAAATTATTTTTTGAATAATTTACTATAGAAAAGGCAATCTCTGGGATATTTAAAATTTGCGACAGTAAAAATTTATTTTTTTGAATAATTTACTATAGAAAAGGCAATCCCTGGCGTAATTAAAATTTGCGACAGTATAAAATTATTTTTTTGAATAATCTACTAAAAAAAGGCAATCCCTGGCGCAATTAAAATTTGCGACAGTATAAATTTATTTTTAGCAAAATTTACTATAGAAAAGGCAATCCCTGGCGCACTTAAAAATTTGCGACAGTAAAAAATTATTTTTTGAATAATTTACTATAGAAAAGGCAATCCCTGGCGCACTTAAAATTTGCGACAGTAAAAAATTATTTTTTGAATAATTTACTATAGAAAAGGCTATCCCTGGCGTAATTAAAATTTGCGACAGTATAAAATTATTTTTTGAATAATTTACTATAGAAAAGGCAATCCCTGGCGTATTTAAAATTTGCGACAATATAAAATTAATTTTTTGAAAAATTTACTACATAAAAGGCAATCCCTGGCGTAATTAAAATTTGCGACAGTAGAAAATTATTTTTTGTATAATTTACTATAGAAAAGGCAATCCCTGGCGTAATTAAAATTTGCGACAGTAAAAATTATTTTTTGAATATTTTACTATAGAAAAGGCAATCCCTGGGATATTTAAAATTTGCGACAGTAAAAAATTATTTTTTGAATAATTTACTATAGAAAAGGCAATCCCTGCCGTAATTAAATTTGCGACAGTAGAAAATTATTTTTTGAATAATTTACTATAGAAAAGGCAATCCCTGGCGTATTTAAAATTTGCGACAGTAAAAAATTATTTTTTGAATAATTTACTATAGAAAAGGCAATCCCTGGCGTAATTCAAATTTGCGACAGTATAAAATTATTTTTTGAATAATTTACTATAGAAAAGGCAATCCCTGGCGCACTTAAAATTTGCGACAGTAAAAAATTATTTTTTGAATAATTTACTATAGAAAAGGCAATCCCTGGCGTAATTAAATTTTGCGACAGTATAAAATTATTTTTTGAATAATTTACTATAGAAAAGGCAATCCCTGGCGTAATTAAAATTTGCGACAGTAGAAAATTATTTTTTGAATAATTTACTATAGAAAAGGCAATCCCTGGCGTAATTAAAATTTGCGACAGTAAAAAATTATTTTGTGAGAAATTTACTATAGAAAAGGCAATCCCTGTCGCAATTAATATTTGCGACAGTAAAAAATTATTTTTTTTGAATAATTTACTATAGAAAAGGCAATCCCTGGCGTAATTAAAATTTGCGACAGTAGAAAATTATTTTTTGCAAAATTTACTATAGAAAAGGCAATCCCTGGCGCACTTAAAATTTGCGACAGTAAAAAATTATTTTTGAATAATTTACTATAGAAAAGGCAATCCATGGCGCAATTAAAATTTGCGACAGTAAAAAATTATTTTGTGAGAAATTTACTATAGAAAAGGCAATCCCTGGCGCAATTAAAATTTGCGACAGTAGAAAATTATTTTTTGAATAATTTACTATAG
The DNA here is from genome assembly GCA_963930735.1 of Dioctria linearis. NCBI lineage: Eukaryota > Metazoa > Arthropoda > Insecta > Diptera > Asilidae > Dioctria > Dioctria linearis. The sequence goes on from CAWVNZ010000058.1 coordinate 96,774, forward strand.
AAAAGGCAATCCCTGGCGCAATTACAATTTGCGAGAGTAGAAAATTATTTTTTGAATAATTTACTATAGAAAAGGCAATCCCTGGCGCAATTAAAATTTGCGACAGTAAAAAATTATTTTTTGAATAATTTACTATAGAAAAGGCAATCCCTGGCGTAATTAAAATTTGCGACAGTAGAAAATTATTTTTTTGAATAATTTACTATAGAAAAAGCAATCCCTGGCGTAATTAAAATTTGCGACAGTAGAAAATTATTTTTTGAATAATTTACTATAGAAAAAAGCAATCATCCCTGACGTAATTAAAATTTGCGACAGTAGAAAATTATTTTTTGAATAATTTACTATAGAAAAGGCAATCCCTGGCGTATTTAAAATTTGCGACAGTAAAAAATTATTTTTTGAATAATTTACTATAGAAAAGGCAATCCCTGGCGTAATGCAAATTTGCGACAGTATAAAATTATTTTTTGAATAATTTACTATAGAAAAGGCAATCCCTGGCGCACTTAAAATTTGCGACAGTAAAAAATTATTTTTTGAATAATTTACTATAGAAAAGGCAATCCCTGGCGCACTTAAAATTTGCGACAGTAAAAAATTATTTTTTGAATAATTTACTATAGAAAAGGCAATCCCTGGCGTAATTAAAATTTGCGACAGTATAAAATTATTTTTTGAATTATTTACTATAGAAAAGGCAATCCCTGGCGCAATTAAAATTTGCGACAGTATAAAATTATTTTTTGAAAAATTTACTATGGAAAAGGCAATCCCTGGGGTAATTAAAATTTGCGACAGTAGAAAATTATTTTTTGAATAATTTACTATAGAAAGGTAATCCCTGGCGCACTTAAAATTTGCGACAGTAGAAAGTTATTTTTTGCAAAATTTACTATGGAAAAGGCAATCCCTGGCGCAATTACAATTTGCGAGAGTAGAAAATTATTTTTTGAATAATTTACTATAGAAAAGGCAATCCCTGGCGCAATTAAAATTTGCGACAGTAAAAAATTATTTTTTGAATAATTTACTATAGAAAAGGAAATCCCTGGCGTAATTAAAATTTGCGACAGTAGAAAATTATTTTTTGAATAATTTAGTATAGAAAAGGCAATCCCTGGCGTAATTAAAATTTGCGACAGTAGAAAATTATTTTTTGAATTATTTACTATAGAAAAGGCAATCCCTGGCTTAATTAAAATTTGCGACAGTTGAAAATTATTTTTTGAATAATTTACTATAGAAAAGGCAATCCCTGGCGTAATTAAAATTTGCGACAGTATAAAATTATTTTTTGAATAATCTACTAAAGAAAAGGCAATCCCTGGCGCAATTAAAATTTGCGACAGTATAAAATTATTTTTAGCAAAATTTACAATCCCTGGCGCAATTAAAATTTGCGACAGTTGAAAATTATTTTTTGAATAATTTACTGTAGAAAAGGCAATCCCTGGCGTAATTAAAATTTGCGACAGTAGAAAATTATTTTTTGAATAATTTACTATAGAAAAGGCAATCCCTGGCGCAATTAAAATTTGCGACAGTAGAAAATTATTTTTTGAATAATTTACTATAGAAAAGGCAATCCCTGGCGTAGTTAAAATTTGCGACAGTTGAAAATTACTTTTTGAATAATTTACTATAGAAAAGGCAATCCCTGGCGTAATTAAAATTTGCGACAGTAGAAAATTATTTTTTGAATAATTTACTATAGAAAAGGCAATCCCTGGCGTAATTAAAATTTGCGACAGTTGAAAATTATTTTTTGAATAATTTACTATAGAAAAGGCAATCCCTGGCGTAGTTAAAATTTGCGACAGTAAAAAATTATTTTGTGAGAAATTTACTATAGAAAAGGCAATCCCTGGCGCAATTAAAATTTGCGACAGTAAAAAATTATTTTTTGAATAATTTACTATAGAAAAGGCAATCCCTGGCGTAATTAAAATTTGCGACAGTATAAAATTATTTTTTGAATAATTTACTATAGAAAAGGCAATCCCTGGCGTAATTAAAATTTGCGACAGTAGAAAATTATTTTTTGAATAATTTACTATAGAAAAGGCAATCACTGGCGCAATTAAAATTTGCGACAGTAAAAAATTATTTTGTGAGAAATTTACTATAGAAAAGGCAATCCCTGGGATATTTAAAATTTGCGACAGTAGAAAATTATTTTTTGAATAATTTACTATAGAAAAGGCAATCCCTGGCGTAATTACAATTTGCGAGAGTAGAAAATTATTTTTTAAATAATTTACTATAGAAAAGGCAATCCCTGGCGCAATTACAATTTGCGAGAGTAGAAAATTATTTTTTGAATAATTTACTATAGAAAAGGCAATCCATGGCGCAATTAAAATTTGCGACAGTAAAAAATTATTTTGTGAGAAATTTACTATAGAAAAGGCAATCCCTGGCGCAATTAAAATTTGCGACAGTAGAAAATTATTTTTTGAATAATTTACTATAGAAAAGGCAATCCCTGGCGCAATTACAATTTGCGAGAGTAGAAAATTATTTTTTGAATAATTTACTATAGAAAAGGCAATCCCTGGCGCAATTAAAATTTGCGACAGTAGAAAATTATTTTTTGAATAATTTACTATAGAAAAGGCAATCCCTGGCGCAATTAAAATTTGCGACAGTAAAAAATTATTTTGTGAGAAATTTACTATAGAAAAGGCAATCCCTGGGATATTTAAAATTTGCGACAGTAGAAAATTATTTTTTGAATAATTTACTATAGAAAAGGCAATCCCTGGCGTAATTAAAATTTGCGACAGTAAAAAATTATTTTTTGAATAATTTACTATAGAAAAGGCAAACCCTGGCGCACTTAAAATTTGCGACAGTAAAAAATTATTTTTTGAATAATTTACTATAGAAAAGGCAATCCCTGGCGTAATTAAAATTTGCGACAGTATAAAATTATTTTTTGAATAATTTACTAAATAAAAGGCAATCCCAGGCGTAATTAAAATTTGCGAGAGTAGAAAATTATTTTTTGAATAATTTACTGTAGAAAAGGAAATCCCTGACGCAATTAAAACTTGCGATAGTAAAAAATTATTTTTTGAATAATTTACTATAGAAAAGGCAATCCCTGGCGTAATTAAAATTTGCGACAGTATAAAATTATTTTTTGAATAATTTACTAAAGAAGAGGCAATCCCTGGCGCAATTAAAATTTGCGACAGTAAAAAATTATTTTTTGAATAATTTACTATAGATAAGGCAATCCCTGGCGTAATTAAAATTTGCGACAGTATAAAATTATTTTTTGAATAATTTACTATAGAAAAGGCAATCCCTGGCGTAATTAAAATTTGCGACAGTAGAAAATTATTTTTTGAATAATTTACTATAGAAAAGGCAATCCCTGGCGTAATTAAAATTTGCGACAGTAAAAAATTATTTTTTGAATAATTTACTATAGAAAAGTCAATCCCTGGAGTAATTAAAATTTGCGACAGTATAAAATTATTTTTTGAATAATTTCCTAAAGAAAAGGCAATCCCTGGCGCACTTAAAATTTGTGACAGTAGAAAATTATTTTTTGAATAATTTACTATAGAAAAGGCAATCCCTGGCGCAATTAAAATTTGCGACAGTAGAAAATTATTTTTTGAATAATTTACTATAGAAAAGGCAATCCCTGGCGTAATTAAAATTTGCGACAGTTGAAAATTATTTTTTGAATAATTTACTATAGAAAAGGCAATCCCTTGCGTAATTAAAATTTGCGACAATATAAAATTATTTTTTGAATAATTTACTATAGAAAAGGCAATCCCTGGCGCACTTAAAATTTGCGACAGTAAAAAATTATTTTTTGAATAATTTACTATAGAAAAGGCAATCCCTGGCGCACTTAAAATTTGCGAGAGTAAAAAATTAATTTTTGAATAATTTACTATAGAAAAGGCAATCCCTGGCGTAATTAAAATTTGCGACAGTATAAAATTATTTTTTGAATAATTTACTATAGAAAAGGCAATCCCTGTCGTATTTAAAATTTGCGACAATATAAAATTAATTTTTAAAAATTTACTATATAAAAGGCAATCCCTGGCGTAATTAAAATTTGCGACAGTAGAAAATTATTTTTTGAATAATTTACTATAGAAAAGGCAATCCCTGGCGCAATTAAAACTTGCGATAGTAAAAAATTATTTTTTGAATAATTTACTATAGAAAAGGCAATCCCTGGCGTAATTAAAATTTGCGACAGTAGAAAATTATTTTTTGAATAATTTACTATAGAAAAGGCAATCCCTGGCGTAATTAAAATTTGCGACAGTAAAAAATTATTTTTTGAATAATTTACTACAGAAAAGGCAATCCCTGGGATATTTAAAATTTGCGACAGTAAAAAATTATTTTTTGAATAATTTACTATAGAAAAGTCAATCCCTGGCGTAATTAAAATTTGCGACAGTAGAAAATTATTTTTTGAATAATTTTCTATAGAAAAGGTAATCCCTGGCGTATTTAAAATTTGCGACAGTAAAAAATTATTTTTTGAATAATTTACTATAGAAAAGGCAATCCCTGGCGTAATTCAAATTTGCGACAGTATAAAATTATTTTTCGAATAATTTACTATAGAAAAGGCAATCCCTGGCGCACTTAAAATTTGCGACAGTAAAAAATTATTTTTTGAATAATTTACTATAGAAAAGCAATCCCTGGCGCACTTAAAATTTGCGATAGTAAAAAATTATTTTTTGAATAATTTACTATAGAAAAGGCAATCCCTGGCGTAATTAAAATTTGCGACAGTATAAAATTATTTTTTGAATCATTTACTATAGAAAAGGCAATCACTTGCGCAATTAAAATTTGCGACAGTATAAAATTATTTTTTGAAAAATTTACTATAGAAAAGGCAATCCCTGGCGTAATTAAAATTTGCGACAGTAGAAAATTATTTTTTGAATAATTTACTATAGAAAAGGTAATCCCTGGCGCACTTAAAATTTGCGACAGTAGAAAATTATTTTTTGCAAAATTTACTATAGAAAAGGCAATCCCTGGCGCAATTAAAATTTGCGACAGTAAAAAATTATTTTTTGAATAATTTACTATAGAAAAGGCAATCCCTGGCGTAATTAAAATTTGCGACAGTAGAAAATTATTTTTTGAATAATTTACTATAGAAAAGGCAATCAATGGCGTAATTAAAATTTGCGACAGTAAAAAATTATTTTTTGAATAATTTACTATAGAAAAGGCAATCCCTGGGATATTTAAAATTTGCGACAGTAAAAAATTATTTTTTGAATAATTTACTATAGAAAAGGCAATCCCTGGCGTAATTAAAATTTGCGACAGTAGAAAATTATTTTTTGAATAATTTACTATAGAAAAGGCAATCCCTGGCGTATTTAAAATTTGCGACAGTAAAAAATTATTTTTTGAATAATTTACTATAGAAAAGGCAATCCCTGGCGTAATTAAAATTTGCGACAGTAAAAAATTATTTTTTGAATAATTTACTATAGAAAAGGCAATCCCTGGGATATTTAAAATTTGGGACAGTAAAAAATTATTTTTTGAATAATTTACTATAGAAAAGGCAATCCCTGGCGTAATTAAAATTTGCGACAGTAGAAAATTATTTTTTGAATAATTTACTATAGAAAAGGCAATCCCTGGCGTATTTAAAATTTGCGACAGTAAAAAAATTATTTTTTGAATAATTTACTATAGAAAAGGCAATCCCTGGCGTAATTAAAATTTGCGACAGTATAAAATTATTTTTTTGAATAATCTACTAAAAAAAGGCAATCCCTGGCGCAATTAAAATTTGCGACAGTATAAAATTATTTTTAGCAAAATTTACTATAGAAAAGGCAATCCCTTGCGCACTTAAAATTTGCGACAGTAAAAAATTATTTTCTGAATAATTTACTATAGAAAAGGCAATCCCTGGCGCACTTAAAATTTGCGACAGTAAAAAATTATTTTTTGAATAATTTACTATAGAAAAGGCAATCCCTGGCGTAATTAAAATTTGCGACAGTATAAAATTATTTTTTGAATAATTTACTATAGAAAAGGCAATCCCTGGCGTATTTAAAATTTGCGACAATATAAAATTAATTTTTGAAAAATTTACTATATAAAAGGCAATCCCTGGCGTAATTAAAATTTGCGACAGTAGAAAATTATTTTTTGTATAATTTACTATAGAAAAGGCAATCCCTGGCGTAATTAAAATTTGCGACAGTAAAAAATTATTTTTTGAATATTTTACTATAGAAAAGGCAATCCCTGGGATATTTAAAATTTGCGACAGTAAAAAATTATTTTTTGAATAATTTACTATAGAAAAGGCAATCCCTGCCGGAATTAAAATTTGCGACAGTAGAAAATTATTTTTTGAATAATTTACTATAGAAAAGGCAATCCCTGGCGTATTTAAAATTTGCGACAGTAAAAAATTATTTTTTGAATAATTTACTATAGAAAAGGCAATCCCTGGCGTAATTCAAATTTGCGACAGTATAAAATTATTTTTTGAATAATTTACTATAGAAAAGGCAATCCCTGGCGCACTTAAAATTTGCGACAGTAAAAAATTATTTTTTGAATAATTTACTATAGAAAAGGCAATCCCTGGCGTAATTAAATTTTGCGACAGTATAAAATTATTTTTTGAATAATTTACTATAGAAAAGGCAATCCCTGGCGTAATTAAAATTTGCGACAGTAGAAAATTATTTTTTGAATAATTTACTATAGAAAAGGCAATTCCTGGCGTAATTAAAATTTGCGACAGTAAAAAATTATTTTGTGAGAAATTTACTATAGAAAAGGCAATCCCTGTCGCAATTAAAATTTGCGACAGTAAAAAATTATTTTTTGAATAATTTACTATAGAAAAGGCAATCCCTGGCGTAATTAAAATTTGCGACAGTAGAAAATTATATTTTGCAAAATTTACTATAGAAAAGGCAATCCCTGGCGCACTTAAAATTTGCGACAGTAAAAAATTATTTTTTGAATAATTTACTATAGAAAAGGCAATCCATGGCGCAATTAAAATTTGCGACAGTAAAAAATTATTTTGTGAGAAATTTACTATAGAAAAGGCAATCCCTGGCGCAATTAAAATTTGCGACAGTAGAAAATTATTTTTTGAATAATTTACTATAGAAAAGGCAATCCCTGGCGCAATTACAATTTGCGAGAGTAGAAAATTATTTTTTGAATAATTTACTATAGAAAAGGCAATCCCTGGCGCAATTAAAATTTGCGACAGTAAAAAATTATTTTTTGAATAATTTACTATAGAAAAGGCAATCCCTGGCGTAATTAAAATTTGCGACAGTAGAAAATTATTTTTTGAATAATTTACTATAGAAAAGGCAATCATCCCTGGCGTAATTAAAATTTGCGACAGTAGAAAATTATTTTTTGAATAATTTACTATAGAAAAGGCAATCCCTGGCGTATTTAAAATTTGCGACAGTAAAAAATTATTTTTTGAATAATTTACTATAGAAAAGGCAATCCCTGGCGTAATTCAAATTTGCGACAGTATAAAATTATTTTTTGAATAATTTACTATAGAAAAGGCAATCCCTGGCGCACTTAAAATTTGCGACAGTAAAAAATTATTTTTTGAATAATTTACTATAGAAAAGGCAATCCCTGGCGCACTTAAAATTTGCGACAGTAAAAAATTATTTTTTGAATAATTTACTATAGAAAAGGCAGTCCCTGGCGTAATTAAAATTTGCGACAGTATAAAATTATTTTTTGAATTATTTACTATAGAAAAGGCAATCCCTGGCGCAATTAAAATTTGCGACAGTATAAAATTATTTTTTGAAAAATTTACTATAGAAAAGGCAATCCCTGGGGTAATTAAAATTTGCGACAGTAGAAAATTATTTTTTGAATAATTTACTATAGAAAAGGTAATCCCTGGCGCACTTAAAATTTGCGACAGTAGAAAATTATTTTTTTGCAAAATTTACTATAGAAAAGGCAATCCCTGGCGCAATTACAATTTGCGAGAGTAGAAAATTATTTTTTGAATAATTTACTATAGAAAAGGCAATCCCTGGCGCAATTAAAATTTGCGACAGTAAAAAATTATTTTTTGAATAATTTACTATAGAAAAGGAAATCCCTGGCGTAATTAAAATTTGCAACAGTAGAAAATTATTTTTTGAATAATTTAGTATAGAAAAGGCAATCCCTGGCGTAATTAAAATTTGCGACAGTAGAAAATTATTTTTTGAATTATTTACTATAGAAAAGGCAATCCCTGGCTTAATTAAAATTTGCGACAGTTGAAAATTATTTTTTGAATAATTTACTATAGAAAAGGCAATCCCTGGCGTAATTAAAATTTGCGACAGTATAAAATTATTTTTTGAATAATCTACTAAAGAAAAGGCAATCCCTGGCGCAATTAAAATTTGCGACAGTATAAAATTATTTTTAGCAAAATTTACAATCCCTGGCGCAATTAAAATTTGCGACAGTTGAAAATTATTTTTTGAATAATTTACTGTAGAAAAGGCAATCCCTGGCGTAATTAAAATTTGCGACAGTAGAAAATTATTTTTTGAATAATTTACTATAGGAAAGGCAATCCCTGGCGCAATTAAAATTTGCGACAGTAGAAAATTATTTTTTGAATAATTTACTATAGAAAAGGCAATCCCTGGCGTAGTTAAAATTTGCGACAGTTGAAAATTACTTTTTGAATAATTTACTATAGAAAAGGCAATCCCTGGCGTAATTAAAATTTGCGACAGTAGAAAATTATTTTTTGAATAATTTACTATAGAAAAGGCAATCCCTGGCGTAATTAAAATTTGCGACAGTTGAAAATTATTTTTTGAATAATTTACTATAGAAAAGGCAATCCCTGGCGTAATTAAAATTTGCGACAGTAAAAAATTATTTTGTGAGAAATTTACTATAGAAAAGGCAATCCCTGGCGCAATTAAAATTTGCGACAGTAAAAAATTATTTTTTGAATAATTTACTATAGAAAAGGCAATCCCTGGCGTAATTAAAATTTGCGACAGTATAAAATTAATTTTTGAATAATTTACTATAGAAAAGGCAATCCCTGGCGTAATTAAAATTTGCGACAGTAGAAAATTATTTTTTGAATAATTTACTATAGAAAAGGCAATCCCTGGCGCAATTAAAATTTGCGACAGTAAAAAATTATTTTGTGAGAAATTTACTATAGAAAAGGCAATCCCTGGGATATTTAAAATTTGCGACAGTAGAAAATTATTTTTTGAATAATTTACTATAGAAAAGGCAATCCCTGGCGTAATTAAAATTTGCGACAGTAAAAAATTATTTTTTGAATAATTTACTATAGAAAAGGCAATCCCTGGCGCACTTAAAATTTGCGAAAGTAAAAAATTATTTTTTGAATAATTTACTATAGAAAAGGCAATCCCTGGCGTAATTAAAATTTGCGACAGTATAAAATTATTTTTTGAATAATTTACTATATAAAAGGCAATCCCAGGCGTAATTAAAATTTGCGACAGTAGACAATTATTTTTTGAATAATTTACTGTAGAAAAGGAAATCCCTGACGCAATTAAAACTTGCGATAGTAAAAAATTATTTTTTGAATAATTTACTATAGAAAAGGCAATCCCTGGCGTAATTAAAATTTGCGACAGTTGAAAATTATTTTTTGAATAATTTACTATAGAAAAGGCAATCCCTGGCGCAATTAAAATTTGCGACAGTATAAAATTATTTTTTGAAAAATTTACTATAGACAATCCCTGGCGTAATTAAAATTTGCGACAGTAGAAAATTATTTTTTGAATAATTTACTATAGAAAAGGCAATCCCTGGCGCAATTAAAATTTGCGACAGTAAAAAATTATTTTTTGAATAATTTACTATAGAAAAGGCAATCCCTGGCGTAATTAAAATTTGCGACAGTATAAAATTATTTTTTGAATAATTTACTATAGAAAAGGCAATCCCTGGCGTAATTAAAATTTGCGACAGTAGAAAATAATTTTTTTGAATAATTTACTATAGAAAAGGCAATCCCTGGCGTAATTAAAATATGCGACAGTAGAAAATTATTTTTTGAATAATTTACTATAGAAAAGGCGATCCCTGGCGCAATTAAAATTTGCGACAGTAAAAAATTATTTTGTGAGAAATTTACTATAGAAAAGGCAATCCTTGGGATATTTAAAATTTGCGACAGTAGAAAATTATTTTTTGAATAATTTACAATAGAAAAGGCAATCCCTGGCCCAATTAAAATTTGCGACAGTAAAAAATTATTTTTTGAATAATTTACTATAGAAAAGGCATTCCCTGGCGTAATTAAAATTTGCGACAGTATAAAATTATTTTTTGAATAATTTACTATAGAAAAGGCAATCCCTGGCGCAATTAAAATTTGCGACAGTAAAAAATTATTTTTGCAAAAGTTACTATAGAAAAGGCAATCCCTGGCGCACTTAAATTTGCGACAGTAAAAAATTATTTTTTGAATAATTTACTATAGAAAAGGCAATCCCTGGCGTAATTAAAATTTGCGACAGTATAAAATTATTTTTTGAATAATTTACTAAAGAAGAGGCAATCCCTGGCGCAATTAAAATTTGCGACAGTAAAAAATTATTTTTTGAATAATTTACTATAGAAAAGGCAATCCCTGGCGTAATTAAAATTTGCGACAGTATAAAATTATTTTTTGAATAATTTACTATAGAAAAGGCAATCCCTGGCGTAATTAAAATTTGCGACAGTAGAAAATTATTTTTTGAATAATTTACTATAGAAAAGGCAATCCCTGGCGTAATTAAAATTTGCGACAGTAAAAAATTATTTTTTGAATAATTTACTATAGAAAAGTCAATCCCTGGAGTAATTAAAATTTGCGACAGTATAAAATTATTTTTTGAATAATTTCCTAAAGAAAAGGCAATCCCTGGCGCACTTAAAATTTGTGATAGTAGAAAATTATTTTTTGAATAATTTACTATAGAAAAGGCAATCCCTGGCGCAATTAAAATTTGCGACAGTAGAAAATTATTTTTTGAATAATTTACTATAGAAAAGGCAATCCCTGGCGTAATTAAAATTTGCGACAGTTGAAAATTATTTTTTGAATAATTTACTATAGAAAAGGCAATCCCTTGCGTAATTAAAATTTGCGACAATATAATATTATTTTTTGAATAATTTACTATAGAAAAGGCAATCCCTGGCGCACTTAAAATTTGCGACAGTAAAAAATTATTTTTTGAATAATTTACTATAGAAAAGGCAATCCCTGGCGCACTTAAAATTTGCGACAGTAAAAAATTATTTTTTGAATAATTTACTATAGAAAAGGCAATCCCTGGCGTAATTAAAATTTGCGACAGTATAAAATTATTTTTTGAATAATTTACTATAGAAAAGGCAATCCCTGTCGTATTTAAAATTTGCGACAATATAAAATTAATTTTTAAAAATTTACTATATAAAAGGCAATCCCTGGCGTAATTAAAATTTGCGACAGTAGAAAATTATTTTTTGAATAATTTACTATAGAAAAGGCAATCCCTGGCGCAATTAAAACTTGCGATAGTAAAAAATTATTTTTTGAATAATTTACTATAGAAAAGGCAATCCCTGGCGTAATTAAAATTTGCGACAGTAGAAAATTATTTTTTGAATAATTTACTATAGAAAAGGCAATCCCTGGCGTAATTAAAATTTGCGACAGTAAAAAATTATTTTTTGAATAATTTACTACAGAAAAGGCAATCCCTGGGATATTTAAAATTTGCGACAGTAAAAAATTATTTTTTGAATAATTTACTATAGAAAAGTCAATCCCTGGCGTAATTAAAATTTGCGACAGTAGAAAATTATTTTTTGAATAATTTTCTATAGAAAAGGTAATCCCTGGCGTATTTAAAATTTGCGACAGTAAAAAATTCTTTTTTGAATAATTTACTATAGAAAAGGCAATCCCTGGCGTAATTCAAATTTGCGACAGTATAAAATTATTTTTCGAATAATTTACTATAGAAAAGGCAATCCCTGGCGCACTTAAAATTTGCGACAGTAAAAAATTATTTTTTGAATAATTTACTACAGAAAAGCAATCCCTGGCGCACTTAAAATTTGCGACAGTAAAAAATTATTTTTTGAATAATTTACTATAGAAAAGGCAATCCCTGGCGTAATTAAAATTTGCGACAGTATAAAATTATTTTTTGAATAATTTACTATAGAAAAGGCAATCACTTGCGCAATTAAAATTTGCGACAGTATAAAATTATTTTTTGAAAAATTTACTATAGAAAAGGCAATCCCTGGCGTAATTAAAATTTGCGACAGTAGAAAATTATTTTTTGAATAATTTACTATAGAAAAGGTAATCCTGGCGCACTTAAAATTTGCGACAGTAGAAAATTATTTTTTGCAAAATTTACTATAGAAAAGGCAATCCCTGGCGCAATTAAAATTTGCGACAGTAAAAAATTATTTTTTGAATAATTTACTATAGAAAAGGCAATCCCTGGCGTAATTAAAATTTGCGACAGTAGAAAATTATTTTTTGAATAATTTACTATAGAAAAGGCAATCAATGGCGTAATTAAAATTTGCGACAGTAAAAAATTATTTTTTGAATAATTTACTATAGAAAAGGCAATCCCTGGGATATTTAAAATTTGCGACAGTAAAAAATTATTTTTTGAATAATTTACTATAGAAAAGGCAATCCCTGGCGTAATTAAAATTTGCGACAGTAGAAAATTATTTTTTGAATAATTTACTATAGAAAAGGCAATCCCTGGCGTATTTAAAATTTGCGACAGTAAAAAATTATTTTTTGAATAATTTACTATAGAAAAGGCAATCCCTGGCGTAATTAAAATTTGCGACAGTAAAAAATTATTTTTTGAATAATTTACTATAGAAAAGGCAATCCCTGGGATATTTAAAATTTGCGACAGTAAAAAATTATTTTTTGAATAATTTACTATAGAAAAGGCAATCCCTGGCGTAATTAAAATTTGCGACAGTAGAAAATTATTTTTTGAATAATTTACTATAGAAAAGGCAATCCCTGGCGTATTTAAAATTTGCGACAGTAAAAAATTATTTTTTGAATAATTTACTATAGAAAAGGCAATCCCTGGCGTAATTAAAATTTGCGACAGTATAAAATTATTTTTTTGAATAATCTACTAAAAAAAGGCAATCCCTGGCGCAATTAAAATTTGCGACAGTATAAAATTATTTTTAGCAAAATTTACTATAGAAAAGGCAATCCCTGGCGCACTTAAAATTTGCGACAGTAAAAAATCATTTTGTGAGAAATTTACTATAGAAAAGGCAATCCCTGGCGCAATTAAAATTTGCGACAGTAAAAAATTATTTTTTGAATAATTTACTATAGAAAAGGCAATCCCTGGCGTAATTAAAATTTGCGACAGTAAAAAATTATTTTTTGAATAATTTGCTATAGAAAAGGCAATCCCTGGCGTAATTAAAATTTGCGACAGTAGAAAATTATTTTTTGAATAATTTACTATAGAAAAGGCAATCCCTGGCGTAATTAAAATTTGCGACAGTATAAAATTATTTTTTGAATAATCTGCTAAAGAAAATGGAATCCCTGGCGCAATTAAAATTTGCGACAGTATAAAATTATTTTTAGCAAAATTTACTATAGAATAGGCAATCCCTGGCGCAATTAAAATTTGCGACCGTTGAAAATTATTTTTTGAATAATTTACTATAGAAAAGCCAATCCCTGGCGTAATTAAAATTTGCGACAATAGAAAATTATTTTTTGAATAATTTACTATAGAAAAGGCAATCCCTGGCGCAATTAAAACTTGCAACAGTAGAAAATAATTTTTTGAATAATTTACTATAGAAAAGGCAATCCCTGGCGTAGTTAAAATTTGCGACAGTTGAAAATTATTTTTTGAATAATTTACTATAGAAAAGGCAATCCCTGGCGTAATTAAAATTTGCGACAGTAGAAAATTATTTTTTGAATAATTTACTATAGAAAAGGCAATCCCTGGCGTAATTAAAATTTGCGACAGTTGAAAATTATTTTTTGAATAATTTACTATAGAAAAGGCAATCCCTGGCGTAATTAAAATTTGCGACAGTAAAAAATTATTTTGTGAGAAATTTACTATAGAAAAGGCAATCCCTGGCGCAATTAAAATTTGCGACAGTAAAAAATTATTTTTTGAATAATTTACTATAGAAAAGGCAATCCCTGGCGTAATTAAAATTTGCGACAGTATAAAATTATTTTTTGAATAATTTACTATAGAAAAGGCAATCCCTGGCGTAATTAAAATTTGCGACAGTAGAAAATTATTTTTTGAATAATTTACCATAGAAAAGGCAATCCCTGGCGCAATTAAAATTTGCGACATTAAAAAATTATTTTGTGAGAAATTTACTATAGAAAAGGCAATCCCTGGGATATTTAAAATTTGCGACAGTAGAAAATTATTTTTTGAATAATTTACTATAGAAAAGGCAATCCCTTGCGTAATTAAAATTTGCGACAGTAAAAAATTATTTTTTGAATAATTTACTATAGAAAAGGCAATCCCCTGGCACACTTAAAATTTGCGACAGTAAAAAATTATTTTTTGAATAATTTACTATAGAAAAGGCAATCCCTGGCGTAATTAAAATTTGCGACAGTATAAAATTATTTTTTGAATAATTTACTATATAAAAGGCAATCCCTGGCGTAATTAAAATTTGCGACAGTAGAAAATTATTTTTTGAATAATTTACTGTAGAAAAGGAAATCCCTGACGCAATTAAAACTTGCGATAGTAAAAAATTATTTTTTGAATAATTTACTATAGAAAAGGCAATCCCTGGCGTAATTAAAATTTGCGACAGTTGAAAATTATTTTTTGAATAATTTACTATAGAAAAGGCAATCCCTGGCGCAATTAAATTTTGCGACAGTATAAAATTATTTTTTGAAAAATTTACTATAGACAATCCCTGGCGTAATTAAAATTTGCGACAGTAGAAAATTATTTTTTGAATAATTTACAATAGAAAAGGCAATCCCTGGTGCACTTAAAATTTGCGACAGTAGAAAATTATTTTTTGCAAAATTTACTATAGAAAAGGCAATCCCTGGCGCAATTAAAATTTGCGACAGTAAAAAATTATTTTTTGAATAATTTACTATAGAAAAGGCAATCCCTGGCGTAATTAAAATTTGCGACAGTATAAAATTATTTTTTGAATAATTTACTATAGAAAAGGCAATCCCTGGCGTAATTAAAATTTGCGACAGTAGAAAATTATTTTTTGAATAATTTACTATAGAAAAGGCAATACCTGGCGTGATTAAAATTTGCGACAGTAAAAAATTATTTTGTGAGAAATTTACTATAGAAAAGGCAATCCCTGGCGCAATTAAAATTTGCGACAGTAAAAAATTATTTTTTGAATAATTTACAATAGAAAAGGCAATCCCTGGCGTAATTAAAACTTGCGACAGTAGAAAATTATTTTTTGAATAATTTACTATAGAAAAGGCAATCCCTGGCGCAATTAAAATTTGCGACAGTAAAAAATTATTTTGTGAGAAATTTACTATAGAAAAGGCAATCCCTGGGATATTTAAAATTTGCGACAGTAGAAAATTATTTTTTGAATAATTTACTATAGAAAAGGCAATCCCTGGCGCAATTACAATTTGCGACAGTTGAAAATTATTTTTTGAATAATTTACTATAGAAAAGGCAATCCCTGGCGCAATTAAAATTTGCGACAGTAGAAAATTATTTTTTGAATAATTTACTATAGAAAACTCAATCCCTGGCGCAATTAAAATTTGCGACAGTAGAAAATTATTTTTTGAATAATTTACTATAGAAAAGGCAATCCCTGGCGTAATTAAAATTTGCGACAATAGAAAATTATTTTTAGAATAATTTACTGTAGAAAAGGCAATCCCTGGCGTATTTAAAATTTGCGACAGTATAAAATTAATTTTTGAAAAATTTACTATATAAAAGGCAATCCCTGGCGTAATTAAAATTTGCGACAGTAGAAAATTATTTTTTGAATAATTTACTGTAGAAAAGGCAATCCCTGGCGCAATTAAAACTTGCGATAGTAAAAAATTATTTTTTGAATAATTTACTGTAGAAAAGGCAATCCCTGGCGCACTTAAAATTTGCGACAGTAGAAAATTATTTTTTGCAAAATTTACTATAGAAAAGGCAATCCCTGGCGCAATTAAAATTTGCGACAGTAAAAAATTATTTTTTGCAAAATTTACTATAGAAAAGGCAATCCCTGGCGCACTTAAAATTTGCGACAGTAAAAAATTATTTTTTGAATAATTTACTATAGAAAAGGCAATCCCTGGCGTAATTAAAATTTGCGACAGTATAAAATTATTTTTTGAATAATTTACTATAGAAAAGGCAATCCCTGGCGTAATTAAAATTTGCGACAGTAGAAAATTATTTTTTGAATAATTTACTATAGAAAAGGCAATACCTGGCGTGATTAAAATTTGCGACAGTAAAAAATTATTTTGTGAGAAATTTACTATAGAAAAGGCAATCCCTGGCGCAATTAAAATTTGCGACAGTAAAAAATTATTTTTTGAATAATTTACTATAGAAAAGGCAATCCCTGGCGTAATTAAAATTTGCGACAGTAGAAAATTATTTTTTGAATAATTTACTATAGAAAAGGCAATCCCTGGCGCAATTAAAATTTGCGACAATAAAAAATTATTTTGTGAGAAATTTACTATAGAAAAGGCAATCCCTGGGATATTTAAAATTTGCGACAGTAGAAAATTATTTTTTGAATAATTTACTATAGAAAAGGCAATCCCTGGCGTAATTAAAATTTGCGACAATAGAAAATTATTTTTAGAATAATTTACTGTAGAAAGGGCAATCCCTGGCTTATTTAAAATTTGCGACAGTATAAAATTAATTTTTGAAAAATTTACTATATAAAAGGCAATCCCTGGCGTAATTAAAATTTGCGACAGTAGAAAATTATTTTTTGAATAATTTACTGTAGAAAAGGCAATCCCTGGCGCAATTAAAACTTGCGATAGTAAAAAATTATTTTTTGAATAATTTACTGTAGAAAAGGCAATCCCTGACGCACTTAAAATTTGCGACAGTAGAAAATTATTTTTTGCAAAATTTACTATAGAAAAGGCAATCCCTGGCGCAATTAAAATTTGCGACAGTAAAAAATTATTTTTTGCAAAATTTACTATAGAAAAGGCAATCCCTGGCGCACTTAAAATTTGCGACAGTAAAAAATTATTTTTTGAATAATTTACTATAGAAGAGGCAATCCCTGGCGTAATTAAAATTTGCGACAGTAGAAAATTATTTTTTGAATAATTTACTATAGAAAAGGCAATCCCTGGCGTAATTAAAATTTGCGACAGTATAAAATAATTTTTTGCAAAATTTACTATAGAAACGGCAATCCCTGGCGTAATTAAAACTTGCGATAGTAAAAAATTATTTTTTGAAAAATTTACTATAGAAAAGGCAATCCCTGGCGCAATTACAATTTGCGACAGTAAAAAATTATTTTTTGAAAAAATTACTGTAGAAAGGCAATCCCTGGCGCAATTAAAATTTGCGACAGTAAAAAATTATTTTTTGAATAATTTACTATAGAAAAGGCAATCCCTGTCGTAATTAAAATTTGCGACATTAGAAAATTATTTTTTGAATAATTTACTGTAGAAAAGGCAATTCCTGGCGCAATTAAAACTTGCGATAGTAAAAAATTATTTTTTGAATAATTTACTATAGAAAAGGCAATCCCTGGCGTAATTAAAATTTGCGACAGTTGAAAATTATTTTTTGAATAATTTACTATAGAAAAGGCAATCCCTGGCGCAATTAAAATTTGCGACAGTATAAAATTATTTTTTGAAAATTTACTATAGAAAAGGCAATCCCTGGCGTAATTAAAATTTGCGACAGTATAAAATTATTTTTTGAATAATTTACTATAGAAAAGGCAATCCCTGGCGTAATTAAAATTTGCGACAGTAGAAAATTATTTTTTGAATAATTTACTATAGAAAAGGCAATCCCTGGCGCAATTAAAATTTCCGACAGTAAAAAATTATTTTGTGAGAAATTTACTATAGAAAAGGCAATCCCTGGGATATTTAAAATTTGCGACAGTAGAAAATTATTTTTTGAATAATTTACTATAGAAAAGGCAATCCCTGGCGTAATTAAAATTTGCGACAGTAAAAAATTATTTTTTGAATAATTTACTATAGAAAAGGCAATCCCTGGCGCACTTAAAATTTGCGACAGTAAAAAATTATTTTTTGAATAATTTACTATAGAAAAGGCAATCCCTGGCGTAATTAAAATTTGCGACAGTAGAAAATTATTTTTTGAATAATTTACTATAGAAAAGGCAATCCCTGGCGCAATTAAAATTTTGCGACAGTAGAAAATTATTTTTTGAATAATTTACTATAGAAAAGGCAATCCCTGGCGTAATTAAATTTTGCGACAGTAGAAAATTATTTTTTGAATAATTTACTATAGAAAAGGCAATCCCTGGCGTAATTAAAATTTGCGACAGTATAAAATTATTTTTTGAATAATTTACTAAAGAAAAGGCAATCCCTGGCGCAATTAAAATTTGCGACAGTAAAAAATTATTTTTTGAATAATTTACTATAGAAAAGGCAATCCTTGGCGTAATTAAAATTTGCGACAGTATAAAATTATTTTTTGAATAATTTACTATAGAAAAGGCAATCCCTGGCGTAATTAAAATTTGCGACAGTAAAAAATTATTTTTTGAATAATTTACTATAGAAAAGGCAATCCCTGGCGCACTTAAAATTTGCGACAGTAAAAAATTATTTTTTGAATAATTTACTATAGAAAAGGCAATCCCTGGAGTAATTAAAATTTGCGACAGTAGAAAATTATTTTTTGAATAATTTACTATAGAAAAGGCAATCCCTAGCGCAATTAAAATTTGCGACAGTATAAAATTATTTTTTGAATAATTTACTATAGAACAGGCAATCCCTGGCGTAATTAAAATTTGCGACAGTATAAAATTATTTTTTGAATAATTTACTATAGAAAAGGCAATCCCTGGCGTAATTAAAATTTGCGACGGTAGAAAATTATTTTTTGAATAATTTACTATAGAAAAGGCAATCCCTGGCGTAATTAAAATTTGCGACAGTATAAAATTATTTTTTGTAAAATTTACTATAGAAAAGGCAATCCCTGGCGTAATTAAAACTTGCGATAGTAAAAAATTATTTTTTGAAAAATTTATATAGAAAAGGCAATCCCTGGCGCAATTACAATTTGCGACAGTAAAAAATTATTTTTTGAAAAATTTACTGTAGAAAGGCAATCCCTGGCGCAATTAAAATTTGCGACAGTAAAAAATTATTTTTTGAATAATTTACTATAGAAAAGGCAATCCCTGTCGTAATTAAAATTTGCGACATTAGAAAATTATTTTTTGAATAATTTACTGTAGAAAAGGCAATTCCTGGCGCAATTAAAACTTGCGATAGTAAAAAATTATTTTTTGAATAATTTACTATAGAAAAGGCAATCCCTGGCGTAATTAAAATTTGCGACAGTTGAAAATTATTTTTTGAATAATTTACTATAGAAAAGGCAATCCCTGGCGCAATTAAAATTTGCGACAGTATAAAATTATTTTTTGAAAAATTTACTATAGAAAAGGCAATCCCTGGCGTAATTAAAATTTGCGACAGTATAAAATTATTTTTTGAATAATTTACTATAGAAAAGGCAATCCCTGGCGTAATTAAAATTTGCGACAGTAGAAAATTATTTTTTGAATAATTTACTATAGAAAAGGCAATCCCTGGCGCAATTAAAATTTGCGACAGTAAAAAATTATTTTGTGAGAAATTTACTATAGAAAAGGCAATCCTGGGATATTTAAAATTTGCGACAGTAGAAAATTATTTTTTGAATAATTTACTATAGAAAAGGCAATCCCTGGCGTAATTAAAATTTGCGACAGTAAAAAATTATTTTTTGAATAATTTACTATAGAAAAGGCAATCCCTGGCGCACTTAAAATTTGCGACAGTAAAAAATTATTTTTTGAATAATTTACTATAGAAAAGGCAATCCCTGGCGTAATTAAAATTTGCGACAGTAGAAAATTATTTTTTGAATAATTTACTATAGAAAAGGCAATCCCTGGCGCAATTAAAATTTTGCGACAGTAGAAAATTATTTTTTGAATAATTTACTATAGAAAAGGCAATCCCTGGCGTAATTAAATTTTGCGACAGTAGAAAATTATTTTTTGAATAATTTACTATAGAAAAGG
This sequence comes from Dioctria linearis, assembly GCA_963930735.1. Taxonomy (NCBI): domain Eukaryota; kingdom Metazoa; phylum Arthropoda; class Insecta; order Diptera; family Asilidae; genus Dioctria; species Dioctria linearis. The sequence continues at coordinate 117,171 of CAWVNZ010000058.1, forward strand.
CAATCCCTGGCGTAATTAAAATTTGCGACAGTATAAAATTATTTTTTGAATAATTTACTAAAGAAAAGGCAATCCCTGGCGCAATTAAAATTTGCGACAGTAAAAAATTATTTTTTGAATAATTTACTATAGAAAAGGCAATCCCTGGCGTAATTAAAATTTGCGACAGGATAAAATTATTTTTTGAATAATTTACTATAGAAAAGGCAATCCCTGGCGTAATTAAAATTTGCGACAGTAAAAAATTATTTTTTGAATAATTTACTATAGAAAAGGCAATCCCTGGCGCACTTAAAATTTGCGACAGTAAAAAATTATTTTTTGAATAATTTACTATAGAAAAGGCAATCCCTGGAGTAATTAAAATTTGCGACAGTAGAAAATTATTTTTTGAATAATTTACTATAGAAAAGGCAATCCCTAGCGCAATTAAAATTTGCGACAGTAGAAAATTATTTTTTGAAAAATTTACTATATAAAAGGCAATCCCTGGCGTAATTAAAATTTGCGACAGTAGAAAATTATTTTTTGAATAATTTACTGTAGAAAAGGCAATCCCTGGCGCAATTAAAATTTGCGACAGTAAAAAATTATTTTTTGAATAATTCACTATACAAAAGGCAATCCCTGGCGTAATTAAAATTTGCGACAGTATAAAATTATTTTTTGCAAAATTTACTATAGAAAAGGCAATCCCTGGCGTAATTAAAACTTGCGACAGTAGAAAATTATTTTTTGAATAATTTACTATAGAAAAGGCAATCCCTGGCGCACTTGAAATTCGCGACAGTAGAAAATTATTTCTTGAATAATTTACTATAGAAAAGGCAATCCCTGGCGCAATTAAAATTTGCGACAGTAGAAAATTATCTTTTGAATAATTTACTATAGAAAAGGCAATCCCTGGCGTAATTAAAATTTGCGACAGTAGAAAATTATTTTTTGAATAATTTACTATAGAAAAGGCAATACCTGGCGTGATTAAAATTTGCGACAGTAAAAAATTATTTTGTGAGAAATTTACTATAGAAGAGGCCATCCCTGGCGCAATTAAAATTTGCGAAAGTAAAAAATTATTTTTTGAATAATTTACTATAGAAAAGGCAATCCCTGGCGTAATTAAAATTTGCGACAGTAGAAAATTATTTTTTGAATAATTTACTATAGAAAAGGCAATCCCTGGCGCAATTAAAATTTGCGACAGTAAAAAATTATTTTGTGAGAAATTTACTATAGAAAAGGCAATCCCTGGGATATTTAAAATTTGCGACAGTAGAAAATTATTTTTTGAATAATTTACTATAGAAAAGGCAATCCCTGGCGCAATTACAATTTGCGACAGTTGAAAATTATTTTTTTAATAATTTACTATAGAAAAGGCAATCCCTGGCGCAATTAAAATTTGCGACAGTAGAAAATTATTTTTTGAATAATTTACTATAGAAAACTCAATCCCTGGCGCAATTAAAATTTGCGACAGTAGAAAATTATTTTTTGAATAATTTACTATAGAAAAGGCAATCCCTGGCGTAATTAAAATTTGCGACAATAGAAAATTATTTTTAGAATAATTTACTGTAGAAAAGGCAATCCCTGGCGTATTTAAAATTTGCGACAGTATAAAATTAATTTTTGAAAAATTTACTATATAAAAGGCAATCCCTGGCGTAGTTAAAATTTGCGACAGTAGAAAATTATTTTTTGAATAATTTACTGTAGAAAAGGCAATCCCTGGCGCAATTAAAACTTGCGATAGTAAAAAATTATTTTTTGAATAATTTACTGTAGAAAAGGCAATCCCTGGCGCACTTAAAATTTGCGACCGTAGAAAATTATTTTTTGCAAAATTTACTACAGAAAAGGCAATCCCTGGCGCAATTAAAATTTGCGACAGAAAAAATTATTTTTTGCAAAATTTACTATAGAAAAGGCAATCCCTGGCGCACTTAAAATTTGCGACAGTAAAAAATTATTTTTTGAATAATTTACTATAGAAAAGGCAATCCCTGGCGTAATTAAAATTTGCGACAGTAGAAAATTATTTTTTGAATAATTTACTATAGAAAAGGCAATCCCTGGCGTAATTAAAATTTGCGACAGTAGAAAATTATTTTTTGAATAATTTACTATAGAAAAGGCAATACCTGGCGTGATTAAAATTTGCGACAGTAAAAAATTATTTTGTGAGAAATTTACTATAGAAAAGGCAATCCCTGGCGCAATTAAAATTTGCGACAGTAAAAAATTATTTTTTGAATAATTTACTATAGAAAAGGCAATCCCTGGCGTAATTAAAATTTGCGACAGTAGAAAATTATTTTTTGAATAATTTACTATAGAAAAGGCAATCCCTGGCGCAATTAAAATTTGCGACAATAAAAAATTATTTTGTGAGAAATTTACTATAGAAAAGGCAATCCCTGGGATATTTAAAATTTGCGACAGTAGAAAATTATTTTTTGAATAATTTACTATAGAAAAGGCAATCCCTGGCGTAATTAAAATTTGCGACAATAGAAAATTATTTTTAGAATAATTTACTGTAGAAAGGGCAATCCCTGGCGTATTTAAAATTTGCGACAGTATAAAATTAATTTTTGAAAAATTTACTATATAAAAGGCAATCCCTGGCGTAATTAAAATTTGCGACAGTAGAAAATTATTTTTTGAATAATTTACTGTAGAAAAGGCAATCCCTGGCGCAATTAAAACTTGCGATAGTAAAAAATTATTTTTTGAATAATTTACTGTAGAAAAGGCAATCCCTGACGCACTTAAAATTTGCGACAGTAGAAAATTATTTTTTGCAAAATTTACTATAGAAAAGGCAATCCCTGGCGCAATTAAAATTTGCGACAGTAAAAAATTATTTTTTGCAAAATTTACTATAGAAAAGGCAATCCCTGGCGCACTTAAAATTTGCGACAGTAAAAAATTATTTTTTGAATAATTTACTATAGAAAAGGCAATCCCTGGCGTAATTAAAATTTGCGACAGTAGAAAATTATTTTTTGAATAATTTACTATAGAAAAGGCAATCCCTGGCGTAATTAAAATTTGCGACAGTATAAAATTATTTTTTGCAAAATTTACTATAGAAAAGGCAATCCCTGGCGTAATTAAAACTTGCGATAGTAAAAAATTATTTTTTGAAAAATTTACTATAGAAAAGGCAATCCCTGGCGCAATTACAATTTGCGACAGTAAAAAATTATTTTTTGAAAAAATTACTGTAGAAAGGCAATCCCTGGCGCAATTAAAATTTGCGACAGTAAAAAATTATTTTTTGAATAATTTACTATAGAAAAGGCAATCCCTGTCGTAATTAAAATTTGCGACATTAGAAAATTATTTTTTGAATAATTTACTGTAGAAAAGGCAATTCCTGGCGCAATTAAAACTTGCGATAGTAAAAAATTATTTTTTGAATAATTTACTATAGAAAAGGCAATCCCTGGCGTAATTAAAATTTGCGACAGTTGAAAATTATTTTTTGAATAATTTACTATAGAAAAGGCAATCCCTGGCGCAATTAAAATTTGCGACAGTATAAAATTATTTTTTGAAAATTTACTATAGAAAAGGCAATCCCTGGCGTAATTAAAATTTGCGACAGTATAAAATTATTTTTTGAATAATTTACTATAGAAAAGGCAATCCCTGGCGTAATTAAAATTTGCGACAGTAGAAAATTATTTTTTGAATAATTTACTATAGAAAAGGCAATCCCTGGCGCAATTAAAATTTCCGACAGTAAAAAATTATTTTGTGAGAAATTTACTATAGAAAAGGCAATCCCTGGGATATTTAAAATTTGCGACAGTAGAAAATTATTTTTTGAATAATTTACTATAGAAAAGGCAATCCCTGGCGTAATTAAAATTTGCGACAGTAAAAAATTATTTTTTGAATAATTTACTATAGAAAAGGCAATCCCTGGCGCACTTAAAATTTGCGACAGTAAAAAATTATTTTTTGAATAATTTACTATAGAAAAGGCAATCCCTGGCGTAATTAAAATTTGCGACAGTAGAAAATTATTTTTTGAATAATTTACTATAGAAAAGGCAATCCCTGGCGCAATTAAAATTTTGCGACAGTAGAAAATTATTTTTTGAATAATTTACTATAGAAAAGGCAATCCCTGGCGTAATTAAATTTTGCGACAGTAGAAAATTATTTTTTGAATAATTTACTATAGAAAAGGCAATCCCTGGCGTAATTAAAATTTGCGACAGTATAAAATTATTTTTTGAATAATTTACTAAAGAAAAGGCAATCCCTGGCGCAATTAAAATTTGCGACAGTAAAACATTATTTTTTGAATAATTTACTATAGAAAAGGCAATCCTTGGCGTAATTAAAATTTGCGACAGTATAAAATTATTTTTTGAATAATTTACTATAGAAAAGGCAATCCCTGGCGTAATTAAAATTTGCGACAGTAAAAAATTATTTTTTGAATAATTTACTATAGAAAAGGCAATCCCTGGCGCACTTAAAATTTGCGACAGTAAAAAATTATTTTTTGAATAATTTACTATAGAAAAGGCAATCCCTGGAGTAATTAAAATTTGCGACAGTAGAAAATTATTTTTTGAATAATTTACTATAGAAAAGGCAATCCCTAGCGCAATTAAAATTTGCGACAGTATAAAATTATTTTTTGAATAATTTACTATAGAACAGGCAATCCCTGGCGTAATTAAAATTTGCGACAGTATAAAATTATTTTTTGAATAATTTACTATAGAAAAGGCAATCCCTGGCGTAATTAAAATTTGCGACGGTAGAAAATTATCTTTTGAATAATTTACTATAGAAAAGGCAATCCCTGGCGTAATTAAAATTTGCGACAGTATAAAATTATTTTTTGTAAAATTTACTATAGAAAAGGCAATCCCTGGCGTAATTAAAACTTGCGATAGTAAAAAATTATTTTTTGAAAAATTTATATAGAAAAGGCAATCCCTGGCGCAATTACAATTTGCGACAGTAAAAAATTATTTTTTGAAAAGTTTACTGTAGAAAGGCAATCCCTGGCGCAATTAAAATTTGCGACAGTAAAAAATTATTTTTTGAATAATTTACTATAGAAAAGGCAATCCCTGTCGTAATTAAAATTTGCGACATTAGAAAATTATTTTTTGAATAATTTACTGTAGAAAAGGCAATTCCTGGCGCAATTAAAACTTGCGATAGTAAAAAATTATTTTTTGAATAATTTACTATAGAAAAGGCAATCCCTGGCGTAATTAAAATTTGCGACAGTTGAAAATTATTTTTTGAATAATTTACTATAGAAAAGGCAATCCCTGGCGCAATTAAAATTTGCGACAGTATAAAATTATTTTTTGAAAAATTTACTATAGAAAAGGCAATCCCTGGCGTAATTAAAATTTGCGACAGTATAAAATTATTTTTTGAATAATTTACTATAGAAAAGGCAATCCCTGGCGTAATTAAAATTTGCGACAGTAGAAAATTATTTTTTGAATAATTTACTATAGAAAAGGCAATCCCTGGCGCAATTAAAATTTGCGACAGTGAAAAATTATTTTGTGAGAAATTTACTATAGAAAAGGCAATCCCTGGGATATTTAAAATTTGCGACAGTAGAAAATTATTTTTTGAATAATTTACTATAGAAAAGGAAATCCCTGGCGTAATTAAAATTTGCGACAGTAAAAAATTATTTTTTGAATAATTTACTATAGAAAAGGCAATCCCTGGCGCACTTAAAATTTGCGACAGTAAAAAATTATTTTTTGAATAATTTACTATAGAAAAGGCAATCCCTGGCGTAATTAAAATTTGCGACAGTAGAAAATTATTTTTTGAATAATTTACTATAGAAAAGGCAATCCCTGGCGCAATTAAAATTTTGCGACAGTAGAAAATTATTTTTTGAATAATTTACTATAGAAAAGGCAATCCCTGGCGTAATTAAATTTTGCGACAGTAGAAAATTATTTTTTGAATAATTTACTATAGAAAAGGCAATCCCTGGCGTAATTAAAATTTGCGACAGTATAAAATTATTTTTTGAATAATTTACTAAAGAAAAGGCAATCCCTGGCGCAATTAAAATTTGCGACAGTAAAAAATTATTTTTTGAATAATTTACTATAGAAAAGGCAATCCCTGGCGTAATTAAAATTTGCGACAGGATAAAATTATTTTTTGAATAATTTACTATAGAAAAGGCAATCCCTGGCGTAATTAAAATTTGCGACAGTAAAAAATTATTTTTTGAATAATTTACTATAGAAAAGGCAATCCCTGGCGCACTTAAAATTTGCGACAGTAAAAAATTATTTTTTGAATAATTTACTATAGAAAAGGCAATCCCTGGAGTAATTAAAATTTGCGACAGTAGAAAATTATTTTTTGAATAATTTACTATAGAAAAGGCAATCCCTAGCGCAATTAAAATTTGCGACAGTAGAAAATTATTTTTTGAAAAATTTACTATATAAAAGGCAATCCCTGGCGTAATTAAAATTTGCGACAGTAGAAAATTATTTTTTGAATAATTTACTGTAGAAAAGGCAATCCCTGGCGCAATTAAAATTTGCGACAGTAAAAAATTATTTTTTGAATAATTCACTATACAAAAGGCAATCCCTGGCGTAATTAAAATTTGCGACAGTATAAAATTATTTTTTGCAAAATTTACTATAGAAAAGGCAATCCCTGGCGTAATTAAAACTTGCGACAGTAGAAAATTATTTTTTGAATAATTTACTATAGAAAAGGCAATCCCTGGCGCACTTGAAATTCGCGACAGTAGAAAATTATTTCTTGAATAATTTACTATAGAAAAGGCAATCCCTGGCGCAATTAAAATTTGCGACAGTAGAAAATTATCTTTTGAATAATTTACTATAGAAAAGGCAATCCCTGGCGTAATTAAAATTTGCGACAGTAGAAAATTATTTTTTGAATAATTTACTATAGAAAAGGCAATACCTGGCGTGATTAAAATTTGCGACAGTAAAAAATTATTTTGTGAGAAATTTACTATAGAAGAGGCCATCCCTGGCGCAATTAAAATTTGCGAAAGTAAAAAATTATTTTTTGAATAATTTACTATAGAAAAGGCAATCCCTGGCGTAATTAAAATTTGCGACAGTAGAAAATTATTTTTTGAATAATTTACTATAGAAAAGGCAATCCCTGGCGCAATTAAAATTTGCGACAGTAAAAAATTATTTTGTGAGAAATTTACTATAGAAAAGGCAATCCCTGGGATATTTAAAATTTGCGACAGTAGAAAATTATTTTTTGAATAATTTACTATAGAAAAGGCAATCCCTGGCGCAATTACAATTTGCGACAGTTGAAAATTATTTTTTGAATAATTTACTATAGAAAAGGCAATCCCTGGCGCAATTAAAATTTGCGACAGTAGAAAATTATTTTTTGAATAATTTACTATAGAAAACTCAATCCCTGGCGCAATTAAAATTTGCGACAGTAGAAAATTATTTTTTGAATAATTTACTATAGAAAAGGCAATCCCTGGCGTAATTAAAATTTGCGACAATAGAAAATTATTTTTAGAATAATTTACTGTAGAAAAGGCAATCCCTGGCGTATTTAAAATTTGCGACAGTATAAAATTAATTTTTGAAAAATTTACTATATAAAAGGCAATCCCTGGCGTAGTTAAAATTTGCGACAGTAGAAAATTATTTTTTGAATAATTTACTGTAGAAAAGGCAATCCCTGGCGCAATTAAAACTTGCGATAGTAAAAAATTATTTTTTGAATAATTTACTGTAGAAAAGGCAATCCCTGGCGCACTTAAAATTTGCGACCGTAGAAAATTATTTTTTGCAAAATTTACTACAGAAAAGGCAATCCCTGGCGCAATTAAAATTTGCGACAGAAAAAATTATTTTTTGCAAAATTTACTATAGAAAAGGCAATCCCTGGCGCACTTAAAATTTGCGACAGTAAAAAATTATTTTTTGAATAATTTACTATAGAAAAGGCAATCCCTGGCGTAATTAAAATTTGCGACAGTAGAAAATTATTTTTTGAATAATTTACTATAGAAAAGGCAATCCCTGGCGTAATTAAAATTTGCGACAGTATAAAATTATTTTTTGCAAAATTTACTATAGAAAAGGCAATCCCTGGCTTAATTAAAACTTGCGATAGTAAAAAATTATTTTTTGGAAAATTTACTATAGGAAAGGCAATCCCTGGCGCAATTACAATTTGCGACAGTAAAAAATTATTTTTTGAAAAATTTACTGTAGAAAGGCAATCCCTGGCGCAATTAAAATTTGCAACAGTATAAAATTATTTTTTGAAAAATTTACTATATAAAAGGCAATCCCTGGCGTAATTAAAATTTGCGACAGTAAAAAATTATTTTTTGAATAATTTACTATAGAAAAGGCAATCCCTGTCGTAATTAAAATTTGCGACATTAGAAAATTATTTTTTGAATAATTTACTGTAGAAAAGGCAATTCCTGGCGCAATTAAAACTTGCGATAGTAAAAAATTATTTTTTGAATAATTTACTATAGAAAAGGCAATCCCTGGCGTAATAAAAATTTGCGACAGTTGAAAATTATTTTTTGAATAATTTACTATAGAAAAGGCAATCCCTGGCGCAATTAAAATTTGCGACAGTATAAAATTATTTTTTGAAAAATTTACTATAGAAAAGGCAATCCCTGGCGTAATTAAAATTTGCGACAGTATAAAATTATTTTTTGAATAATTTACTATAGAAAAGGCAATCCCTGGCGTAATTAAAATTTGCGACAGTAGAAAATTATTTTTTGAATAATTTACTATAGAAAAGGCAATCCCTGGCGCAATTAAAATTTGCGACAGTAAAAAATTATTTTGTGAGAAATTTACTATAGAAAAGGCAATCCCTGGGATATTTAAAATTTGCGACAGTAGAAAATTATTTTTTGAATAATTTACTATAGAAAAGGCAATCCCTGGCGTAATTAAAATTTGCGACAGTAAAAAATTATTTTTTGAATAATTTACTATAGAAAAGGCAATCCCTGTCGCACTTAAAATTTGCGACAGTAAAAAATTATTTTTTGAATAATTTACTATAGAAAAGGCAATCCCTGGCGTAATTAAAATTTGCGACAGTAGAAAATTATTTTTTGAATAATTTACTATAGAAATGGCAATCCCTGGCGCAATTAAAATTTTGCGACAGTAGAAAATTATTTTTTGAATAATTTACTATAGAAAAGGCAATCCCTGGCGTAATTAAATTTTGCGACAGTAGAAAATTATTTTTTGAATAATTTACTATAGAAAAGGCAATCCCTGGCGTAATTAAAATTTGCGACAGTATAAAATTATTTTTTGAATAATTTACTAAAGAAGAGGCAATCCCTGGCGCAATTAAAATTTGCGACAGTAAAAAAATATTTTTTGAATAATTTACTATAGAAAAGGCAATCCCTGGCGTAATTAAAATTTGCGACAGTATAAAATTATTTTTTGAATAATTTACTATAGAAAAGGCAATCCCTGGCGTAATTAAAATTTGCGACAGTAGAAAATTATTTTTTGAATAATTTACTATAGAAAAGGCAATCCCTGGCGTAATTAAAATTTGCGACAGTAAAAAATTATTTTTTGAATAATTTACTATAGAAAAGGCAATCCCTGGAGTAATTAAAATTTGCGACAGTATAAAATTATTTTTTGAATAATTTCCTAAAGAAAAGGCAATCCCTGGCGCACTTAAAATTTGTGACAGTAGAAAATTATTTTTTGAATAATTTACTATAGAAAAGGCAATCCCTGGCGCAATTAAAATTTGCGACAGTAGAAAATTATTTTTTGAATAATTTACTATAGAAAAGGCAATCCCTGGCGTAATTAAAATTTGCGACAGTTGAAAATTATTTTTTGAATAATTTACTATAGAAAAGGCAATCCCTTGCGTAATTAAAATTTGCGACAGTATAAAATTATTTTTTGAATAATTTACTATAGAAAAGGCAATCCCTGGCGCACTTAAAATTTGCGACAGTAAAAAATTATTTTTTTAATAATTTACTATAGAAAAGGCAATCCCTGGCGCACTTAAAATTTGCGACAGTAAAAAATTATTTTTTGAATAATTTACTATAGAAAAGGCAATCCCTGGCGTAATTAAAATTTGCGACAGTATAAAATTATTTTTTGAATAATTTACTATAGAAAAGGCAATCCCTGTCGTATTTAAAATTTGCGACAATATAAGATTAATTTTTAAAAATTTACTATATAAAAGGCAATCCCTGGCGTAATTAAAATTTGCGACAGTAGAAAATTATTTTTTGAATAATTTACTATAGAAAAGGCAATCCCTGGCGCAATTAAAACTTGCGATAGTAAAAAATTATTTTTTGAATAATTTATATTGAAAAGGCAATCCCTGGCGTAATTAAAATTTGCGACAGTAGAAAATAATTTTTTGAATAATTTACTATAGAAAAGGCAATCCCTGGCGTAATTAAAATTTGCGACAGTAAAAAATTATTTTTTGAATAATTTACTATAGAAAAGGCAATCTCTGGGATATTTAAAATTTGCGACAGTAAAAATTTATTTTTTGAATATTTACTATAGAAAAGGCAATCCCTGGCGTAATTAAAATTTGCGACAGTATAAAATTATTTTTTTGAATAATCTACTAAAAAAAGGCAATCCCTGGCGCAATTAAAATTTGCGACAGTATAAAATTATTTTTAGCAAAATTTACTATAGAAAAGGCAATCCCTGGCGCACTTAAAATTTGCGACAGTAAAAAATTATTTTTTGAATAATTTACTATAGAAAAGGCAATCCCTGGCGCACTTAAAATTTGCGACAGTAAAAAATTATTTTTTGAATAATTTACTATAGAAAAGGCTATCCCTGGCGTAATTAAAATTTGCGACAGTATAAAATTATTTTTTGAATAATTTACTATAGAAAAGGCAATCCCTGGCGTATTTAAAATTTGCGACAATATAAAATTAATTTTTGAAAAATTTACTACATAAAAGGCAATCCCTGGCGTAATTAAAATTTGCGACAGTAGAAAATTATTTTTTGTATAATTTACTATAGAAAAGGCAATCCCTGGCGTAATTAAAATTTGCGACAGTAAAAAATTATTTTTTGAATATTTTACTATAGAAAAGGCAATCCCTGGGATATTTAAAATTTGCGACAGTAAAAAATTATTTTTTGAATAATTTACTATAGAAAAGGCAATCCCTGCCGTAATTAAAATTTGCGACAGTAGAAAATTATTTTTTGAATAATTTACTATAGAAAAGGCAATCCCTGGCGTATTTAAAATTTGCGACAGTAAAAAATTATTTTTTGAATAATTTACTATAGAAAAGGCAATCCCTGGCGTAATTCAAATTTGCGACAGTATAAAATTATTTTTTGAATAATTTACTATAGAAAAGGCAATCCCTGGCGCACTTAAAATTTGCGACAGTAAAAAATTATTTTTTGAATAATTTACTATAGAAAAGGCAATCCCTGGCGTAATTAAATTTTGCGACAGTATAAAATTATTTTTTGAATAATTTACTATAGAAAAGGCAATCCCTGGCGTAATTAAAATTTGCGACAGTAGAAAATTATTTTTTGAATAATTTACTATAGAAAAGGCAATCCCTGGCGTAATTAAAATTTGCGACAGTAAAAAATTATTTTGTGAGAAATTTACTATAGAAAAGGCAATCCCTGTCGCAATTAATATTTGCGACAGTAAAAAATTATTTTTTGAATAATTTACTATAGAAAAGGCAATCCCTGGCGTAATTAAAATTTGCGACAGTAGAAAATTATTTTTTGCAAAATTTACTATAGAAAAGGCAATCCCTGGCGCACTTAAAATTTGCGACAGTAAAAAATTATTTTTTGAATAATTTACTATAGAAAAGGCAATCCATGGCGCAATTAAAATTTGCGACAGTAAAAAATTATTTTGTGAGAAATTTACTATAGAAAAGGCAATCCCTGGCGCAATTAAAATTTGCGACAGTAGAAAATTATTTTTTGAATAATTTACTATAGAAAAGGCAATCCCTGGCGCAATTACAATTTGCGAGAGTAGAAAATTATTTTTTGAATAATTTACTATAGAAAAGGCAATCCCTGGCGCAATTAAAATTTGCGACAGTAAAAAATTATTTTTTGAATAATTTACTATAGAAAAGGCAATCCCTGGCGTAATTAAAATTTGCGACAGTAGAAAATTATTTTTTGAATAATTTACTATAGAAAAGCAATCCCTGGCGTAATTAAAATTTGCGACAGTAGAAAATTATTTTTTGAATAATTTACTATAGAAAAAGCAATCATCCCTGACGTAATTAAAATTTGCGACAGTAGAAAATTATTTTTTGAATAATTTACTATAGAAAAGGCAATCCCTGGCGTATTTAAAATTTGCGACAGTAAAAAATTATTTTTTGAATAATTTACTATAGAAAAGGCAATCCCTGGCGTAATGCAAATTTGCGACAGTATAAAATTATTTTTTGAATAATTTACTATAGAAAAGGCAATCCCTGGCGCACTTAAAATTTGCGACAGTAAAAAATTATTTTTTGAATAATTTACTATAGAAAAGGCAATCCCTGGCGCACTTAAAATTTGCGACAGTAAAAAATTATTTTTTGAATAATTTACTATAGAAAAGGCAATCCCTGGCGTAATTAAAATTTGCGACAGTATAAAATTATTTTTTGAATTATTTACTATAGAAAAGGCAATCCCTGGCGCAATTAAAATTTGCGACAGTATAAAATTATTTTTTGAAAAATTTACTATGGAAAAGGCAATCCCTGGGGTAATTAAAATTTGCGACAGTAGAAAATTATTTTTTGAATAATTTACTATAGAAAGGTAATCCCTGGCGCACTTAAAATTTGCGACAGTAGAAAGTTATTTTTTGCAAAATTTACTATGGAAAAGGCAATCCCTGGCGCAATTACAATTTGCGAGAGTAGAAAATTATTTTTTGAATAATTTACTATAGAAAAGGCAATCCCTGGCGCAATTAAAATTTGCGACAGTAAAAAATTATTTTTTGAATAATTTACTATAGAAAAGGAAATCCCTGGCGTAATTAAAATTTGCGACAGTAGAAAATTATTTTTTGAATAATTTAGTATAGAAAAGGCAATCCCTGGCGTAATTAAAATTTGCGACAGTAGAAAATTATTTTTTGAATTATTTACTATAGAAAAGGCAATCCCTGGCTTAATTAAAATTTGCGACAGTTGAAAATTATTTTTTGAATAATTTACTATAGAAAAGGCAATCCCTGGCGTAATTAAAATTTGCGACAGTATAAAATTATTTTTTGAATAATCTACTAAAGAAAAGGCAATCCCTGGCGCAATTAAAATTTGCGACAGTATAAAATTATTTTTAGCAAAATTTACAATCCCTGGCGCAATTAAAATTTGCGACAGTTGAAAATTATTTTTTGAATAATTTACTGTAGAAAAGGCAATCCCTGGCGTAATTAAAATTTGCGACAGTAGAAAATTATTTTTTGAATAATTTACTATAGAAAAGGCAATCCCTGGCGCAATTAAAATTTGCGACAGTAGAAAATTATTTTTTGAATAATTTACTATAGAAAAGGCAATCCCTGGCGTAGTTAAAATTTGCGACAGTTGAAAATTACTTTTTGAATAATTTACTATAGAAAAGGCAATCCCTGGCGTAATTAAAATTTGCGACAGTAGAAAATTATTTTTTGAATAATTTACTATAGAAAAGGCAATCCCTGGCGTAATTAAAATTTGCGACAGTTGAAAATTATTTTTTGAATAATTTACTATAGAAAAGGCAATCCCTGGCGTAGTTAAAATTTGCGACAGTAAAAAATTATTTTGTGAGAAATTTACTATAGAAAAGGCAATCCCTGGCGCAATTAAAATTTGCGACAGTAAAAAATTATTTTTTGAATAATTTACTATAGAAAAGGCAATCCCTGGCGTAATTAAAATTTGCGACAGTATAAAATTATTTTTTGAATAATTTACTATAGAAAAGGCAATCCCTGGCGTAATTAAAATTTGCGACAGTAGAAAATTATTTTTTGAATAATTTACTATAGAAAAGGCAATCACTGGCGCAATTAAAATTTGCGACAGTAAAAAATTATTTTGTGAGAAATTTACTATAGAAAAGGCAATCCCTGGGATATTTAAAATTTGCGACAGTAGAAAATTATTTTTTGAATAATTTACTATAGAAAAGGCAATCCCTGGCGTAATTACAATTTGCGAGAGTAGAAAATTATTTTTTAAATAATTTACTATAGAAAAGGCAATCCCTGGCGCAATTACAATTTGCGAGAGTAGAAAATTATTTTTTGAATAATTTACTATAGAAAAGGCAATCCATGGCGCAATTAAAATTTGCGACAGTAAAAAATTATTTTGTGAGAAATTTACTATAGAAAAGGCAATCCCTGGCGCAATTAAAATTTGCGACAGTAGAAAATTATTTTTTGAATAATTTACTATAGAAAAGGCAATCCCTGGCGCAATTACAATTTGCGAGAGTAGAAAATTATTTTTTGAATAATTTACTATAGAAAAGGCAATCCCTGGCGCAATTAAAATTTGCGACAGTAGAAAATTATTTTTTGAATAATTTACTATAGAAAAGGCAATCCCTGGCGCAATTAAAATTTGCGACAGTAAAAAATTATTTTGTGAGAAATTTACTATAGAAAAGGCAATCCCTGGGATATTTAAAATTTGCGACAGTAGAAAATTATTTTTTGAATAATTTACTATAGAAAAGGCAATCCCTGGCGTAATTAAAATTTGCGACAGTAGAAAATTATTTTTTGAATAATTTACTATAGAAAAGGCAAACCCTGGCGCACTTAAAATTTGCGACAGTAAAAAATTATTTTTTGAATAATTTACTATAGAAAAGGCAATCCCTGGCGTAATTAAAATTTGCGACAGTATAAAATTATTTTTTGAATAATTTACTATATAAAAGGCAATCCCAGGCGTAATTAAAATTTGCGAGAGTAGAAAATTATTTTTTGAATAATTTACTGTAGAAAAGGAAATCCCTGACGCAATTAAAACTTGCGATAGTAAAAAATTATTTTTTGAATAATTTACTATAGAAAAGGCAATCCCTGGCGTAATTAAAATTTGCGACAGTATAAAATTATTTTTTGAATAATTTACTAAAGAAGAGGCAATCCCTGGCGCAATTAAAATTTGCGACAGTAAAAAATTATTTTTTGAATAATTTACTATAGATAAGGCAATCCCTGGCGTAATTAAAATTTGCGACAGTATAAAATTATTTTTTGAATAATTTACTATAGAAAAGGCAATCCCTGGCGTAATTAAAATTTGCGACAGTAGAAAATTATTTTTTGAATAATTTACTATAGAAAAGGCAATCCCTGGCGTAATTAAAATTTGCGACAGTAAAAAATTATTTTTTGAATAATTTACTATAGAAAAGTCAATCCCTGGAGTAATTAAAATTTGCGACAGTATAAAATTATTTTTTGAATAATTTCCTAAAGAAAAGGCAATCCCTGGCGCACTTAAAATTTGTGACAGTAGAAAATTATTTTTTGAATAATTTACTATAGAAAAGGCAATCCCTGGCGCAATTAAAATTTGCGACAGTAGAAAATTATTTTTTGAATAATTTACTATAGAAAAGGCAATCCCTGGCGTAATTAAAATTTGCGACAGTTGAAAATTATTTTTTGAATAATTTACTATAGAAAAGGCAATCCCTTGCGTAATTAAAATTTGCGACAATATAAAATTATTTTTTGAATAATTTACTATAGAAAAGGCAATCCCTGGCGCACTTAAAATTTGCGACAGTAAAAAATTATTTTTTGAATAATTTACTATAGAAAAGGCAATCCCTGGCGCACTTAAAATTTGCGAGAGTAAAAAATTAATTTTTGAATAATTTACTATAGAAAAGGCAATCCCTGGCGTAATTAAAATTTGCGACAGTATAAAATTATTTTTTGAATAATTTACTATAGAAAAGGCAATCCCTGTCGTATTTAAAATTTGCGACAATATAAAATTAATTTTTAAAAATTTACTATATAAAAGGCAATCCCTGGCGTAATTAAAATTTGCGACAGTAGAAAATTATTTTTTGAATAATTTACTATAGAAAAGGCAATCCCTGGCGCAATTAAAACTTGCGATAGTAAAAAATTATTTTTTGAATAATTTACTATAGAAAAGGCAATCCCTGGCGTAATTAAAATTTGCGACAGTAGAAAATTATTTTTTGAATAATTTACTATAGAAAAGGCAATCCCTGGCGTAATTAAAATTTGCGACAGTAAAAAATTATTTTTTGAATAATTTACTACAGAAAAGGCAATCCCTGGGATATTTAAAATTTGCGACAGTAAAAAATTATTTTTTGAATAATTTACTATAGAAAAGTCAATCCCTGGCGTAATTAAAATTTGCGACAGTAGAAAATTATTTTTTGAATAATTTTCTATAGAAAAGGTAATCCCTGGCGTATTTAAAATTTGCGACAGTAAAAAATTATTTTTTGAATAATTTACTATAGAAAAGGCAATCCCTGGCGTAATTCAAATTTGCGACAGTATAAAATTATTTTTCGAATAATTTACTATAGAAAAGGCAATCCCTGGCGCACTTAAAATTTGCGACAGTAAAAAATTATTTTTTGAATAATTTACTATAGAAAAGCAATCCCTGGCGCACTTAAAATTTGCGATAGTAAAAAATTATTTTTTGAATAATTTACTATAGAAAAGGCAATCCCTGGCGTAATTAAAATTTGCGACAGTATAAAATTATTTTTTGAATCATTTACTATAGAAAAGGCAATCACTTGCGCAATTAAAATTTGCGACAGTATAAAATTATTTTTTGAAAAATTTACTATAGAAAAGGCAATCCCTGGCGTAATTAAAATTTGCGACAGTAGAAAATTATTTTTTGAATAATTTACTATAGAAAAGGTAATCCCTGGCGCACTTAAAATTTGCGACAGTAGAAAATTATTTTTTGCAAAATTTACTATAGAAAAGGCAATCCCTGGCGCAATTAAAATTTGCGACAGTAAAAAATTATTTTTTGAATAATTTACTATAGAAAAGGCAATCCCTGGCGTAATTAAAATTTGCGACAGTAGAAAATTATTTTTTGAATAATTTACTATAGAAAAGGCAATCAATGGCGTAATTAAAATTTGCGACAGTAAAAAATTATTTTTTGAATAATTTACTATAGAAAAGGCAATCCCTGGGATATTTAAAATTTGCGACAGTAAAAAATTATTTTTTGAATAATTTACTATAGAAAAGGCAATCCCTGGCGTAATTAAAATTTGCGACAGTAGAAAATTATTTTTTGAATAATTTACTATAGAAAAGGCAATCCCTGGCGTATTTAAAATTTGCGACAGTAAAAAATTATTTTTTGAATAATTTACTATAGAAAAGGCAATCCCTGGCGTAATTAAAATTTGCGACAGTAAAAAATTATTTTTTGAATAATTTACTATAGAAAAGGCAATCCCTGGGATATTTAAAATTTGGGACAGTAAAAAATTATTTTTTGAATAATTTACTATAGAAAAGGCAATCCCTGGCGTAATTAAAATTTGCGACAGTAGAAAATTATTTTTTGAATAATTTACTATAGAAAAGGCAATCCCTGGCGTATTTAAAATTTGCGACAGTAAAAAATTATTTTTTGAATAATTTACTATAGAAAAGGCAATCCCTGGCGTAATTAAAATTTGCGACAGTATAAAATTATTTTTTGAATAATCTACTAAAAAAAGGCAATCCCTGGCGCAATTAAAATTTGCGACAGTATAAAATTATTTTTAGCAAAATTTACTATAGAAAAGGCAATCCCTTGCGCACTTAAAATTTGCGACAGTAAAAAATTATTTTCTGAATAATTTACTATAGAAAAGGCAATCCCTGGCGCACTTAAAATTTGCGACAGTAAAAAATTATTTTTTGAATAATTTACTATAGAAAAGGCAATCCCTGGCGTAATTAAAATTTGCGACAGTATAAAATTATTTTTTGAATAATTTACTATAGAAAAGGCAATCCCTGGCGTATTTAAAATTTGCGACAATATAAAATTAATTTTTGAAAAATTTACTATATAAAAGGCAATCCCTGGCGTAATTAAAATTTGCGACAGTAGAAAATTATTTTTTTGTATAATTTACTATAGAAAAGGCAATCCCTGGCGTAATTAAAATTTGCGACAGTAAAAAATTATTTTTTGAATATTTTACTATAGAAAAGGCAATCCCTGGGATATTTAAAATTTGCGACAGTAAAAAATTATTTTTTGAATAATTTACTATAGAAAAGGCAATCCCTGCCGTAATTAAAATTTGCGACAGTAGAAAATTATTTTTTGAATAATTTACTATAGAAAAGGCAATCCCTGGCGTATTTAAAACTTGCGACAGTAAAAAATTATTTTTTGAATAATTTACTATAGAAAAGGCAATCCCTGGCGTAATTCAAATTTGCGACAGTATAAAATTATTTTTTGAATAATTTACTATAGAAAAGGCAATCCCTGGCGCACTTAAAATTTGCGACAGTAAAAAATTATTTTTTGAATAATTTACTATAGAAAAGGCAATCCCTGGCGTAATTAAATTTTGCGACAGTATAAAATTATTTTTTGAATAATTTACTATAGAAAAGGCAATCCCTGGCGTAATTAAAATTTGCGACAGTAGAAAATTATTTTTTGAATAATTTACTATAGAAAAGGCAATTCCTGGCGTAATTAAAATTTGCGACAGTAAAAAATTATTTTGTGAGAAATTTACTATAGAAAAGGCAATCCCTGTCGCAATTAAAATTTGCGACAGTAAAAAATTATTTTTTGAATAATTTACTATAGAAAAGGCAATCCCTGGCGTAATTAAAATTTGCGACAGTAGAAAATTATATTTTGCAAAATTTACTATAGAAAAGGCAATCCCTGGCGCACTTAAAATTTGCGACAGTAAAAAATTATTTTTTGAATAATTTACTATAGAAAAGGCAATCCATGGCGCAATTAAAATTTGCGACAGTAAAAAATTATTTTGTGAGAAATTTACTATAGAAAAGGCAATCCCTGGCGCAATTAAAATTTGCGACAGTAGAAAATTATTTTTTGAATAATTTACTATAGAAAAGGCAATCCCTGGCGCAATTACAATTTGCGAGAGTAGAAAATTATTTTTTGAATAATTTACTATAGAAAAGGCAATCCCTGGCGCAATTAAAATTTGCGACAGTAAAAAATTATTTTTTGAATAATTTACTATAGAAAAGGCAATCCCTGGCGTAATTAAAATTTGCGACAGTAGAAAATTATTTTTGAATAATTTACTATAGAAAAGGCAATCATCCCTGGCGTAATTAAAATTTGCGACAGTAGAAAATTATTTTTTGAATAATTTACTATAGAAAAGGCAATCCCTGGCGTATTTAAAATTTGCGACAGTAAAAAATTATTTTTTGAATAATTTACTATAGAAAAGGCAATCCCTGGCGTAATTCAAATTTGCGACAGTATAAAATTATTTTTTGAATAATTTACTATAGAAAAGGCAATCCCTGGCGCACTTAAAATTTGCGACAGTAAAAAATTATTTTTTGAATAATTTACTATAGAAAAGGCAATCCCTGGCGCACTTAAAATTTGCGACAGTAAAAAATTATTTTTTGAATAATTTACTATAGAAAAGGCAGTCCCTGGCGTAATTAAAATTTGCGACAGTATAAAATTATTTTTTGAATTATTTACTATAGAAAAGGCAATCCCTGGCGCAATTAAAATTTGCGACAGTATAAAATTATTTTTTGAAAAATTTACTATAGAAAAGGCAATCCCTGGGGTAATTAAAATTTGCGACAGTAGAAAATTATTTTTTGAATAATTTACTATAGAAAAGGTAATCCCTGGCGCACTTAAAATTTGCGACAGTAGAAAATTATTTTTTTGCAAAATTTACTATAGAAAAGGCAATCCCTGGCGCAATTACAATTTGCGAGAGTAGAAAATTATTTTTTGAATAATTTACTATAGAAAAGGCAATCCCTGGCGCAATTAAAATTTGCGACAGTAAAAAATTATTTTTTGAATAATTTACTATAGAAAAGGAAATCCCTGGCGTAATTAAAATTTGCAACAGTAGAAAATTATTTTTTGAATAATTTAGTATAGAAAAGGCAATCCCTGGCGTAATTAAAATTTGCGACAGTAGAAAATTATTTTTTGAATTATTTACTATAGAAAAGGCAATCCCTGGCTTAATTAAAATTTGCGACAGTTGAAAATTATTTTTTGAATAATTTACTATAGAAAAGGCAATCCCTGGCGTAATTAAAATTTGCGACAGTATAAAATTATTTTTTGAATAATCTACTAAAGAAAAGGCAATCCCTGGCGCAATTAAAATTTGCGACAGTATAAAATTATTTTTAGCAAAATTTACAATCCCTGGCGCAATTAAAATTTGCGACAGTTGAAAATTATTTTTTGAATAATTTACTGTAGAAAAGGCAATCCCTGGCGTAATTAAAATTTGCGACAGTAGAAAATTATTTTTTGAATAATTTACTATAGGAAAGGCAATCCCTGGCGCAATTAAAATTTGCGACAGTAGAAAATTATTTTTTGAATAATTTACTATAGAAAAGGCAATCCCTGGCGTAGTTAAAATTTGCGACAGTTGAAAATTACTTTTTGAATAATTTACTATAGAAAAGGCAATCCCTGGCGTAATTAAAATTTGCGACAGTAGAAAATTATTTTTTGAATAATTTACTATAGAAAAGGCAATCCCTGGCGTAATTAAAATTTGCGACAGTTGAAAATTATTTTTTGAATAATTTACTATAGAAAAGGCAATCCCTGGCGTAATTAAAATTTGCGACAGTAAAAAATTATTTTGTGAGAAATTTACTATAGAAAAGGCAATCCCTGGCGCAATTAAAATTTGCGACAGTAAAAAATTATTTTTTGAATAATTTACTATAGAAAAGGCAATCCCTGGCGTAATTAAAATTTGCGACAGTATAAAATTAATTTTTGAATAATTTACTATAGAAAAGGCAATCCCTGGCGTAATTAAAATTTGCGACAGTAGAAAATTATTTTTTGAATAATTTACTATAGAAAAGGCAATCCCTGGCGCAATTAAAATTTGCGACAGTAAAAAATTATTTTGTGAGAAATTTACTATAGAAAAGGCAATCCCTGGGATATTTAAAATTTGCGACAGTAGAAAATTATTTTTTGAATAATTTACTATAGAAAAGGCAATCCCTGGCGTAATTAAAATTTGCGACAGTAAAAAATTATTTTTTGAATAATT